>JAWZYV010015049.1:600000-782984 GCA_038373885.1 Cheiracanthium punctorium | reverse complement strand
TTATTTAAAATTTGATTCATCCCATGGAAAAATAAAAGAAACTTATCTGCATCGCCCATACTGATCGATGTGGCCTGAAAACGGCATGACAACAGCCACTTCAAAGTTTAGTCACAGCAGCCCCAGGCTTATTGGCGGAACGCTTAACAAGCGGGCCTCCCAGCCCATAGTTCCCGGGATCGAACCCATCCGCTGACGTTTGATGCAAACAGATTAAAATAATTTAAAATTTCAGCATAGAGGGGGAAAATGCGCGGAAAAATAAAGTATGTGGGCCGCATTCGCCGGTGGGCGCCAAGCGTATTTAGAAAATTTATTTTTAGGAAAATTTTTTAAGATTGAAATTAAGCCTGCTAAGTCAAGCTTGATTCAAGCTTGCTATTTCAAGCTTAATGCAAACTGGGCAAGTGTAAATTAGAACACTTGATTTAAGCTTGCATTAAGCAAGCTTACACGCTTGAAATTTTCAAGCTTAATTCAAGTTTATTGACTTGATAAATCAAGCATGCTGCAAGTTTGCTGTGAAGTCTGGGGGGGTCATCTTGAGCTAACCTTTCTTGAATGGTAGGTCACTTGATCGATCATACTGATCGATCAAGGTCATACTGATCGATCTGACCTGAAAACGGCATGACAACAGTCACTTCAAAGTCTAGTCATAGCTATCCGAGGCTCATTGGCAGAACGGTTAAGAAGCGGGCCTCCCAGCGCATAGTTCTACATCTATGACCCCCTCTCCTTAGGAAGAAAGTCTGTGTATGCATTTGTCTCCGAATTGAAAGACACTGTCAACCTAAACTCTCCGAATACGTTAGAGAGCTTGAATTGTCGATTACGGAATCGAGGCATATGAATCCGTTCCTACACAGACATTGCATAATGTGATGACTACTTTTGCTTATGACATCTCTGTAGGCCGAACGATGGACATTTTGAAAAACTTGTGCTGTGGCTGTTTGAAAAAAAGAAAATACTGATTCATGGTAATTCGAGCTTTACGATGTGCAGTGAAATTGTTAGTGCCTATTATAACTGCTATTTCAAAAATTCTGAATAAAATTTTTAAATCTTAAGTAGCATAATAAGCATATCATTTGCTGCATTCTTCTATTGAATTTTGCTTTAACATATTTAATTTTAAAATCGTTCGGTATACCGAGATCTCACGAGCAAAAGAAAAATGGAATTCGTAATTTCTGTACGACCCCTGAAATGCGATTATCCGACATGAGTTTTTTTCCTTCGAGAACGATTGAAAAGTGGTTTAACCCATTAAACGCCACTATGAGAATCGTATAGAAATTTTTTAATGTATATAGATTTTTTACAGTACAGTTGAATTTTTTTTTTTTTTAACTCAAAGCATTTAGAAAATATAGCATGTTCCCCTAGCGGGAGCTTTGGCTTCTTATGGGGATAAATGTCTTTCTCCATTTTGGATACAGCAATTCCCTTTTTTACGCAGATACTATAAATATACGAAACCAGCTGGTGAAGTTCCAAACCTTTCTTTATTGTTGAACGGTAGTTTTATATAAGACAGTCATAAAGACAAAATTTCACTTTTTAAAAATTAGAAAAAAAAAACAAATTAAAATATATTGTTCTGATAAAAATATATAACACACCCTATAGAGTAAAGTTTATATAAAATGTGTATTTCGTAAATTGCGTTAAAATATTTTAAGAAAAAAAATATACAATAGGTGTTCCCGTAACGGGAGCTTTGGCGCTTAATGGGTTAAGTCAACAAATATTTATCTTCATACTTTTGACAGTTTTTAAGCATTTAGAAAATAGTTTCAAAGCATAAAGACAAACTGTATATATAAAGTATGTCTATATTTTGCACAACACCTCATTAGTGTATGGTTTACATTTTACTAATTGGGATTTTTTCTTTACACGGAGGTCGTATACGAATTTAAAAAAAAAGCAACTTTTTTGGAAATTAACGAGAGGAATGTGTTCTCAGCCAGCTTTCATTGTCTCAGTAAAGCATGATGTGCCTGGCAAGATTACATAGTATCTCGGTGCGTTGGAAATGTCAACTGAAATCGCAAGTAAGTGCGCGTCCCCATTTAAGTCAAAGGCATGCCTTGGATTCTAGATATAAGTTAGAGGACGGCGATCGAATAAACACGTACATGAGGCACTTATCGTAGAACTTAATTTATAATTTTCATGAATGTTGCATGACAACGGGATGTATATGCCGATTTTTTCCCCAGTCATTGCTGTGAAAGTATATATATTTTATTTCTATGGGGAAAAGCCTCAGAACTAGCTGATTCGCTGACAGTTTTTATTTCTGCAAGGCATGCCTTAAAACCCATAATACAACCATATAACGAGGGCTACACAGCTAGTACTCCACAACGGACAAATATCTTTTCTTCACACTGATTAAATTTTTTCCTTCTGTCAATATTTTTGTCGAAAAGTATATATATATATCATGATTGACTTTTACTTCAAACTCATTAAAAGGATTTTTTTTTAAATAAAGTATTTCTGACTGTCATATCTGTGCATTTCTATTTCTCTTTTGTCAGCAATGCCATTTACATGCAAATTCAAAAAGAATGCAAATAATTTTTTTTTAAATTATTACAAATATAAAAATAGACTAAATCATGTTTTACTTCCTATAAAACCTTTCTTCTCTTACTTTTCGCAAACTCTGATAGAAAGTTATATGCATTTTTTCATATTTCAAAATCATATGCTTCTTTGAAACGATTGAAATGAGATGAATATTTTAGCCGCAATTATAAATGAATATCCTGCACTCCCATAAAAATTCACATCGCCTCAAAATATTATTCAACACTCCTGAATATAATCAAGGTTTTCCTAAGGAGGTAAAAATGAATTTTGAAAACGCCAAAAAGTCTCATTGATATGCGCACTAGAGGCCTTCCATATTTACGGATGACGGAAGAATTTTCATTCCCTAGTTCAAAATATTTAAGATGGAATTCAATCTTTTTCAGAAAGACGTCTTTGATTTATTTAAAAATTGTGGAGGAGGGATTTTGCTTTACTGATTAATACGCAGCAAAACGCAATTTCTAAGATACTGAATTTATTATGTGGCATAATTGGGTTTCATTTCTGAAGTCTTTAATGTAAAAATAATTAGGTGTTTCTAATTTTTTTTAACTTCATCCGAGTCTAGCTTTCTTTCTTGGGTTGTGAGGTTCCTGTTAAGAACCTTTTATGAAAATCTTTCATAAATGTGATGAAGAATCTCTTAAATATGAAATGAACAAGAAGCTTGATTTATTATGGAATAGAACACTAAGACACACAGCTATGGACAAACCCCGACAGAGCTAACATGGGGCTCTGGGCAGACACTTGTCATGGTGGCCAGTTTCACACTTACCGATTCACCCCTCCACCCGTCAAAAACGTTTCTCAGTGTAATAAGGAATTCTGAGGAATAACATTATACATTGAGTTGTAATCGAGGCATATTTGAGGCAGTTAGAGCACGGACGTTCAGACAGACAGACAAACCAAAATCATAAACATTTTTCAACCTTAATGACTTAAAAACAACTTAGAACTTAATATTGTAGATAATAGAACTTAAAACTGTGCGCAATAAAGCTAAGTACAACATTCTAAGCATTGAACTAGGAATCTGTGTGGGTTAGATCGAGTTTCTATAGGCTTCCTGAAGACACTTAAAAACACTTTTATGGCATGAAATGTTTAATAATGCGCCGACCGGATTGTATGCTGGGTAAAGCAGCGTACTACGGTTTCGGGTTCAACTACCGGCGGTCGGGGTTCGATCTCCTACTGGGCATGGTTGTCGTTTGTCCGTCCCTTCATAGGGGGCGACGTTGGTCCACCTACTAGGTGCCCCCATAATAAAGCCAACAATTCCGGACCGTTGTGGCCAAAGATTTCCAATGCAGCAGCCGGCCATTGGGAAAAAAAAAAAAAAGTTTAATCATGCATTGAAAAGAATAGTGAAAGCACGGGTTAAAATAAGGAAGAACATAAAAACTATTTATCGAAATGCAATTTAAAATCAATATCTAAAAAATTCCGACTTGGGGGGGGTGGCCAGCGTGAAAAATCACATTTTAGTCGCACATTGTAGAAGAGAAAGGAAAGTCACTGAGAAACTTAAATGCCAACAAGACTTGACATGGGCATGAACATACATATGCGAAGATAAGAAATACCAGTTACAATAATTTTAGATCAATGAAATTAAATTTAAAAAAAAAAGAAAAATGAAGAAAATCTGAAACCTTTTCAGATTTTAAATACGCACAAAAGTGCTATATATTAAAAGCGTATCATAATTTATGTGTCGTCCCTATTTTCTTCCTTATTCCATAAGGTTGGAAAGTGTATCATTGTTCATGAGCGAGCAGTATTTTTCTTCCTTATTTTATAAAAACCATCTTTGGAATCGAAATCTATCTTAAAATCGCCTACTAAAACTATTTTACAATCTTCGCCAAGTATATTACAACTATACTTCACCGTTTTAAATATTGTTTCGAATGTGCATCATAATCCATGAGTGTGTCGTGTTTGTCTTTCTTGGGTTGATTTCTACTTTAACGCCCCAACTCTCGCCTAAATGGCGATCATTAAACATATAGAGTAACCATGACGACTTTTTTATTTATGTGGCAATCGGAATAACTGGCTGTGCGCCAGCTGTCGTCAAAAAAGGGTCTATAAATCTGTGGCACGCGATGAACGTTTCGATCGTCCGCCATCTTGCTGGTAGTTAAGTCGAGCGATGGAAACGGCTGCCCTTTCTTCAGCATTGGTAAAGGTTGCGCCTCAAAAGGTTAAAAGTGCATTAGCGCCTTTGATAAAATAAGCACGAAACTCTCGGAAGAACAAAGAAACGTTTCTCGTAATCTGATATTCATTGGAGCAAAGACAGCCCTCCGTCTTCACCTTAGGAGTTGATAGCAAGTGTTTCTTCAGAAAGACTCCTTGCAGAAAAATATGAAGCTGTAAAAATGTGAAATGTGAATAAGAAAAAGAAAGCGGTAGCATACATTTAAGACTGGAAAATGATTGGAAAAGAACGAAGGTTTTTCGAATTTTAGATTAGTAAACTGAATCACATTTTTGTAAAATAATCATAAATAACGAGATTCAGTTAACATAATAAATGTAAATACAAAGATATATTCTGTGAACTTTGATCTAAACATCTTTCACAGTTTGAATTACTCTGTGAACTCAAAAGAGGCACTACGCAGAAAACATCTATGCAAGTACACTGTTTTATGGGAACATTTTTACTGCATTTCAATCTCGAAAACTCATATTAGCTTCCTTGGTACGTTAAACAATAGGATAACAAGACTAAAACATTAAGGAACGAATAAAAAATTGTATCTTTCAATTTTTATGTTTTGTGCATATGTAAAATTTGAATGTTGTTAAAATTACACCAACAATATAAATATTGAGTTTAAAATTTCGCTATAATAAATAAAAGGGCTTGATTTTGTTTTCTTCGATTGACAAGCGAAGTTCCATAGATTCTAGAGAATTCTATAAATTTTGTGTGCACCCCTATAAATTATACTTTTCAAGACAACTCCCATTCGTAAAATTTATAGCCTAATACTTTAGACAGTATAAACGCAGAAAAAAAAAATGTGTAAATGACTTTTTTTACTTCCTTGTACGTATAAGGAAGTAATGTGATCCCGAAAAATTTTGGGGGCCAAATTTCGACGAAAAAACCGATTTTTGCTACCTCTAAATTTAATTTTAAGAATTTTTTCGATGCATCTCATCGTAAGCTAGCATGCACGATCATATAAACGCATCTGCAACTCATTTTGACCAGCGGCGACTCTATTGTGGCCAGTTTTTCCATTCCGTCTGTACGTACGTACGTACGTATGTATGTATGTAACTCGCATATCTCAAAAACTATTGGTCGTAGAATGTTGAGATTTGATATTTAGGATTGTTCTATGATCTAGTTGTCCACCTCCCTTTTTGGTAGCAATCGAATGGATAGTTTATGTGCAGGACCTCCCAAAAGATTCGAAATACATTACGCTCTATGGGCCGAAATTCATTAAACTCGCCTATCTCAAAAAATATTATACGTAGAATGTCGAAACCTCATATGTTGGATAGTTGTAACATCTAGTTGTGCACCTCCCCTTTCGGATCCATTCGACTGGATAGTTTATCTACAGGACCGCCCAAAAGATTCGAAATACATTACACTCTACGGGCCGAAATTCATTAAACTCCCATATCTCAAAAACTATTAGGCATAGAATGTTGAAACTTTATATATATATGCTGTAACATCTACTTGTGCTGCTCCCCTTTCGGTTCGTTTCAAATGCATATTTTATCGACAGGGCGGCTCAAAAGATTCTAAATACTTTACGCTCTATGGGCCGAAATTCAATACATCATATTTTAGTGGTATTGGGGTATTTCAGACGACTCAGATGTGATATATGCTGTTAAGACTTAAAAATGAATTTCTCCATTAAAAAAAGTGTCTTTATCATTTATAGTTCTGCTACAGGAACACTCAAAAGATTTCCAATACATTACGATCAATGACAATTTTAGGGGCATTTATTCATTTCAAGCACAATACCGTCCTACCACCTAAGTTAGGTAATGGTCCGACCACGGTCACGTGCCTCCCTCAAGAACTACGCCAAAAGTCGCCAAGCTTGGCGACTTTTCGTGTACGTGTGTGCGTATTTAACTCTCAAATCTCAAAAACTATTATGAAATTTCATGTATAAGATTGTGGTAACATCTAGTTGTGCATCTCGATTTTTGGTTTCAATCTACTGGAGAGTTTATTTACAGGACCACCGAAAAGAATTTCATTACTTTAATGTCTATGGACATCTTCCATACAATAACACTGTAGACAGTCATTGTTTGGTCGATGCCCAAAATCTCGCCGTCTGTCCTCGACCTTGGCGAGTTTTGCCGAAATATCGCCAAATTTGGCGATAGTCAGTCATTTGGTCCATGCCCAAAGTATCGCCATTTGTCATCGTTCTTGGCGAGTTTTGGCAAAATATCGCCAAATGTGGCGATAATCTGTCATTGTTTGGTACATGCTTAAAATCTCGGCATATGTCGTCGACATTGACGAATTTCGCCGAAATATCGTCAATGGCGCTTTGGGGCCAAATTTGGCGCCAAAAATTATTTCGTATTTTGTATAACTCTAAAACTTTAACCTGTAGAATTTTGAACTTTTGTATTTAGAACTATTGTAATATCTTTCAATATCCTTTTTTACTGCAATCGACTGGCAATTTATTTACAGGGTGAGTCAAATGACTTTAAATACATTGAGGTGCATGGATGCATTCAATTCATTGAAAGTCTGTGGTCAATGACTACTTTGGCTATCCCCAAAATCTCGCAAACTATCTCAAGCTTGTCGGCTTTTGGTGAAATATCGCCAAATAAAATATCAGAAGGAAATCTTTCAAATTGAACTCAGCTTGGCGATATCGAAATATGTGGCTAGAAATCGCTAAACCTTACTATTACTGATATTTTATCTCTTTCAAATAAATAAGTTTAGAGGAAGTGCGTCGAAAATATTTTTTATTTAATAGACGTGCAAGGAAGTCATTTGTTGTACACATCAGATTTTTTTTCTAAGGTGTCAGATTATAGCACTGCATGGTTGAACCTTAGTTGTTCTCTTTTAGATACACGTTCACGAATGGATCATTTCCGTTCAAAATTTTCTGGCATGTTTTATTAATTTAATGAATACAATTGCCTTAATTCTTGCTTATTCTAATCACGTACAAAGAATTTAAATCGCTTTACGGGCTGGCAGTCCGAAAAGCGTCGTAAATTCGATCGAATCTAGAGTTCGCTGCTATCGAGCGAGATCATGGTGGGACTGGTCGACAGCATGGCGTACTCATTCCAAATGCTCACAGATGGGTCGAAACGGGAGAGAATTTAACGAGAACTATGGCTCCTTTTAGGTTAAAAACAATTTTTACATTACAATATTTGGACGAACGCATTCATCCATGGGATAACGAGATTCTAACCCGAGACCAAACTGCTCACGTAACAGCCGGTAACGACAGATGCGCAGACCCGCGTAGCCCCGAGATTCTGCCAAAACGAATTCAGATTCCTGGAAGATTGCAAGTTTACGCCGTCTAACAGAAAGGTAAGAGACTAAGAAAAATTAGAAATCTAAACGAAAAATAAATAGCAAACGTAGCAGCACTGCTTCGTCCAGACTTCAATATTTACTGATAATCAATTATCTACTTAACAGAGTAAGAGAATTAAGGCATATTATTTATGGGTGCGCCAACATAAAACTTTACGAAAAACGTTCTTTAGATATCGGTAATATTATATCAGCAATAAGAAAAGACATTCTTTTTACGCACTACGAACCATAAAATAAATTCATAACTTACTTTGGAAAATATACTTGGTAAAAATAATTTAGGTGAGTGTCCTTACGCTAATATGCAGCCAGTGTCAAATTTCATTATGAAAATTTATGCACGCAAGGACGCCTATATTTTCTAGTAATAACGTAAATTAGGTCGTTTAGTAGGGCAAATGAGTAAACGTAATTAAAATAATAGCTCTAGAGGACTTCGCTTATTATTTGAATTAAAACCGAAAGAACTTAGCGGACAATGAAGGATATGCCTTGAAATACATACACACACGCACGCACACCCACACACACGCGCGCACACACACTATATATAAATATATTAAAATAATTCGAATTTCGAAATTTAAGTCAGCTTATCAGGTTTCCTGGAATTTTTCGAATCCATGGACGCCTTCTTCGAAACTCAAATCCCCACAGTTTCGGAGGAGATAGCAGAACAAAACAAGCAATTGACAGCAGCGGCGACAGCGGTCGTTACTTTTTATTTAAAATAGAGACATGCTTTTATGAATTCTGCTTGACACACATAATCTATATGATATAATGTAGAATTTTAAAAAAATTACTTAAATGATGTTTTTTGCGACTATTGCATGGATGAGTGTAATTTTGAGATTTTCAAATTCATACACGGAAGGGTTTATCAATTTAAAAATAAATAGTAAGTGCACTTTTCAAGTGCATGCAAGTGTTAAAACTATAAGAAAGTTTCAAATTTCCATTTTTGAGACTAATGTTTAAAGAAATACATAAAACTACTTGAACAAAATACAAATAAAAATCCCCCTGGTCTGACTGATCCATTCTTAGGAGGAAAGAATAGCCATAAAACTTAGAAGCTTTAGTGTCAGAAAGAGATTTTATACGGAATAGGATGGTGTGACGGGAATTTTCTTCATCTCATTTCGGTTTTATAAAAACTAGAAAAATATAGCAAGAACAACATTTACGGTTCCAAAGTTTAAAGAAATGTGAGCTTATACATCTACTGCTTTCAGAACAGTAAAAAGTTCGATATATTTTGTTTTATGAAAAAAACAGAATGATAAGTTTTGTCCTCTCGAATCGTATTGTTTTGTTTCCCTTCGCCCCGCTTCAGGTTTAAAATTTTTTCAGCTTAGTAGCGCAGTAATATATTATACGTATTAGATTATTTTTTTTTTCAAGAAGCATACTGTGTGTTTACCGTGGTTTTATGCTTTGTTAATCTTGGGAATAAATGTACACTAAAAGAATAAATAGACTTTTAATACCATGAAATCAGAAAAAAAATTGGACTGAAATGCATTTTGAGTGTTGCAGTATTTTCAAATACAGGCGAGAATTTATTTAAAGTAAGATAAAAGGAAGAAGCAGGTACTTTGAGAACTTTTTGAACGCAAGTTGTGACACCACAACTCAAAAAATGTTTGGTTTACATATAATAGCTTACTTTTACAGTGCTAATGCATAAAGCTTCAGTGTCTTTCCTCATTATGGAAGAAGTCACTATTTATTTTAATTGCTGTATAAGAGCTCTAGTTTTGGGGAGGGGGAATATTCTTTATTGTAATTTATTCTCATGAAGAAATTACGACATAAATGCCAACAGGGACACACTAGAGTATTCTGAATAAAGAGAAACTAAATGAAACCATTAAGCTAATAAAATTTATATTACTAGCCGCCAAGGCACCCACCTTCGCAGCCCCACGCCTTACTGTTCTTTATACTTAGTGCAGTGCTGACTAAATTTCTGGACTCATTTCAAAGAAAATCGTGTTTGTTTTAACAGTATTTGCTATTAAATTTTTTAGGTTAGGGTTTCTACACACTTTGGATGTCATCATAAAAGCCGATGTTGAAATAGCAAATGGCTAAAATGTGCCCAATGCATGGTGACATTTTTCAGATGGGCGATGAATGCGCCTAGTATTGTAAATTCGATATTTTAAAGCTATGAAAAAGTCCGAAAGATCTTGAATTTTTGTGTATCCATTGTTGTTATTTTGTAATCTAGCTACTGCTCCAGTTGGCGTCATTGAACTGTTAATTTTGGATTTTTGCACATGCGTTATTGTTATTGAACTAATGTTCACATCTCGCTGTTGCCGTTCGCAGCGTGGAAATATCGTCGATATTGGTGCCGCATACTTTAGCATGTTATATAAGTACATTTTTAACTTCCACAAACAATAATGCTACACCGCAACAAATACATAACCCTGGTGCTTCGTCGTACAAGAACTTATAAACTACATTGGAGAGTTATATCTACCTCCCTCATCAGCATTCATTTGCTAGTGGATATTCTATAGCTTCTAAATAGAATTATGCCTTTCCGTAAATTTTGAAAGCTGTTTTAAAAACTATTTTTCATTCAATTTTAGGGTTAACTTAATCCATAAGCATATTTTAAGAAATACTATTGCGAACCAGTGTATATATGATTTCGATTGAAAGTTATTTTTTCGTTGAAAGAATTTTTTTTAGATTTTTTATGCGATGAAAAGAATAAGATCAAATATTTCTGCTTCTCCATATGCCTTTATAAAAAATAAATTACCAGTTTAATAAATATTCAGATAAATTTGTATGTACACAACAGTTTATCGTAAGCAGGGTAAAAAAGGCAATGTAAATACTATGTTAAATTAAACTCATTAGACTGTAATACGTTTTTATAAAAAGTTTAAAGTTAAGTGCTAATGTGATTAATGGCAAAAAAATAACAAAAAGGGGAGGGGAGGAGAATGGCTAAACCTTTTATTAAAACTCATAGAAAGTGACAAATTTTACTACGAGAACTAAATAGGAGAAATAAATCAGTAACGATTTAAGCATGTGGTACATAAACCCGAATCCATAAACTCTGTCACCTGGTTAATCACTCAGAAAATATTTATTTCTATCACTTGTTTCCGCTATTCGCTTGCAGTCATAAATACTCTCAGAAGATTAACTTTTTAATAAGAAATGGTGTTAGAACATGACTTTGAAGTAAATGAAACGCTAAAGAGCCTTAAGTGGATATTATTTTTTTAAATCCACTATACTTCAAAATATATTTCGGGTCGATTTGGCTATCCTCGGTAAAGAAAAGAATGCAAAATTAATTCAAAATTTTATGTATGATGTAAAAAGTTTTTAACAGCAATATAAAAAATAATCAGTCATAAAGCTCTGAACGTCTTCCAAATTGTATCTATGACACGCTGTAATTCATTTTGATAGATATTAGTATCAATATCAATAAAATTAGGAGAGGCTAAATTAGCATCTCAATGCCAGCATAACACCTATGGAGTAGTATAGCATTTTCAATATTTTAATATAAGCTAATTAATATCATTAAATTTAATTCATGTTCAAACTTTGAAAGGAAACTAATTAATCTCGTTAAATTTAATGCACAACGCTGGGAAAGAAAAAAAAATGAGGCCTGTTAAAATTCGCTTCAACTGCAACTGGTGTGAGTTCTCCCTTGGTACGAGTCCTAGCCTGTGAACACCTGTTAATTTTATCTAAAATAATTTAGTTTCATTTTTAAGAAAAAGAGCGAGAGAAATTTGAAGATTTGAATTACAAAAATTTGTGTGCTTTCAAAATTACTTTTAAAGGGTGAAGCATAAATGGGAAACAACATATTTTGAAGCCACATAATAAATGTTGCAAGCCGGGAAAAACATATTGTATTCTAAAATTTGTTATGCATACGCATACCCCCGATGTTTCTGCTGTATTATATATGACTTTCAAGTATTGATTAAGTATGAGTAGGATTGTTAACGAATCTCGTACTCATATAAATCTGTCTGTGTTTGTTTAAATTAATAAAAACATCATGAAAGTTCAGAATTTTTTGCTTTTAGATTTTTTTAAAGTTTTATGACGAGTTCTTTTTGTTACTTAAAACTGTGTTATTTCGATGATTTTCTGGCTGCACATGAGCATGTCGTTACATGATTATGCAAAGCTGTGTCCATACCGAGTGCATTTGGGCTACAATCGCTCTGCATTGGAAGGTTGTTTCTTAAAATTTTTCCTCATAGTTTCCATTCTTAAGAGTACATACGTGACATTGCAGTACAAGAAAAAAAATAATATAACGTGAACCCCACGTGACTTCTTCTTTTATCCCTTAAATTATACACATTTTTGATGCATTTCACTTCATTTAAACTTTTTCATTTGAAAATGAGATGCGATACTTCAATAACACTAAGGTTTGGCGATTTTTCGTCAAATATGGTAAATATCGCCTATCTGGAATCAATTTCAAAAACTTGTGTTTAGTGCCAAATTTGGCGATGTTTCTTCAAAACGCCAAACTTGGTGGCAATAAAAGCTATTATGGGCACAACCCAATCCGTGACTGTCCACAGACTTAATGAATTCTACTTCTATAGTGACCAAGTAAATAAACTACCCAGTCGATTGCAATCAAAAAGGGAAGTGCACACCTAAATTTTACAACAGTCTAATCTAAATACGAAAAGTTCAACGCTATACAGCTAATCACTTTTGAGCAATGCGAGATACACACACATTCATGTGTCTTTACAAACGTCATGCCAAAACTAGCCAAAATGGATTCACGGATGGTCAGAATAGATAGTGCATGCGTATGTAAATATGCAAACGTCACACAGAAACTTGCCAACGTAAAATCGGAATATGGTCAAAATCTATTTTTTTCTTCAAAGTTTGAATGCCAAGCTTTTTGTGATTAATATACTTCGTACAGAAAAATTAAAAATGAAGATTGTTTAAAATTGAAAATTTCCTAATCAAAAGGTTTTTTTTTTTTTTTTTTTTTTTTTTTTTTACATATGTAAAAGTTTTTAATGCTACAACTAATTTACTCATTAGAATGCTTTGAGAAACTAGCTCTATTTTTAATTGTTATAACTTTAAGGTTACAGAAATCAGTAAATAATCAGACAAAATACGAAACTTAACCAATTTCTTTCTAATATTTTTAAACTAGAATTAATTTTGGGTTTTAATAATACTAGATTTAATTTTATGGACTGAGAATGCATTTAAATTATCAAAATATACAACTTACTTCATTAAATTATTAACATTTAAAAATTTAGTGTTTTTCCGTTTATACATCTCAAGATTAAGAATAAATAATGTTAATAAAATACGCATAAGATTATAAAATCTCAGATACAGTGGTCCTCCCTACATTGTCTGTGAAATGTCCACCAACCCACTCAAACATGGGAAAGTTAATGTGTAAAAGAAAACTGTGAAACAACGAAATATGTAGCCATTTTGTAGAAGAAAAAAAAAATAGAAAAACAGAGTGAGTTAAATGATGAAGAAATAGGAAAATGAAAATGAATAAAGTAGATAGCAAATAAGCTTATAAAATAATCAAAATTATACAATAACATGGATTCAAGTTTTCTTAAACATTTGACTATTATTCAGACATTTTACTGAATTAAAAAAAGTAATGCTTATACCATATTTAAATACCATCAGGCTCTAATAAGCCGTTTGCTACTATAAATTTGCTTATTAAATCAATTAAAAAATTTCACTGCTGATAAAATTTAATTTTTTAATAGAATGAAATTACCAGTAGAGGAGTCTGAAAAGGAATTTTATAGCTGTGGGAGTTCTCTTATAACTCATTTGAGTAATTAACGAAATCAGAGAATGCAGGGTTTAAATAATTTTATTTAAAACTTTTCTTTCTTTCAATAGATACCAGATAGGAGTTTTAAATTCTATATTTAAGCAAACAAACTTTTCTAAACTAAACTCAGCTCTAACGGCTGTAAATCTTCAAACTGCTTTTAAATCTCTTCGCTTAAAGTTCTCTGGTTTAACTAATGAAAGTATTTACCGAAAGAAATCTTGAATTCAGATTAAAATCACTTTGTGAAAGTAAAAATGAAATAAGCATTTAACAAAAGCGCTCTGCTTTACAAAAGATGCAGAGAAACCTTCTTTCTTTATAATTTAAAATATATTTGTAATTCTCTATTGTTTCCCGCGAACACATCTGAGACTGCGAATGAAACAATTACTCTAACGAAAACGAAAAAGTAAAACTTACAACACTTTCCAATACAAGTGCTTGGAGATAATAAGATTTTTACTTTCAATAAATTATTCATTTCGAGAAAAATGGTGTCAGCTCCTTAATCTTTAAAAGCCCAGTGAAAGCTTTCGAAAAAGAATGTTCTTTCTAGCTAAATAACAGTTATTTATGTTTGTAAATGTATGCGATAATTCTGAATGAACAAATGTATACCAACACAATTAACGTAAAAGTCTTAGCTAATGTTAAATTTATGTTCGACAGAAATTGAAACTTGTCTTAAGTTATTTATCAGACATATTTACAAAATAAAGTGTAGACTAAATTTTCATAAATTCCATCCAAAATTAAAACTATTTGTCTTAGTATTTTAGTTTAACAAAACTTGTACTGTTTAATAGTAACAATATATTTCATTTGAATTCATCTTGCACCGTACTGTGTCTACCTCAAGCCCAGGCCGCGTACACACCTTCTTTGAATGCTACTCAGACAGCGCATACAGGCTCTCTGTACGTCTATAATCGTTTAGAAGACGTTCCCTGAACGTTAACAGACGTTCGGAGAACTTATGCGTGCTTTCTGGGTAACAGACTTCCAGAGAACAATATTGAACGTTCTCTGAATATCAATAGACGTTCTTAGAACCTATGTGTAAACTTTATTCCACAGCTGTAATAACGATCACATAGTCATCTATATAAATCCCAGAGACATCAATAATCGTTCCGAATCGTACCACTCCCAAACAAAACTTTTCGCGAAAATTACGTTTGCAAATACACACCGTTCGTATGTCCGACTTGAAATTTTGTACAGGTTGGTAACATGATATAGAAAAGGCCGAAATCGATTAAAAAAGATCTCTAAAAATTATCCGCTTCCTGATTGTTAGAAATTTTTCATAATTTTCAGTTCTAGAAAGCTTGCTGGATAGAGTAAGTGTATATTGTAAGACTTTCTTTTTTCTTTTTTTTTTCAAGAGTTTAATAAATCGTATTAAATATCAACTTATATAAGTAATCTCTGGCGTAAAAATTGCATCATGAACAAAATAATTTCTTAATTTTTATGATTTCAGTGAGCTTGGAATATCTCTTTGAGGTTATCAAGATTAACCTATTTGACGAGACTAACAGATGGGAGAGGGGAAATCGGGAGTTATGTTTCATATAAACCTAGTTAGTTCCAGACTGTGCGGAGGTAGTTTCATTCTATCGATTTAACCCATTCGTGCCTGGATATTTTTGCGACTTTCTTCGATTTTTGCCAACACCAGCAGTAATTGATAAATTTCTGATGTCAACTTTTTGAACAAGGGATGATTTCATTAAAATCATTATGTATAAAAAGTGAAATGTCAAAATCCTACTTGGCCATATTAAAATATTTTGTGGAATTGAGGTTCAATACTCGCGAATAAAGGCTAGGAAAAATAAATAACGTTTTCGACTGATAGCGAAAATGCCGTCCCAAAAAAGGGACGCTAGGCATAAATGGGTTAAAACTGTTATTCGGGATCTTATCTATTATATTAGTACATTACATTTAATGAAAATTGTGAATTAAATGTCTAAATAAAAAAGTTGGAAAAAAAGAGAAATTCCACCCAATCCCCCCATTTGTGAAATTGGATGGATATCTGATAAAGTGGACACAACACACAAACATATGAGGGAAGTTGGGTGTAAAAGGAAACAAGTTTTTCCTCCCTTATAGCTCAGCAGTTTTATTTTACCACAAAAAATATATGTTTCACAGGTAAGTTAAGTAATATTTTAAACATTTTTAAGGATTGCTGGTGTGCTAATACACTGAATATGAATTTTTATGTTTATTTTTATTTTATGAAAACATTTGTTGTTAACTGCAGTTTCAAGATCGTTAAATATTTTTCTTTTTAACAAAAAAAGAAAAGAAAGAAAGATAGAAAGAAATTCCAAAAAGTTTTTCAAGCATGGGGAGTAATTCTGAGAAAAACAAATAAATCAATACCCGAAACTGATAATTAACTGTATATAAACATAAACCAGGCATGCTGTGAAACTATCTATAAGTGCCACTTTGTTACAATAATACACCGAGCATATTGAACTATAACAATAATCACTAACAACAAACAGTAGGTATTTGAAATACCTGTAACTGGGCATCACTGTTTAAATCGTGGTTGCAGCCATTTACCGGAAATTAAATAAATTCCAAATTTCCACTCAATTACCCGACTCACGCAATATTGAGGAAAGCGATGAAAATATATATAGGGGAGAACCCCAATATATTTTTCATCGCTTTTCTCAATATTTTTTTTAACCCTTTAAATGCCACCTCAGGAAATCCTCCTCCCCGATTCAAAGAATTGAGCATATACTGGCGAACCTCTGCTCAAATTGAAGTCATTCCATGCCAAAATAATTGAGAGTACTTATACTAAAGACACTACTATTTATACAAGAAATTACTGATAAAATTATTTGAAAAAGACGTATATATATACGGCCGGAGCAGTTAACACATCGATTGCACAAAACGTATATATGTTACAGTGAAAACCCGAAATCAGTCAAAACCCGAATTAACTAGGGAAAACGGGTTCTAACTGAATGCATTAGGGAAAACCCGAATTAACTAGTTAAAACGCGTTCTGACTGACAGCGCTAGGGAAAACCCGTTTTATTCGAGTAGCGGTAGCACGGTTTCGAGGGGCCCCTACAGCGGAGGCATATTTTCCAGGGGGCCCCCTGAAGTGATGGCCGAACCCACAGATGTTTTTTGGGGTTTTGCAGAGGGCCAGCGTTAGCATATTTTTGAGGGGGGGCCCCTTAAGCGATGGCTGGAACCATTGATGTTTCTTTGGGTCTCGCAGGGGTCCAGAGTTAGCATATTTTCCAGGGGGCTCTACAGTGGTGGCCAGACCCACTGATGTTTTTTTGGGTCTCGCAAAGGGCCAACGTTAGCATATTTTCGAGAGGGCACCCCGAAGTGATGGCCGGACACACTGATGTTTTTTGGGGTCTCGCAGAGGGCAGCGTTAGCATATTTTCGAGGGGGGCCCCCTACAGCGGTGGCCGGACACAGTTTGGGTCTCGCAAAGGACCAGTGTTAGTATATTTTCCAGGGGGGGGGGCCTACAGCGGTGCCGGACCCACTGATGTTTTTTTTTGGGGTCTCACAAAGGGACAGCGTTAGCATATTTTCGAGGTGGCCGCCTAAAACGATGGCTGGACCCATCGATGGTTTTTTTGGGTCTCGCTAGGGACCAGCGTTAGCATGTTTTCGAGGGGGCCCCTTGAAGTGATGGCCGGACACAGTGATATTTTTTGGGTCTCACAAAGGCCAGCGTTAGTATATTTTCGTGGGGGCTCCCTAAAGCGAAGGCTGGACCCATTAATGTTTCTTTGGGTCTCGCAGAGGTCCAGAGTTAGCATATTTTCCAGGGGGCTCCCACAGTGGTGGCCGGACCCACTGATGTTTTTTGGGGTCTCCCAAAGGGCCAGCGTTAGCATATTTTCGACGGGGCCCCCTGAAGTGATGGCCGTACCCACTGATGTTTTTTGGGGTCTCGCAGAGGGCCAGCGTTAGCATATTTTCGAAGGGGGCCCCCTACAGTGGTGGCCGGACACAGGAATGTTTTATTGGGGTCTCGCAAAGGGCCAGCAATAGCATATTTTCGAAGGGGGAGCAAAATCCATTTTTTAGTGGATAAAGCATTAACATTCCTGAATTCACATGGGAAAACATGGGGTCCTGCCACCACCGTTTGGGGGCACCCCTCGAAAAAATACTAACGCTGGCTCTTTGCGAGACCTGAAAAAAATCAGTGGGTCTAGCCATCACTTTAGGGGGCCCCCTGGAAAATATGCCTCCGCTGTAGGGGTCCCTCGAAAACGTGCTACCGCTAATCGAATAAATCGGGTTTTCCCTAGGTAATTCGGGTTTTGCCTAGCGCAGTCAGTCAGAACGCGTTTTGCCTAGTTAATTCGGGTTTTCCCTAACGCACTCAGTTAGAACGCGTTTTCTCTAGTTAATTCGGGTTTTGACTGATTTCGGGTTTTAACTGTAAGATATATACGCCCGAAGCAGTTAAGGGGTTAAACTGAAATTGTTGCATTAGCATTTACTGATTTAAGAACGAAGATCGAAGATTGTGTGATACGCGTTTTTTCTTCAAAGAAGTATTAGGAGAATGCTTTTGTCACTAAAAGAATTTAAACTTTTAGAAATATACCTATAGTGTCAGAAAAAAGAAATACTAAAATCATAAATGTTAATAACTTTCTTTATAGATACAGAACAAAATCAACCAAAATGTGTATATTAAGATGACATTTCAAGACAGCGGTATTTAAAATTGCTTTTTTGTCACTAATAAGATGAATTTTATGTAGAAAATTATTACTATACTCTTTTAACTTCAATTTTAAACATAAAAATTAAAATTCTTCTTATTATAAAAGCAAATATAATTGAATAAAATTTATTTTTTATTTTTTTCTTCAGCATGGCACCCCTGATGCTGACACTTTCAAGATGGAAGTGAAATAGAATTTGTAAACTACCAATTTAGGTTAAGTGCTTTCTGTGAAAGATCTATAAGTTTTGACATATGAAGGTCGGAAAATTTACTGTTACTTCAACGCTTCTTTCAAAGCGATTACTAACAGGTACACGAAGACGCCGTTTCCGACCCCACATTGCTTTGTGATTCCGAACAGTCTTGGTCCCCTATGCCTGCCTTTACATTTTGGATTCATGGTTTAGGACCACCCTGTATATTCCAAATAGTTTTCTGCTTTTAGTAATTCACAATTCTGTGTAAGTAATGATATTAAAGCTTAGAGTTTTAGCTTCAAGCAAAATTTCAATTCTATCACAATTTGCATTGCACTCTTTAAACACATCAGAATAACCCCATAACGGAAAGTATTAAAACTACACAAGAAAAGCTGTTTAGTTATATTACCTCAAGTAAACACTTTTTATGGCTACATCTTAAATTTGAGGCTACTTTACACAATTTTCTTGCCGTGAGGGAAATATAAAATTTTTACCTCATCATTTCACAAGTATCTAGACCTTCATATGCTTAAACCTAATGCTTAGAAATTCTAAAAGCTTTTAGATTGAGAGCCTAGCAGCATTTAAATGACAAACTAAGCTAATTGCTTTTTTATTGCTTTACATATTTTAACTGAGTACTTTTGTATTATTTTTACTGCATAATTTAAATGATAAAGAGTTGGCTCTTAA
The DNA here is from genome assembly GCA_038373885.1 of Cheiracanthium punctorium. Taxonomy (NCBI): domain Eukaryota; kingdom Metazoa; phylum Arthropoda; class Arachnida; order Araneae; family Cheiracanthiidae; genus Cheiracanthium; species Cheiracanthium punctorium. Next base: position 763,242 of record JAWZYV010015049.1, on the reverse strand, counting down.
ACTATTCATGTGCAGTGAAAGTAATATTTGTGTTTATCGAGTATTTAAGATTTTTGAAATGTTTAACACGGTTTAAGGAAAACAGTGGTATGAGATACTTTTGGTATTTCCCAAAAATGCTGAAAATGTTTGAGGTTTTGAATTGTTATTGTAAAAATGACTAAAATGTAATGGAATTTTACAAAAGGTGTTTGGATTTATCTGTATAGTCATATATGCGGTTATTAACATAAATTAGCGGCATATTTTAAATTATGGATACACCCACCGATGGATTCACAAAGGTAGATACGTTCCTGAACAAATCTTGCCAAAACTGAAAAGGTGAAAAAATTGAAGCAGAATTCATACAAAATAGAAGGATTTTTTTTTAATAGATAGAAATAGAAGAACTGAAAGGTATGAAATAATTTTTGAGAAAATTTTCTCGATCAAGCAATTGTTGTAAAACGCATATCCATCCTATCTTATCTATCATCACCGCAGATATCCAGAAAATTCATTAAATAATACTTAATATAAGATAATATATAATAAGAGTAAAGATAATATATATTGTGTAAGATAATATATAATATTTAAAAGTTTGATGCGCTTAACTAGTTACTTCTATATGACATCAAAAGTAGTATTAGCGCCTCAAGCTTTTAAAAATTCTATATTATTTTACATTTAGAAAAAAAAGTATTATTTAATGAATTTTCTAAGTACCTCCGCCGATGAGCGATGAGCTAGGATGGATTTGTGTGTTGCAATAAGTGTTTGAGCCTGAAAATTTTCTCAAAAGTTATTTTATACTTTTTAGTCTACCTTTGAATAGAAAATTTGGTTTTAAAAACTTTTTTTTATCTTATTAGCAGTAATGAATAATTTTTGAAGTGAAAATTTCTTTAGGCGCGTTGAGCACTTTTCGGTTTGCGAGCGTTCTAACTACCAGATGGGTTCGACTCGGGATGAAATGACTAAAGTTTGAAATGATTGTTACAGGGCCGTAACCAGGATGAAATGTTAGGTAGGGCTTTGAATCTAGTTTGGGGGGTGGAACAAATATAAGTATTAGTAGGCGGAAGGGGGGGGGGGTTCAATTTGCACATTTTTTTTTCGAGAGCATTTGCTTCAAAAAATACCGTGTTTTAAAAGTATTTAACATTCATTATGTTAATAATTTTTCATTGACTCCATTAAAAATATGCAAATGATATTTTGAGAGAATGCAATATTGGATATCGGTTAGAGTAATTTTTTGTACAAGAATAATTCACAAGACGTAGTTACTAGTTAATTGTGCCTTTTGCAATCCATTAAATGCTATCCAATAATAATAATAATAAGCTCTGTAAAATAAAAAATGTTAACAATTAAACTTTGGAATAAAAATTTACTGAAAAGTGCATTTATTTTTCATTTTAAATATAATTGTAAGGAACTTAAAAGGAAACCGGCAGTTTCGTGTACTCGGAAAAATCCGAAAACCGATGCTACATGCATCCAAGAGCAGCAAAATAATTAACCGCATGTATAGAAATCTGGCCATTGTGATGAGAAATTTTCCCAAAACAATAGGTATTTTTATGATGTAAAATTTAGCGATTATTAAAAATCAGTCGTTTCTAGAATTTCGTATTTATCTGTAAATTTAAAAATTTTGAAAATCTGAGGGGGGCTGAAAGCCGGCTAGGTAGGGCTCAGCCCCCATAGCCCCCCTTCTGGTTACGGCCCTGTATTGTTATTTCAATTTCGGAATGGGAACTTTTATGTATCTAAATAAATAAAATTAGCCTTTGCCTATATACAACTTGGTATTAAAAAGTTTGTGATTCCTATCCGTTTTAAGCGTTTGAGACCCAGCACGACCGTCAAAAGAAAAGAAAAAAAAAATTGTCTGTCTGTCGTTTTGTTAGCGATCCATTTTTTATTAGCACATCACGCGAAACTACTGATTGAAGCAAATGAAATAAAATTTGATGATATGATAGGTGGTCACTCAACTTAAACTATAGGCGTTGAATTTTTTAAAAAAATTCATTAGATTCTGAGATTTTTCGAAAATTGTTTCAAACTTCGTAAATTTTTGTTCCCACATCAAGTAATAACGACTAAAGTGAAAGAAATGAAATTTAGTGGCATGATAAGTGATCACTCAACTTAGTATTGTTTAAAGTTATAGGCGTGGGATTAAAAAGAAATTTTTGATTAGATTTTGAGATTTTTCTGAAAATCGTTTCAAACTGTTTAAATTTTTGTTTTAGTATGCATAAAAACTGAATATACTTTGCATAACAAGTGTACATACTTCCAAAATATTCAAAAATATCCACTTTTTATGTACAAATTGGGTACAGTCTATATCTTTTTGCCAAAAACGTGCCGACTTTTTCTAGCTGCGTACACGCTTAAATCTATTGAGTAAAATAATAATCAAACGGAGTATATTTTTACTCAATTTTTGACTTCAAACAGCCATTCTCCCGATTGAGTAAAATTTGCTCCATTAATCGACAAAAACCAATCGAGCGAAAAATTCTCAATTTTTGAGCATTCTACAACAGCTCCATTTAGGCTAAATAATAATCAAAAATGAGGAGTGTTTGTCCGTTTTTGATTCATATAACTGTACTCAATTATGATTATTATTTAAGCTATAGAATGAGCGTTTTTACAAAATCAGCCCTTTTTTAATTAATATATCTGTACTCAATTAAGATTATTATTTTAAGCTATATAAAAAGAGTATTTTATTAAAATTTGTTGTTTTTGATTAATATATTGAATTATTCGTTTTTTTCATTTTTTACTATCAGAGCTGTAATATATGATTATAAGCCCGAGAAAATAAATTTTAAATCAAGGCAAATACATTACATATATCTTAATACACTATAAAAAAGTACTTTTTTAATAAATAGAATATAACTTCACTATAGTCTCTAGTTATAAAACGAATTCACAGTACAGTCAGAATACACAAATGCTATCATGGTTAAACAAGCTGTGAGATTTAATTAAAGCAGCAACCCAATTTATTGACATGAAAAAGGTAAAATACTACTTACTTTGAGGGGAGATATCATAACTTCATTTGTTTTACAACAGCTTTTTATAATCCAATCGTAAGAAACTATGTCATAAAGCGAAATCTTTACCTAAAGCATCTCCTCCATATCTAGGCTGAATTTATTTCACAACTCTGAATATGAAAAAGATGCATTTGGTATTCGGATATAAAAACAAATTATCACAAGCGTATACACACACAACTAAGCCGTGAGCCACGTTTGACTATGAACCGTTAGCCGTTGAAGCGTGGTCACGTGATAGTAATATGATATGGGTCGTGGGGGAGAAGAGAGAGAATACTCAAATAGACAAAAATATTGTGAAAAATGGAGTATAATAGAATCTAGCGAATCCTGAGCATTGAGGGGAATTGAGGAGATAACAAATTATTGTTTTTAATGAGTATTTTTTAGCGTAAAAGGATTTAAATCAGCCGATAAGAAATTTAATCAATAGATTTAAGCGTGTAGATGCTATAACTTTCGATTATTTATTTAAAAAACTGTACTGAGTTTGGATAGCTAAATAGTTATTGTGCAATAAAGCGAATTTAATAATGTGGAGTGTGTTAATCCTACTAATATTATAAATGTCAATATTTGTATGTACGTTTGTTACTCTTTCACGCTGAAACGGTTTGACGGATTTGGATGAAATTTGGAATAAAGACAGTTAAAGTCTGGATTAACAAACAAGCTACTTTTATCACGCGAAAAAACACTGTTCCTATAATACACAAAAAAAATTATCTTTTATCCAAAAAAAGAATACAATTGAGTTTTTATTTTACAAAGCCGTCGACAGATGGCGCAAACTTATAGAATACGCAGTTTTTAATAAATAAAACATCAATCAGATTTTCGGGACCTGCATCAAGAAGTTAAAAGGTAAGGGGTTTTTTTGTTGTTGTTGTTGTTTTTTTACAGGGCATTTTACGTTAGAGTTTTCAGGTTAGTGAAAAAGTTTGGGAAAGTGAGGAGTTACAAATAGATATTTCATGTATGAGTTTACGAGGAATTTTAATTAAATATGTTTTTATTATCAACGATATTGTGTTTAGAAACACGATGGCTGCCTTTTATTGGTAGAAACACGTAGTTCGTTGTGAATTTAAAGTTTTTTGAATACACCTTTTACTATAGGATATATTTGTGCAATGACATTTTTGAGATAATAAGGGATATCAATTGGGAGAATTTTAATTTTAAGCTTGAGGGAGTTTTGCGTTGACTAGGGATTGCTGACATTTTTCGTTTGTATTGCTGTTATAAAAATGCTTTTGTAAGGGAGAAAAGGGGATAATTTTAAAACTAACGAAAAATATGAAAATTAGGAAGCTATAGCAAATGAAATGCATTTACTTTTATGTGATCTTGGATAATAATATCGTTTTAACTGAACATGAAAGTGTAATATGTTTTGTCGACGTTTTTTGTATCTGGAAACAAGATGTCTGCCATTTTGAAAGTCGGGAGTTGCGTCAAGAGACTGAAAGGTAAACATTTTACAAAACACGGCACTTGGCTAAGGTTTGGCAAAAACTAAAGGCGCCAAGAATGGCGGGTGGGATATACTAAAGCTGTTCCAGCATTTTATTGCGTATTTAAAATCTGAAAGTGTATCAGATTTTCTTCCTTTTTTTTTTTCTTTTTTTTTTTCCCCTTTCCGTTTTTTGATAATGGCCAATATATCCAGAGGCTCTTCAGAATGAATACAGGACAAAAATAATTTGTACCTTTTTGTTGGATTTTATCACTAAAACCATCTTATTTTTGTAACCGGGGGGCGGCCCGACACGATAAGCATCGCATCGGGGAGCCGGCTTCGAAGGGGCGTCATTTCGAACTCGAAAACTAAGTAGAGCATAAAAGGGGGCGTCTTTTATGCGTTAGCAGGGGGCGCCTCTTACCCTAGGGCTTCCCCTGTTTGTAACCATCTTAATTTTAAATTCCATTCAGAATCTGAGAGATTTCAGTGCCAAGGAAGTCTGTGAGAAACGGGATTCTTTCCGAACAAGATTTATTAACATGGCGAACCAAGTGGTCGCCGGAGGCGGCTAGTATTATACACTGTACATTAAGTGTTATGCTACAGTGCATTTGAATTTGAATTATAAATCCATTATTCATTACAAATAAATAGGATTACTGTTCATCACTGTCAAAATTGTACTTATCTTTCGAGACATAAATTTTCGTCGCATTCAGTGCCTATTACGGCAATTAGAGTTGAGAGATACAGACAGGAAAACCTATATCATAAGACTTTTAAACCTTGTTGAATAGTGTTAACAAAAAAGATAAATCATGCCAAACGCATAAATTATAAAGCATTTTCCAAAAAGACAATCCTTTTTACGCCAAAATTGACGATGTACAGAGCCTTATTATTGCATGAGCAAATGCTTTGTCCAGGGTGCCTGGCTCGAAAGGGCCCCCAATTTGAAATATTCTTCTGAAATGTATTTTTTATATCAAAATTTTATGAAAAATAAAACAAATTTCATAGATTGGGGGCCCCCAAATTCATCAATGCCTGGGGCCCCCGTTGGTCATAATCAGGCTCTGGCGATGTATCATCGTCACATTTCGCGAGGTTTTAAAGATAACCTCAAAAAATTTTTACGTCCCTGTTAATGTAATTTTGAGTGACCCTGTAAAAGATCTTTAAATGTTATTTCCTTTAAATGAAAAGTAATCTTTTAAAAAGCTTCTACACTTATTGAATTACTAGCTGAAGTACCCGTCCTTGACGGGTTAGTGAATGCAAATTTCCAAAAAGCAAGAACTTTCGTCAGCATTGTAGGAGTACACAGAATGAATGGAGTATGTTGCCAAAGTAAAGAAAGCGAAGTTATAATTTTTATGTATTGTTAAAATATTACAGGTTAAGAGAGTCACTAAGTAATATCATTTCATTCGCTTTAGTCGTAATTATGTGATGCGCGAATGAATATTTACGAATATAGAAATAATTTTCCCAAAATCTCAAAATCTAATCAACATCTTTGAAAAATTGGAAGCCTAGAATTTAAGTTGAGTGACAACCTATCATGTCACCCAATTTCGTTTCATTCCCTGCAGTCTTTATTTCGTGATGCTGGAACAAAATTTCAGCATTTTAAAACGATTTTCGCAAAATCTCCAAATGTAATTAAAAATATTTTAAAAATTCAACGCCTATAAATTAAGATTAGCAACTACCTATCATATCACTAAATTTCGTATCATTCGTATTAGTTGTTATTACGTGATGTTTGAAGAAATATAAACGCATATTGAGAGAATTTTCACAAAATCTAGAAATCTAATGAAAATGTTTAAACAATTGGATACCTATAGTTTATGTTGAGCAACCATCTATCATGTGACCAAATTTCATATCATTCGCTTTAGTCGTTATTACGTAATGCGGGAACAAAGATTCACTCAGTTTTAAACGATTTTCGCAAAATCTCGAAATCGGATCGATTTTTTAAAATTAGATGCTTATAGTTTAAGGTGAGTGACCACCTATCATTTCACCAAATATCATTTTTTCACCTTTGCAGTTATTACGTGATGTGCGAACACACATTTACGCAGTTTGAAACGATTTTCGCAAAATCTGAAAATCTAATGAAAATTTTTAAAAATTCGACACCTATGTATTAAGTTGAGTGACCACCTATCATGACACCCAATTTCATATCATTCACTTCAGTCGTTTTTACGTGATGCTCGAACACAAATTTACGCAGTTTGACAGGATTTTCGCAAAATCTCAAAATCCAATCAAGATTTTTTTTAAATTCTACGCCTATGTTTTAAGTTGAGTGACCACCTATCATGACACCCAATTTCGTATCATTCGCTTCAGTCGTTTTTACGTGATGCTTGAACACAAATTTACGCAGTTTGAAACGATTTTCGCAAAATCTCAAAATCCAATGAAGATTTTTTTTAAATTCCACGCCTATGTTTTAAGTTGAGTGACCACCTATCATGATACCCAATTTCATATGATTCGCTTCAGCCGTTTTTACGTGATGCTTAAACAGAAAAAGCGTCACTGACAGAATGACAGAATGACAGAACGACAGAACGACAGAATGACAGACAGACAAACTTTTTTTTCAGGGTCGCATCGGATTTCCGGGTGGTTGAAACGGATAGAAATCGCAAAATTTTTGAATTCCAAGAAATGTACAGACAAAAGTCTAATTTTATTTATATAGATGCTTGAAAATGATTAACGTCTCTAAACTGCAATTAAAATTATTTCGAGTGCTTGTGGAAAAGAAATATGTAATCAACGTACATCATTTACAGTATTAGTCCATTGTACATAGAATAGAATAAAATCAGGATGTCCTGGAATTTCATGTACAAACTTAAAGATGCGGTAGACAACATCGTTGGGAGCCATAATTACATAGAAAAGCATGGGTGGAAATCGATAGATGGCGCTGTACTCGAGCTCTCAAGGTCGTCACATGTGGCTTCCTCATTGTCATATCTGCCCCGCCACGAGCTAGTAAAACAATGAATGTGGTAGATGACCAGAGTGTGAATGTCCCGGATTCGGGCCTGTCGCGCAGCTGTCGATCGAACGACCTGGAGACCCCTTAAAAAGTCCTCTGCTTAAGGCACCCCTCCAAGCAGATCATATAGACCTGCCATAAAACAAACAAAAAAAACATACCTGCCAACTTTTACAGTTTTTTCGGAAGATTATGGACCACAATTTTCAAACAGTTTAATTTTAATTTAAAAACTTGGATTTATTCAAACATCAAGTCACAAAAAATAATAATAATTAGTGGTCGATAGTCTTCCGAAAAATCCTGTAAAAATTGGCAGATATGACAATGAGCAAACCATATTGGCTGAATTTGAGAGCTCGCGTACAGCGCCACCTATCGATTTTCGCCCACGCTTTCCTATGTAATTATGGTTCCTAACGATTTGTCTACCTCCCCTCCAAGTTTGTACAAGAAGTTCGGGGACACCCTGTATATAAATTTCGTAGTAATTGGTGCGTATTTATGGCAGTGAGAGCACGGACGGACTAACAGACACACCGAAACTTTGCTGGAAAATGCTAAAAAGATCATGCAGCTTTTGTAGGGAACGAAACCTCATTCGGATCCAATCAAAATGATTACATGGTAACGCATTGCTTAAAAGTAATTTGAGAACTATAAAGTCGCTGGTAGACATTCTTTCATTTAATTTTTCTGTCTTCTTTCGTTTATTAAGAATTCTTTTCATAAACTTAAGTTTTTATGGCAAAAGAAAAAAAAGGAGAAGAAACAAAAACTGTGGTACAAAAAATATACCCCAAAAAAGGAGCATATCAAAATCATGCTTCTTTAATAAGAAACGGAAGATCGAAAAAATACAGCGAACTTAGATACTCAAAGAATTTACCAATGACTTCAAAAAAAAAAAAAAGATTTTTTTTTTTTAATTCAGTGTAATGTGACTGGTACAAAAAGGAAAGAGAGATCATAATTTATTTTTTGTAAAGATATAAAATGAGGTTTTAAAAATATTTCGAGAATTTTGAAACAAATTCTTCCGTAAATAAAAAAGAGACGAATAAAAGTGTCTTGTGACTTTAAAATAATCACATTAGTTTGTATCAATTGTGCTGTGGTTTAAAATAAGTGAAATGCTATGATATTCTTTGACATTTTCTTACATTATTTTAGTATTTAATATACTATTTCAATATTATTCTAGAATATTTTTTTTTTGTTTTTGTTTACTTTACTTTTACTTTTACAGGGATTTTGTTTTCAAGGCTCAATCGTTAGGGATATATCTGTGACAAGCACTGACGGATTAAAGAGAAAGGGGACAGGGGACGATACCCCCCCCCCCGCCAAGAAAATAGAAATTAGATAGAAAATGTAAGATGTCCTGTTTTACATCCATAAAATGGACATAAATTTCTGCTAACCGCCCCCACACACAAAATTGCATTAAATAGTCTCATGGTAACAAGTTCCGAGTACTGCAACATTGCAAAGGCCAAAGCTCTGTACAGTAGAGCCCTTCTAATCCGTGACTTTTGGGACTGGGGGGGTATGGTCGGAACGCAAAAGAAGGCAGATTATCCGAAAATACCGAAAAATACGGATTTACAGTAAAACAAACAATCTCTGAACTCAAAATTGGCTGTATGTATAGTTCGCTATAGTAAAATCATTACAATAAACCGCACAAAAGCTGTTATTATTAGAGAAAAAGTGCAAAGCTGTATGTATTTACTGTACATGTGTATGTAACGTGGGTGGTGAGTCACCGAACAGTTGAGACAAAGTTCGGCTCTAGTTGTATCAACCAGACTGACGGACCATCCCAGGACGGACGAGAGGGGCTCTAATGTATTCTGGGAAAAGCTATGTTAATTTTTTCAATCTCTATTAAAATGCAATGACAATGAACATACCACATACCAAATACAACAATGAAAGACCGAATATTTGGTTATACTATCTCTGGTGTGTGTATAGGCAAGAACAGATTAAGCTCTGGGGGATCAGAAATTAAAATCCGATAAAAAGCAGCCATGGAGGTGATAAACCGACATAAGCTTATATGATAATCGGTTTTCAGCTGAAAGAAAAAGTTTCGTTTTCAAGGTATGGGATTTTTTTTTTCTTTTTTTCCGTAGAAAGAATCATTCGAGAATTAAATCAAGATTATTGTCGAAGGGGGAGGGGGCATAACGATGTATTCAGGAAAAAAGAAGTATTTATATTAAGTGTTCTACGGCTTAATGGAAACATTAAAATAGCGGATTTTTCTGCAAATAAAATTAAAATAAATAAGCATATAATTTATGTGTGCAAGTGTATTAAGAGTGTATGATTTTCTTTTATTATTTGAAATGTACTGTTACTTTAAAGCTCAGCAGTTTATTTGCATGTTCTGCTACTCAGACTCTACCATATATCGATATTTTATAGTAGTATGTTTTAATTATAATGTATAATTAAAATCGTTGCATTTGTTTGGTTTTTTTAACAGAATAAAATCGTTTGAATTGAACATTAACCGTCAGTGCATGCCCTCGAATGTATACAATTGCCGGTACAAAAGAAAAAAATATGATTCTTATGAAATATTTTGTACATGCACCAAACGACTATGTGAGTGATGACATTCATTGGAGAATGTGCACAGTTACCAGAAAAGTCTTGTGTTTACTTTAGGCACAAACAATTGTTCATTATTGTAATCCTGAATAGCCCGTGAGAGGGCGTCTTGATTACCCTCCGGCTGACTGAAACTGAATTAAACGGAGAGCAGAGAGCGAAAATGAGTGCTGCTGCGACAAAATGTTGTTGTGATCGCCGCAGAAAATGGTTGTGACATTATTCCAGAGTTAAATAAAGTGTTAAGTATACTGTCCATGAAGAGTTCAAAATATTTTCGCATGCGTGTGTCCAACACCAAAGAGTACAAATCTTGTGTATTTCGATTTGCGGATTGTTAAGATAGAAAAAAAAAAAAAAAAAAAAAAAACGATGTAAACTCATCCGCAAGTTAAATCTAACACTTAACCAACTATTTTACGAATGATTAATCAATTCTAGTCGTAACGAGATTAATCTTCCATAACGGTCTATGTCGTACACTAATAGCATAAACATAACAATATAGCGTTTGATGAAAAGATAACCACGAAAAACTCTTAGGAATTTCGTTTTAGCACGGAAATGTTTGGAAAATTATTTTTATTATTAAATCACTAGCATCAGAACAGCAAACTTAAAAAAAACACTTCTTTCATAACACAATAAAATAGAATGTACTTTTCCCACCATTTCAGATTTATTTATGGAAACAAGAAAAATAAATTACAATTAAGAAGAGCCCTCAAGAACATTCTAACACCATGATTTCATTTCTCGATTCACGCTTGTACAAAATTATCCTCTTCGCAACAGTTGCCACTGAAATGGAAACGTAATTTTGCATGAATTAATTCAATAAATAAGCTGAGTGAGAACATGTCAAGAGATAAAAGTAATTACCCGCAATTTCACGCCCTCATAAGAATAACATTCGGAATGAATCTTGTTGCGCTAACAATTCGCATCTGAATGCTCTTTAATGATTAAAAAACCCCATTTAAATCTTTGTTTATGGCTAGGCAAAAGTCTTTAATTACAAACGGAGCTTGCCACATCTTTGAACATTTATTTGTTTTGTTGCTGTTATAAGTTTATTTTATGCATGAGTGTCTGTTTTCTATTTTATAAATGAATGATAATGCGACATTTTCCCGAGTAGTTTTAGCTTCCTTTCTAACATAAAAAAAAAAATCCAGTTAAGGAATAGGATAAAATCGGGAGAAACCTGATTTGAATAACATATTTTATGATCTGTTAGGTAAGAAAATAAACTAGCCAATATAGAGAGTATTCTTCAAGTAGTTAAAGTAAAAGCATTTTTTAAAAAGTTAATATTGATTTCAAAATTGATCAATTACTCTAAAAAAAAAATTAAGCATTTTATTTGCATCAAATCTCAAAACCCTTTCATATCACTATCCAGAATCTGCGTTTACGTATTAAGAAGATAAAAATTTGCATTAGAACTAGTCCTCTAACACAATTTTTTAAGGGGGGGGGGGATAAGGATCCTGCGTAAAGAAAAAAAAATTTTTTCAACGTTGTCGCAAGTTATAGGGTTACTTCAAAATTGGCTCAGAAGCTACAAGGGGTTCACTTTATCAAGAACCAGATTACTCGAGAACTGGGCCACGTGCAAACCGCGATAGGCATAAAAAATATTGAAAAAAAAAATAGCTATATCATTCTGCTGATTGAAATTTAGAAATTTGAATTATTTTAGAAGAGGTTAATAAAATATATGAAAAAATCAGCATCATGGTTGCCATGCTTGGCGATTTTTGGCCGCAAAAAAATTATTTAGAATCTTTTTTTTTTTTTTTTCCCCAGCCAAAATGATGGATCGAATGCAAATGATGGATCGAAATGCCATTCGTAAAAATAATTGAATAAACTAGAATCATCCTTTTTAATCAAAATATCGCCTGCATCGGAAAACAGTACTGGAATCAATTATTTTAGGTAAGAGAATTAGGGTTTGTTGGAACAAAACATATCTAATTTAGAGTTATACGAAAGAATAAAGTGGCTGATTTGCGAAGTTTAGCGATTCTGAGCAAGTAAAATGTAGAGACTGTTCAAAAACAGCCCAAGAGAGGAGAGGGAAATTGTTTTTATAAGAATTAAAAGTTTTCAATTGCCCTAATGTTAGTTTAACATTTCTACTGTCTGTTCCAGCGAATTAATGCAAATTGTGTCAATGTACTTTCTCTCTGTGTTGACTTTGGTTCTTTACAATGCTCTTCTTTGCAAATGTTTGACGCCGCCAATTTACGTGAGTTGTTCCAACTCTGTTTATTTTATTTCAATGCACTGATCAACTTCCGAATTGAAAAGGGGGTGCTGTCACTGGAAATTTTCGACATTTTTTCACTGTAATCGTAACCGTGACAGTTCTACTGTTTTAAACAATCCCAATCTCGAGCTCATACCTATCAATAACTACATCTGAAATCTCATCTCGATTGACTGAATGGAACGATGGCTGAAGGTCTATATATCGGGGGGAAGGGGGGGGGGAGAATTGTGACCATCCTTTATAGCAAGCACACAGTGAAGTCAGAAGAATATACTTTTGACACTAATGCTAGCTTTATATTAAGAGACGTTTGCGTCTCACTTTGAAATCGTGATCCTTAAGATACCTAAACTCGCACTTTGTAAATTAAGGAATCGCAGAAAATGCAAGGAAATCGTTTCGAGACAGAATTTTCATCAGAGTAAAATTATAGATATTTAATCTGCATCCCTCTCTTGTTCATACTTAACATTATTTTCTTTTTTTTTTTATTTTTTTTTACTAAAATGAAATTAAATGCTTTCATATCTGTAAGACTCATGAAAGGTAACCTGTTTATGTCCTGAAAGCTTGTATTAAATGTTTCGTCTTTTTCATAAAAGCATGATTGAACTCATGATTTTCATGTTATGGAAAGTAATTTTTACACTTCCAGCATGTAGAACACGTCTCGAAGCTTGCTTTGCGTAAAAAAAAATTAATAGTTCGAATTCTGTATATGTTACGTTCAAATTAAAGCAAATTCAATAATGTTTAAAAAAAGGAAAGAAAACAATTTCCTTTAGACTGTAAAATTATCGAACCATTTTTTTTTTTTTACATTTGAAACTTAAGACTCATTCTCACACATATGTTTCTGATTCATTTCAGTTTCAATGTGTTTTGTTAAACAAGTTATTAACAACGTGAGTGGACAGACAGAAATACGAAAAAAACATAAATCTTTTTCAGTAATAATGAAAATTTGAAATATACATATATTACTTTCCAATGAAAGATTTTGTCTATTAGTCCCATCAGTACTTTAAATGCAAGAATTCAAACAGAAAGCAACTAAATAGGTAATCGTGTATAACACTTTTGTCTACATAAGATCACAAAATTGTCACATAAAATTCACTCCTTGAGGATCTGGCAATAATTAGAGAGATGTGCATTTTCTTAATCAAGTCAACAATGACCACATTGCTACAATTTAATAAGCTAAGTAGATTTTATTCCGCCATAATTTTGAAATGTGCTTAGCTAAACACGATTCCGCACTGAAGTGTAATTTCACATTTGATGCATTAACGTCAGTTCCAGCAAGAATAAATTTACTTTCAGTTTAAATGTAATCTACTCTAAACATTCGGTTACCTCTCCGAGATAAGTTTTTCAATTAAAATTGCGTCTACCCTTGCAAGTTAATGCATAAAAATATTTCTTTGTTTCCACTTTAAATTTAACAGAACTTGCTTATTAAGAAACTAATTCAACTTTGTGCAAGAAAAACAGGGTAGTTATGTAACAAATGCGTTAAATTATTTATGGCACGATTTTTAATTTCTGACAAGAAAAAATTGAGCCCAAATTATATGTTTAAACTCAGAAGTTCATAAATCTTGATCTTACACCTATTGATTCATATTAATGGACAACTTTGCATCATGATATTTTTCTCTAAATTAGGAATTGATACATGGAACAAGGAGAACACTTTCTTCTTTATTACATGGTAGTACACGAAGAACGCCTAGCTTTGAAAATGACTTTCTCAAAAACGGTGACAAATAGAAGCATGAAACAAGTGGTATGTTAATAAAAAAAAAAAAAAAAACCGTAAGAATTTGATGCTGAAGCCACAAAATTTTGGTCACAAATTGTACCGACAGATGGCGATATTAGCGGCAATACCTATCCCAGAAAGAGAGCTCAGACCCCGAGAACAATCTCATCAAAATCGATTTCATATGCGTATCTTCCACACTACACGCCAGAGCAGTAGCCAGGAAAAAATATCCGGTGTTGGGGAAGGGGGTGAGGTCGAGAATATGCGGAAGTCGATTCACGTCTTTTCGAATAACCTTCGAATAGTTCAACGCAATAACTCTATCATCGAATTATTCGTTATATCAAAAACGTCTTCAATACAGTGTAGGCAAGCCCCATCTTGCATAAACCATTCACTACCCTGTCGATCATCCAACGGTAGCGTCAAATGTTTCAAAAGCCCAATATACCGTTAGGCATAATCGTTTCTCGAAAGAAAAAAGGTCCACTGACCCCTTTGCAAATGACTGCAGCCCAAACGGTATGTTTTGGGCAATGGAGTGGTCATGAAGATTTTTTTAGATCTATCTTACCGCTTGCATCGCCATCTATCCACGCAATTTGCAACAAAAATTTTATGGCTTGTGTTTCAAATTCTTAGTTTTTTTTTTTTTACCCTCCGCTAAAGAGGGTAATAGTTTTGGGCAGACGAAAAAAGTCGTGGATGATAATTGATAGTAAATAAAATCTTACAGATCTCACGGAAATTTGAAACACACCAAGATCCGACACATGATTGGAATAATGGATACTTGAAAAATTTCAAAGTAACGTCAGATGAAACAAAAGGGGAAACTGTAAGATTTTGTCAGAGCGTCTGCGACTGGCTGTCAAGTTCCCGAGGTTCCGATTTCATTTTTCAGAACTTGGATTTGTTTCCAGAGTCGCGTTCAAACTTTTGTCCCTCCTCGGAGCAAGTGGTGGTGTTCTGTCGTGGCATTTCTAAAATTTTCATTTTTGCGGGATCAGTGTGAAATAGCTCGTAGGCTTGGTATTTCACGCTCTACTGTTCAGTATTACATCGTTAAATATCAGAAGAATATACCCGGGACTGTTGTTCAAGGCCGCGCTGGCCGTCCTCGCCAGTTGTCTGATCCGGAAGAAAGTCATCGTGAAACTAACCGTCTATTTATGCAAAGAAAAAGGGAAGATCCAGATTTTCGTGCTCAAGAAGCGGAATCCAAATCCAGAAGACAAGACAGAAAACGTTTACGACTCTGTCTAGATATACCATCGAAAAGACCAAGAACAGATACTGATCTAAATGTAAGGTGTGAAGAACTAGAATTTCGTAAATTAGCTGAGAAATTTTTCGAAGCTGTTGCTGATGGTCCAATCCACCAATGCTATTGTTGTGATCGACTGTGGTTCAAAAAGTCAATAAGAACCCATTCCAAAACAACTTTACTGTCCAAAGGAGCGACAACGGACTTTATAAAACTAGTCTTTTACAAAGATATCGATGATATTGGCAAATTTTGCAAAACATGTTACGATTGTTTGATTAAATTGACAATACCAGAATTAGCTATAAGCAATGGCTTCGAATTCCCCGAAATACCGGATTGTTTAAAATACTTGACACCACTGGAAGAACGGTTGGTTTCTCCCCGTTTGATTTACATGCAAATACATCCTGTACATGGCTGCCAATACAAATTAAAAGGTTCTGTCAAAAAACCTCTTTAGCGGAGGGGAAACTAATTTCAGCTGAAGGCTGAATATTATAATTAAATTTAGAGGTAGTCAAAATCGGTTTTTTACCCTCCGCTAAAGAGGGTAATAGTTTTGGGCAGACGAAAAAAGTCGTGGATGATAATTGATAGTAAATAAAATCTTACAGATCTCACGGAAATTTGAAACACACCAAGATCCGACAATAACCGCTTTTGAGTTATTTACTTTCCAAGTTAGAGGTCCCTCGTGAAACACAACTTGTAAATGTTTTATTTCACTTTCTTACCCCATTTCTTCGCAACATATTTAGTACGATTTAATGTTTTGTAGTGTTTAAAATGCATTGAAATATTTCTCGGAAAAGATTACAAAAACACGCTGTAGGAAATGTGATTTTCAAACTGAATAGAAAATAGAATGAATGATGATTTTCAAAGAAAGTGGTGGAGGAAAATACTCATGAGATGGCTAGCAAATACCAAAACCTTCATATTATGTGAAACATTGCATACTTTACGGCACATGGCATGCATAATCCCAAACGTATTATACGTGAATCGCTATAAAAGAAACCACGTTTCACAATCTATATAAATAAAATTAGACTTTTGTCTGTACATTTCTTGGAATTCAAAAATTTTGCGATTTCTATCCGTTTCAAGCACCCGGGAATCCGATGCGACCCTCAAAAAAAAGTTTGTCTGTCTGTCATTCTGTCATTCTGTCCGTGACGCTTTTTTTGTTTAAGCATCACGTAAAAACGACTGAAGCGAATGATATGAAATTTGGTTTCATGATAGGTGGTCACTCAACTTAAAACAAAGGCGTCGAATTTTTAAAAAATCTTGATTAGATTTTCAGATTTTGCGAAAATCGTTTCAAACTGCGTAAATTTGTGTTCAAGCATCACGCAAAAACGACTAAAGCGAATGATATGAAATTGGGTGTCATGATAGGTGGTGACTCAACTTAAAACATAGGCGTCCAATTTTTAAAAAATTCTGATTGGATTTTGAGATTTTGCGAAAATCCTTTCAAACTGCGTATATTTGTGTTCAAGCATCACGTAAAAACGACTGAAGCGAATGATATGAAATTGAGTGACATGATAGGTGGTCACTCAACTTAAAACATAGGCGTCGAATTAAAAAAAATCTTGATTAGATTTTGAAATTTTGCGAAAATCATTTCAAACTACGTAAATTTGTGTTCGCACATCACGTAATAACTGCAAAGGTGAAAAAATGATATTTGGTGAAATGATAGGTGGTCACTCACCTTAAACTATAAGCATCTAATTAAAAAAAATCCATCAGATTTCGAGATTTTGTGAAAATCGTTTAAAACTGAGTGAATCTTTGTTCCCGTATTACGTAATAACGACTAAAGCGAATGATATGAAATTTGGTCACACGATAGATGGTTGCTCTACATAAACTATAGGAGTCCAATTTTTTAAACATTTTTATTAGATTTTGAGATTTTGTGAAAATTCTCTCAAAATACGTTTATATTTCTTCAAACATCACGTAATAACGACTAATACGAATGATACGAAATTGAGTGATATGATAGGTAGTTGCTAATCTTAATTTATAGGCTTTGGATTTTAAAGATATTTTGCTTACATTTTGAGATTTTTCGAAAATCGTTTTTAAATGCTGAAAATTTGTTCCAGCATCACGAAATAAAGACTGCAGGGAATGAAACGTATTTGAGTGACATGATAGGTTGTCACTCAACTTAAATTCTAGGCTTCAAATTTTTCAAAAATGTTGATTAAATTTTGAGATTTTGCGAAAATTATTTCAATATGCGTAAATATTCGTTCGCGCATCCCATAATTACGACTAAAGCGAATGAAATGATATTACTTAGTTACTCTCTAACCTGTAATATTTTAACAATACATGAAAATTATAACGTCGCTTTCTTTACTTTGGCAACATACTACATCCATTCTGTGTACTCCTACAATGCTGACGAAAGTTCTTGCTTTTTGGAAATTTTCATTCACTAACCCGTCGAGGACGGGTACTTCAGCTAGTTAAAAATAAAAAAAGAAGTCACTCTGCTACTCATTGTTTAAGATCGTTTTTCCTTATCCAAAATTATTCGTAAAGCCAAGTCATGGATTTTTAGAATTAGACTCCACTTTCATCTATAATTGAAAGTATATTACTCGTTTATTAATTATGAATGAACGTTTTCATTAAACCCGAGAGAATGACGAGATAAAATAGAAAGCGAACTCATTTTGTTATCAAATCAGTCATAGGTTTTTCTAAGAAAGGTAAAAGAAAACATTTTCATTAAAGAAATAAGGTTTGTGTCTTTCATGTTCTTAAAAGCATTTAGACTATAAATAGAAATGCTACCGAATTGAAAAGAATTAATTTTACTTTGGTGAAACATTCAAATTTAATATTCTCTTCCCAAATAAATGGGATGTTTTTCTTGTAGAGGCGTGTTTATGTGAAAGCAAGAAAATAAAACTTTTCCACAAAAAAAATAATCAGTTTATTATTGACTGTTTTTTTTAACCTTCAGCTTGTTATCAGTTAGATATTTATTATTAAAAATAAAACTTTAATGGTTTTATTTTGATAATTTATGTATAGACATCATTTTACGTAATGATTAAAACTAATATTTAAAATAGGCAAAGTTTTGGAAGAATATTTTTGAATTTTGCAGCCTGCATTAACTTTTCTCGTGTGATACAAAATAACGAAATCAAACTATCTCGCAATAACATAAAGTATTCCAGTAATTATACATTTTACATCAGTTTGTATTAAGAGTGATATGTTAAATTTTCGAAAATATCATTATGTTTATAAAAACATTATTTTAAAACTTACACAACCAATGTGATGTACCAGAACTAAATCATTATTGGTCTATCTAGATTAACTCAAAGTTTTAAACATTAGAATAAGACTGGAATAATTTGCCTGACAACATTTGAAAAATATTACCTTTCCACTAAAAATGCTTTTAATTCTGCTTATAGCTAGCTCGGTTAATTTTAACTCGTAACCGAATTTTTCCAGCATTAAGATACATGCACGAGTAACTAAGTTTAGAATCTCAATTTTTGATATCTGAAGGTTAAAAAAATGCATAAAACTGAAGCTAAATATCTAAATTGGCACCATTTGAAAAAAAAAATCGGAAATAACATCTTATTATAATGTGCAAGTTATCTGGCAATGTATCAGGTACTGATGCTGTGAAAGTTAGTTACACGTGAACCTACCCTACGCAAAGGGTAGTTCCCAGTGTTAAAGGTGTTCCACTCGAAAAGACATCGCCGTCACTGGACTTTTGAACACCTTTGAAAACAAACCAATGATGTTAAACACTCAAGAAAAAAGTAATAATGCTTCTTCAACCAATGTACTATGGACTAATAGTAGCAGTAAAGCTGCATTTCTCGAGTAACTTTCAGGAAAAATTCATAAGCACATAAATCGCCCTAAAAAATTGGCCGAGGACAGAGGCGTAGCCAAAGGGGAGGGGTTAGGGGGTAATAACCCCCCACTCCCCATGAGGAATTTTTTGCCAGACTAAATGTATATTCTTCACTCCCTTATCTCACACATGTATGCATATATGTGTGAGTTGCAGTAGTCTTAACACCCCCTATGAAAAATTTCTGGCTACGCCACTGGAAGAGGAATACCTATCTAGGGAAATATTACAATTCGATTGGCTTAGCATTTTTTCCTGAGAATTTTCGTAACTCCTATACGTTCATTGCTTGTAACAGTTCACAGTGCAACTTGTAAAAAGACATTCTAAGTTTTTCTGAGTCTCTAGCGCAATTAATTTTTTTTAATAATCTGTTCAAAGGTTACATGATTTTAAAAAAAAAACAGCCTTAAAGCAACATTCATTGTCCGGAATGTTTTTGAATTCTGCGAATATTTTTAGATTCAGCCATTATTTCCCATATAACGACTGTTCTTAGAATGAAGATATTCATTACTTATTGGTAGGTTATAGGTATTCTAAGAACACTATGTTTTAGGTATTCCGTAGGTTATAGATATTCTATTCAGAATAGAAATAAAATAGAAAAATAGTACGCTCTGAAAGCTAAATAAAATAAAGTGGTTTCATGGGTATTTTTTCCCCTTTCTCTTTTAATATTTACCTCTTCAACCTGTCTGTCTCATTTTAAATTCACTTAACTGGGAAATTGTAAAACACGAAATATTTCATGTCTGCCCAACTATCCCGAAATGAATCTTGAATATCGTGAAATTCTTCAAAATTCTGAAATCTTCTTACTTTAACGGGGATTTTTTTTTTTTTTTTTTTTTGAGCAGAGGTGAATTGCATGCACGCGTGTTGTACAATATTCTAAGAATATTTCTCAATTCCGAATACTCTTTTTTTTTAAATTGTTTTTTCGCTGTATCATCATCATCATCTTTCCTTCTTGTTAAAGCTGATTACGCAACAACCACATTTTTTAGTCTGTTTAAGCCTGGCATATTTACTCCCTCAGAAAAATTCGTCTTTATACACTACTTTATCCCTTACTTTTCAACGAATAATTTCCGTCGTCTATGGAAACGTAATATTTCCGCGAATTCTTCTGTGTGGAAACGTAATATTTCTGTGAAATCTGAAGAAGAGGATAAAAATTCGTTGAATCTTAAGAAGTTTCCTCAATTGACAGGAGTAAAAACGAAACGGATATTCGCCGAATAACGGATATATTCCAGCAACACTGCTACCAAAAAACTTTCCGTGAAATGAAGAAATAACTTTTGCGAGTGCGTCTTTGTACGCTAATTTATTCCTCATTTTTCAACGGATAATTTCCGTACTCCTTGGAAGCGTTATTTTTCCGTGAATTCTTGTCGAAAATCTGTAGAAAGAGGAAAAAAATTCGTTGAATTTGAAAAAGTTTCTTCAATTGACAGAAGAAAGAAACGGGGATATTCCGGCAGAACTGCTGCAAAATTTCCGTGAATTGAAGAAGTAATTTTTGAGAGTGAACATCACAGCATTTAAATTGATTTATTTATTTTATCTCTTTTTTCTATCCTTTCATTTTCAAATTCCGTTCCTGTAATTATGTGAATTTTTTAAATCAGTATTTTTTTTAGATTGACTCATTTAAAAAATTTCTTTTAAAAAATCTCAAAATCCGAACTGTAAAAAGGTATAATACAAAACCCTACAAAAATAATTGTAGCTTCCATTCTGATCAGTAGTTTTGAATATATCAGCTAAAGTATTTCAGTTTGAGCTTTAATGGGCCCCATGTTAGATTTTAACATTCTCTATTCACTCAATTTCTTCGCTCAAGGACAGTTCAATTTTTTGTTTAGAGTAAACGGTTATAGAGAAATCGATTGTACAAATTCAAATTTGCGGTTTGAAACTTCGAAGTTAATTAATATACAGGGTGGCCATAAGAACAGGGGCGTAGCCAGGGGGGGGATATCGGGATATATCCCCCCCCCCGAAATTTTTGGATTAGTGATGAAATTCCGTCTATTTATACACATATAAGTTCATATCCCCTACCGAAAAATTTTCCAGGCGCATATCCCCCCCCGAAATTTTTTCCTGGCTACGCGCCTGCATAAGAAAACATAAAATATGGACATCTGCTGTTCTGTTTAGCCAATCTACATATACGATTTCAGATACAGCTATTTAGAGGTATGTGCTCGAGATTGGGGTTGTTTTGAAACAATAGAGCTTTCACGGTTACGGTTACAGTGAAAATATTTCAATTTTTTCTAATGAAAACACCCCCCTTTTTGTGAGAAAGTTGATAAGCGCATTGAAAAATCATGAAAAGCGTTCGAACGATACACGTATGACGAAAATCTGGCTGCATAAAACATTTGCAAAAGAAGAGCATTGTAACGAACCAATAACACAGTTCAATTTCTTTTTTATTGGAATTAAGAGTTTTCAGGTGCTCTACTGTTAGTTTAACATCTCTAATGTTCTATTCCAGTGAATTAATACGAATTGTGTTAATGCACTTTCTGTCTGTGTTGACTTTGCATGTAGTAACGCATTTTGTTATTCAAGTATTATTTATTATAAGCATTTTTTATAGATACATAAAACAAAAAATATAAAGCTTTCTTTAGTGGATTTAAATTTATTGAAGTAAGAATGTGTAATTACCTATTGCTGTCAGGCAAAACCATAGCCAGGAAAAGATTTCGGGATGGGTTTACCCAAGTTTTATGTATCAATGTGGCAGGTTTTAAATACCCTTTTACAAATAGTAATGAATGTTCCTGATAGTTTTGGGGTCGGTTTGACCAACCCACCCTCTTGGATAACGCCTTGCTCTCAGGTGAATATGATCCTGAGGGATAATAAAATGGTGGTTAAAACATTCAAAAGAAAAATTCCGTCTACCTACCTGCAATCTTTAATTATCGTAAATATTATTTTACTTCCAAATTCTGTGTTATTCAAATAGCAGTAGCAATAGTAGCAACTATATCAATAACAAAAATATTAGAGAAAAGTAGAAATTAACTTTCAAATAAATAAAAAAAGGTAACAAAAAGCAAGATCATGTTCGCACAGCTAAGGGTTGGAGACCCGAACACCTGACATGAATTTTCACATCCTACCAATCGCGCCACGGACAGTGGAGTGAAACGGAGTGTAACTTACATAGTATAAACTGTTCGAGAAGTTGCTCGAATAACAATTTTTCCCAATGTATTTGAGTTATTGCATCTTAGTAGTTTACACGTAGAATATTCGCATGATATATGTACTATCACTATGCCATAGAAACTGAAATCCGTTTCCCTGAAGCTGTGTCTATAACTGTATTGTTAGATTGTTTACAATTCACTGTTTATTTGTCAAGAACAAAAAACGTCATCATCTAAAGAAAGATTCATTCTTTGATTTTTCTGAAAAAGAAAATAAATTGTTTGTAAAAATAAATTGTAAATTTATCATACTTTTAGAAGTAGCCAAAACTAAAAATAGCAATTTTTTAGAATCCTTAAAAATAGAACATAACAACAAATCTCGAGCCACTCCACGAAAATGTTTATACTTACACAAATGCAGCAAAAACATTTTAAAGCATTAAATTTCAAGTGCTGTGGATAGCATCCTGTTGAAATATTTATTTGAAAAATGTCAACTCTTAAGGAAAAGAAATTCATGACTTTCACAAAAATTTTCCGTTACTTCCTATTAAAGAATAGAAAGCAGATACCCACAATGTTTATGCCCTCACTACGCTTTTTTGTAGCAGTAAAAAACACAACTAAATTCATCATAGCAGCATCTAGAATGATAGTGAATTATTTTATTTTACATTGTCTTTAACTGTTTTTACTTTCTCGTAGGAAATAAATGGAAGCATTGTAATTGCGAAAAACCGGTACTCAGATTTTCATCGAAAAATCGATTTTGGCTACCTATAAATTTACTTTGACAAATTTTTCTGTGACTTCTCAGCGTCCGAATTTACGATTTGACTAGCACGATTCACTCTGACCAACGGCGAGTTCCTTTTGGCTAGTTTTTTTCGTGACATTTATACTTAAGTTATTCCCGCATCTCAAAACCTAATAGCCACAGAATGTTGAAATTTTGCATTTAAAATTGTTGATCTTATACTTTAGTTTGATACGCTCTAATCTTGAATATTGTAGTCTTATTTGGGATCCGTATTATAAAAATAAAATGAAAATTCTTGAGCGGGTGCAGACTCAGTTTACTCGTTATTTATACTACAAAAGTAATCCTATTTACATTCCGAATATTTCTTCATCTTACTTGAGAAGTATTTTTGGTCTTCCTAGTTTAAGTTCTCGTCGTGATCTATTTTGTTTATTATTTTTTTATAAAGTTGTCAATAATATGGTAGACTGCAGTGATATTCTTCAAAGTATTTGTGTAAATGTACCGAACAGGTCTCTTCGTAATAGCCATTTATTTGTGGATCCAATTATAAAATATAATTACATATACTTTTCGTTATATAAATTTTATAAAATTTATAATAAGTTTTCTTTGGATTTGGATATTTTTAACATGTCTTTTAAAGTCTTTAGAGTTAGGTGTTTTGAACTTTTGCAGTCATGACTGGTATTTATTTTATCTCAGTATTTTATCTTTTTTAATTTTGTCTTTTGTAATTTGTCCTTTTATGCATCACTGTAAATGGATTTCAATCTGTAGTGTGCATTTCTTTTATGAAATAAAATAAAAATAAAAAAATAATATCTAGTTGTGCATCTCCTTTTTTATTGCAATCGACTGGGTATTTTATTTACAGGGTCACCCATAAGGCTTTCAATACATTTATGGTCTATGGATACCTTCAACACATTAAAAGTCTGTGGTCGATCGCTATTTGGGCTATGCCCGAAATCTCGCAAACTATCACGAAACTTGATCGTTTTGGGCAAAATATATCCAAATTTCGCGTCAGAAAAATAAGTTTTTAAAACTCTTCCCAGCTTGGTGATATCTCTTACATGGCGAGAAATAGGTAAACTTTTAAGTACTATATTTCGATTTCAAATTATCAGTTTAACTGAAGTGCATCGAAAATTTGTATAATTTAGCAGCCATACGAAGTAGTCATGTAGTGTCAGACTTTTTTTAATTGCTGTGTTGTATATAGTTGCATGAGAAATAATTCTTAGGATAACCACAAAAAAAAAATGGAAAAAAAAAATAATAATAATAATAATGTTTACTTTCTGGACTTAACCACAAACTCCCTCTGAGAAATGCAAGAAATGGGCATTGCATCACTCAAATTAATAATGAATACAATAATTACTTTTTAAAAATTCATTTACTCACTCACATTATTCTAGTGAATATTTTGATTTATACAAAAACGAAAAATGACAATTCAAAATTTGTTTTAATAAGTTTAAGATGACATAATGTTAACACCTGAAACAATGCTACAATCATAGGAGTCCAAGTAAGTAATGTTTAAAGTGCACTCAGGCCCTGATTACCGAATAGGCTCATTAAGTCCGGGCCTATAGTGAAAAAAAAAATATCCGGGGACTCAAAACTGCAGCATTTGTCATTTAAAAAATATGTATTAAACTATACTAATGTAAAAATGCATGTTAAGGAGGGGGGGGGGGGTACACATTACACTGCCTTTTATAGTTATTGTATTTCCTATTTTACATAAAAGCATACCTACAAATACAATGCATTTTCAATTAAAAATGACTTTGAGAATATGCCAGAAATTCAGATCTGTTTTTTCCTGCTTAGCTGAGTAAAGTGTGTTGGAACCGCCGATATTGGTTTAAGCAAAGCCAACTGTATATATTTTAAAGAAAATAAAAAGGGGGTGGGGGTGGAAGAAACACGCTTTGTGAAATGGGATAGGAGGAGGTGGAAGGGGCCTCAAAATGATAGCGGGCCTAAAGTATGAAAGAATGTTAATCGAGCTCAGAGTGTACTACTTTAGTATGAACAAAGCCACAAAGGCATATGCGGTTGTATGATTTCTGACAGAAAAGAGATAAAAGAATTTGTGAGTATTCTAACGCAACAAACAATGAAGGCATTGCTCGATTTTCTCGCTAGTAGCAATTTTATAGCTCGCTGTTAGTTTGCCTGGTGTTTTTATGAGGATTTTTACTCTGAGTAATCAGCGTTTATGGCTTTCTTATGACCTTCGCTAAACGATATTGTACTGCTATGAATACATTTATCCAAAGAAACTGATAGCCCAATGGTAACAATGCAAAGCTGAAATTTTGCTTGTAAGCAATGTGTTATACTGGGAGAAAAAAAAATTAAATAAACATATCTGCGATAAATTTACTCAATTTCATGTTAATTAAAATTCAAAAGAAAGTTGTAAATAAGCTGAAGCTTAATAAAGTGTATTCTGTAAGGTTCTAGAACCAAAGTCGGCATTGGAACAAAAAAGCCGAAACATGATTAGCTATTAATATAATAATTAATAAAGTGTGTCAATATTAAATATAAATGTTCAGCAAAAAAAAATTACAAACAGTAACGAATCAATGATTTCTGGTAGAAATCTATGTAGAAGAAGAAGATTACTTTATATAGCTATGCAAAGTTCTGTCAGAACGCTTAGTAATTTTCTCATGTTTACATGTTAATTAATCATTACTAAAAACGTGTTTTTATCCGGTGATTTCTGATATCTTAACGACATCATATATACGTTAATAAAATTGTTTAACTTGTAAAATGCTCAGTTTTACTCTAATAAAACAAGTAACATTCATTTTGAATAATCTCTCTCGACTGGACTGATGTGGGACCGTGTAGTTTGATGCTTCTGGGGTTGCTAATATAAAGACGCAGGCCTTTCATCTGGATTTGGCTCAAAATTAGGAAACCCCCGAATCACGATGATTTCATAGGATGCGACGTTGGTCCACCTATAGGTGCCCCCATTACTAAGTGTCCAACCCTTCCAATCTTTGTCATGGCCAGTGCCTAGAAGAGACAAGTGCCCACTACTGTATAAAAACTGTGAAAGAACAAGTATCTCTCTCTCTTTCCCTTTTTCGGAAAAAGTTAAAAACTGTAAAAGAACAAGTATCTCTCTCTTTTTCGTAAAGAGATAAAAACTGTAAAAAAAAAAAAAAAAGAACAAGTATCTCTTTCTCTCTTTATTTCTTAAAAATAAGATATGCTTTTCCCTTAAAAAAAAAAAAAAAAAAAAAAAAAAAAAAGATTAAGGGGCTTTACTCAGGCGATAGCTTTCCATTACGAAGACTTTGGGTAAATAAAATTGTTTAACATTTCTCAAACATATAATTTTTAATCCACCCATTACTGAAATTTTTATTACTATGAAACAATCTTCGAAAAGTTGATTTGCCGAAAATTCCATCAAACTAAGTCAATTAGCACATTTTCTGAAACCTTTTTTATAGTTTACAATCTCAAATTTCTATTCTTTCATAGAATGAAAGACAATTTCCCAGAACATCTATGCGCCTTGGGAGTAAAACATACAGTCATGGGTGTCGGCAGCATATGGCAAGGGGGGGGGCAATCCCCCCCCTTGGATTTTTGTATGCAGTGTTTTCCCTTGCTTTTCTCCTCTTTCCAACATGGTAACCATACGTTACAGTAGTCTTTGCCCCCTCCGGAGTAGTCTGTGCCCCCCCTGGGAAATATTCTGCCGGCGCCCATGCATACAGTTAATTAACTGCAGTAGGGCACCTCATGGTATTTAACATTTGATTCATATTTAGTTCCAGGCGATCCTTGAGTTTCATGTATTTGTTCAATAGAAAGAGCTAAATACAACTCAAACCTAACGAAGGATGGATTAAAAAATAGTTTTTTAATTTAACTTATCAATGAAACGGTCACGGAAACTGTGACCTTCATACTACGTCGTCACAAATTGGAAATAATGTGTCGTACTTCCGTTGTAAAAACACACGCACAATAGAACAGTTAAGTACAGTAAAAATTTAGTGTAAATTTATGCATTTGGGGTATTTTGGCAGGGTAACAATCTTTTTATGAGCTAAAAACAGCATGTTGGCGTCGGGAGAAAAAAAATAGTTGTCCCTTTTACAAATATTAACACGGCAATTCAAAGCATGCTTTATAACTAAACGGCTGGTATACAAGACTACAATGAACGAAAAATATGCGGCTGACCCCTTTTTACCCCTAGACATAAAAATTAAAATTTTACATGTTTTTATCACGGATAAGAAGCTCAATATATTAAAAGTTTTATTTCTCTTAGATTCGTAGATTCGTTTACCCCTCTGAGAGGCTATGAGAATGGGTGTTTAGGGCCTATGGCAGTGCACCCATATGCCTCAGTTTTGTTCTGAATTTTTCACCTAAAATCTGTCATGATTTTTAAACTATTGATTACTAGCTGCTAGAGATGAGTTCGGGCTCATTTTTTGAAGCCCGAGCCCGAGAACTTTTAATCCGAGCCCGAGCAATAATATTTAAGTCGGAGCCCGAGCCCGCAATTTCAGCTAAAGGTAAAAAAAAATAAAAATTACTTCATTGATAGAATACAATAAATTTTGCTGTTTGTGCAAATTAATGACAAATATAGTTGCAACTCTCAATGCTCTTTCTAATTCTTCATATCCATGTTTATCAAATAATGTCTGATCTGATGACTAACTAAACCATTTACACGTTTAGTTAGTCATCAGATCGGTTAGTCACTGTAAAGTTTACACTAACAAAGCAATATAAGCCGCCGTTCTGAAATACCCAAAGAGCTTCACGCACCTTCTAGGTGCCCGTGCCACTAATTTTCTTTTTATAAGTACTTTTATTTTCCTCATGAATCACTTTTTAAAATCTGTTTCAAGGAATATGTTCAATAAATGAAATATTTTTCACGAGTCCAAGCCCGAACGCAATTGCGAATTACAGAGTTCGGGCCCGGGCTCGGGCTGAGCCCGTCTCATCTCTACTAGCTGCGTACCCGTTCTTTGCACCGTAGGAAATGAAAATTTTCTTACATATATAAATCCTATTAATTCCAATAATACGGAGTCTCAAAAAAGTGCAAAAATTTTTGACTCATATGTAAAATTTGCATTACAGATTCTGAAAAATATGAGAAAGTTGAAATATTGCACAGGGACATGTTCACTGAAAATCTTTGTCAGAGCCACTCGCGATGAAAAAATAACTGCCACAAGCAAAACTCTTCGCTTTCAAAATGTCTTATTTCTGCTGCAAAAAATATTGTGCATATGTAAGTTCTAGAATTAGTGCCTCAGAAATAGCATCATTCATTCTAAAATGAACCAAGTAGTTAAAAAATATGTCATGGTACCCCCTCCCAGTAAAACTCCTTGCTACACTGATGACGTGAACAACTGTTAAGTTTTTGTGTGATTCGTTAAACGTGAATAATGCATAAGACCAGTCTTCTGCAGACTACTGTAATTTCACCAGAGTCTTAAAAATAGTTGATAGCTTAAATATAGAAAAACCCGCATGAAACATTCGATTATCTCTGAACACTTTGATGCCAAACGTACAACATTTTTCTGTAACTATCATGGTTCTATAGAAAATGGAAACCGTCTTGACATAGCTTTCACGAAAAAGCATATTGCCCAAATTAAGCTCCTAATGCAATTTCAGACTCGTTACATAATAATGATGTCGAATATTCCAACTTAAACTGAAGTAATTTCTAGAGTTCTTAGATTCGGAAAATGAAAATACACATAAATATTAATAGAACATCAACTGAAGTCATTTCTAGGGGTTCACTGTCAGCACATCAGAATGCATTTTTCAGAAAATTTTCAGCACCATAATAGGAGCCAGGGGCGTAGCCAAGGGGAGGGGTTATGGGGGTCCCCATGAGGAATTTTTTGCTACACAAAATGTACATTCTTCACTACATTATCACACACACGTATACATATGTATGAGTTGTAATAGTCGTAACACCCCCCATGAAAAATTTCTGGCTGCGCCCCTGATAAGAGCAATTAATTTCACATTGTGTTTTGTATTCTTTGTGAGCACGTTTGTTTTGCATATAATCTCAATATTGACAGAATTCTGCAAATTCACGGATACCGATTTGCCAGGAATACCGAGTCTCGACAAAAGAAGGTAAACAAATAGAACATTAACTTACTGGCTCTATAAAAATTCTATGATTTTTAATGCAACTGTAATTGTAGTCATTTAGTTTTAGCCTTGCACATGATACAGATCCTTAAATTTTAATCCAAGGCTTCTCTTAAGCAGAATTATCCAATGATTTTGTTGCTAAGACAACGCAAACTATAAACTCATTATACTAAATGAAAATTATACAAGTTCGAAGTTTTTTTAGAAATCGCGCTAAGCTAGAACTGCAGCTACTAATGCATCCCTTCATTGAAACATAATAATTTAAACGTTATATTTTTTTACATATAAAATTGCAAAATACCTTAGGTATTTATCCCTCATGGCATTTTTTTACAGTTTAGCCATTTATGTATGCATATAGTTGATAATAATTTACCTTGAAAGTAAAACAGTGCTCATATCTTTCCTTTGTTAAAAAATGTGGAACAGCTTGGATATTTGTCATCAACGGCGACTTTTCATTATTCAGCAATTTACCTATGTGCATAAATCTATAATCATTTACCCTTAAAGTTACTATTAAAACGGCTCTATATATTTTTCTACAGATTTTTGGCAGATTGGCATATTTAGCACTGTGAAATATTTCACCCCGCCCTGTTGGGAAATATCTAAGATGTACCAAAACTGCTATAATGGCATAATTTATAATGCATATGCAAATATTTCTACTCTGAAAGGATAGCAAATAACCAAGCTGAATTTAAAAGTCATTACCATAGTTTTCATTTGAATTATTTTGTACTTTCAGTGTACTTGTATACACGCGTTATAGATCCACTCTGGTGCCAAGCCGTACCCGATGCCAAAATAGTGTATTTTAAATGTTGCCTTTTAATTATCTTGTATTAGAAAAATACATAATCTGGAATTTTAAACTCCCTAAACTTAAGTAGGAATTAGACAACTCCCGTTATTGTAAGCGATCTTATAAGCTATTTGGAAATTATGAGCTTCAAATAACACGCTTTGACTAATTTCTTTCTCATACTTTTTAATTTGACATAAAACTGTCCAATTCCCACTGCATGATTTTCAAATGCATGGGATTCTGCATGCTTGGTGCAGCTTTTCAGCTTTTTTTGAAAAGCATTATTTTATGCTCGCGAACATCAAATAACCATGATGCTCATTCCCAGTTTTTATATTAATAGCTTCTAAAATAATTCGAAATTTAAGGCAACTTGTGTGTTAATTCAAAGTATAAGCTATCGCCATTCAGAATTTCATTCAAATCCGTCCAGTTGTGTCAGCGTGATTACGTAACAACCATACAAGACAACAAGCTTTCACATTTATAATATTAGTAGGATCTTTTTGTGAATTCCCTAGCTTTGTTAAAAAATGGGGAGAAACAGGTAGATTCTGAAGAATGAGGGGACCTCTATTCCGAGTTGATTTGGATGAGAGATTTTGTGAAATTACTCTGCTCATGACTTAATTGTTGTATTAAGAGAATGTTTAACCTCACTGAGTATTTTTAATTCATGACGTAGTAATGCTGATTTCACTTGCGATTTGAAAATAATCAGTTGGGAATGTCTCACAGATCTTGATTCCTACCACCAAGATGGTTGTAAAAATCTCAGATTCCCGAGAAATATTGGTTCTATCGCTTGGCTGACTTCAGTTTTGGAAACTTAATTTGAGTGCGACATTTGGCATGATTTTACTGATGGGGTCACTGGTCTTTGCTTCCTTGCATTAGTAATGGGCAATAGCCTAGTATTACTCAATTGCATTTCTACTACGCAATCAAGGCTCGTGATTAATTGGGATTTCTCTAGAATTGTCGCATAATATCAGTGGAGGCTAGGGGGGGCAGGATGGTTCCATAGTAGTTCAGTTCAGTTGAGTGAATGCTCATAGTCAGTTTCACTGCAGTAATACCTTAGTAAAGCTTTGTATTGTGTGTTGTATGCGATCAATTGCTTGTGAATTCTTCATTGTTGAATCCTGGAGAACTGCTGATTTACCTCGAGTTTCCACTGAATTTTAACAATAAAACAATTTTATCGTGTGAGAAATATGGCACCTGAGAAAGCTTGCATTATTAACTGACTGTTATTAATCAAATTACTGATTAATTCCTCTGGATTCTGTGCAGCAGATTGTTTATCAAAGTGCTAGAATCAATAAAAATTTGATTTTTGGACTGACAACAGGACTGATTATTTCCACCTACACGCAACTTTAGGGCTATGAACCTAGGCAGAATTTTCTGCTGCAATATTATCATCAACATTATCACTGCCAGCAAAGAATTTTGCAAAATTACAAGGAGGGGTGTGACCTTGGAATAGTCGATTTGAATGAAATTTTGTGGAAAGGTAGCTCATAACTAGGGCCCGGATTTATATGCACAAAAAACTAGAGAAATATGCACGAAAATAGGCAAAAATATGCATAATAATATGCATAAACAAAATATGAAAAACTCAAAAATCTGCTCAAAAATAATGGAATATCCATTAACATATGCAATAAACATATTTCCAAACAAGAAAATTAAAAAAAAATACATACCTAATATAAACTATATCCAATAAATAAGAATTATTTATTACATGCAATAACTACATATTGCTTTAAGGATTCAAACTCTGGATTCACGGATTGGATGATTCAAGATAGGTGATATTCACAGAAAATACTCTTTAAATACAGAAAAAGACATTTCTACATCACATGACACAATCGGTGCGTATTTTTAGCTTGATATATCTTTAATATTCAGTTACTCAGAATTCGATAACTCTTCTAAGGAAGATTCTCCTTCAGAAATTGGCTTAATGATCCCGAGCTCTTTAAGGTCTGAATTTTTCCAGCCAGGGTAAGAAAGTTTTTCTTCTATCAGATCCAGTTTTGATCCCAGTACATCTTCAATTTTTTTCTCCAGAGTATCTGTATGTTGAACTGATTGGGAAAGTGTTAGTTTCTGAGATTCAAGAGCTAAAATTGTTTTTGGTAAAACAGAGAAATCCGCCGATATTACCGCTATGTCATTTGTAGTAGATGATTGCATAAGTAGCTCTTGCGCAGTTTTTATCGACGCCGCTTCAGTTGGATCAAGATAGCTACAAACAAACCTTTTGATCAAATCGAAATTATCATAGTAAAGTACTGCTTGGATCCATGTACCCCATCTTGTGATTACAGGTTCTGGGGAATGGGTATATCAAGCGAGGTTTTGAAAGCCTGTGACCGAGATGGAGCTTTCAGGAAATTTTAGTTCAAGCAGGTTCAGGTTTGTATCAGCGCCTTCCGGAAAAGAAGGGAATTTG
Organism: Cheiracanthium punctorium; assembly: GCA_038373885.1. Lineage (NCBI taxonomy): Eukaryota > Metazoa > Arthropoda > Arachnida > Araneae > Cheiracanthiidae > Cheiracanthium > Cheiracanthium punctorium. The sequence continues at coordinate 730,340 of JAWZYV010015049.1, read as the reverse complement.
GAATTTTAGCTGGAAAAAACAGAAAAGCCTATGAAAATAAATTTAAAGAGCATGCTTTTGTTTGCTAAATGCCAAAGAGTTAGATTTGTAAGCCAGTACATGCAGTTATATGCACAAAAACCCAAAATATGCAGATATATGTGCGAAAGTCCAAAATATGCTGATGTATGCATTTATATGCAAATGCATATAAATCCGGGCCCTACTCATAACACAGTAGTCACTGGCGCAAGTTGTAGGACCCAACATAAATCGGCGAAAAATCACGTTCTAAATATTTGAAAATCAGTGCATACAGCTTAAGTATTATTTCAACAAACTGTTTTAATTGGAATAACCGTGGTGCAATGCAAAATTGCTTCCAGCTAGTACATTTAAGTTTGTGGGTTCAATCCCTAAGAGGGGGAAGAAGCTTTTTTTTTTTTTAATACTTCATTAATTTTATGGCATATTTAGTTAATAATAAAATAAAATTAATTTTAACATCACAACTTGCATTACTAGATCAATTTCAAGCATATTATTAAAGGGGATATATATTAGATTTATATATATATATAATTTTTTTGCTATGTAGTAGTATTTTTAAATATGGCAATTTAATAAACAAAAAATAATAGAAATAAGCAATTCAATTTTTAAGAACGCTGCACCAAATCCCTAATGCTTGGAGCATGCTAATATATCTCCAATTTCATAAATGGTTGTATAACAAATTACACTTATTCAAAGAAAGGTCATAGTAATAGGTGATGAGCGGCTGTCTGATCTAACGGTCTGGTCTGGAGTTTGGGACAGTTTTCTACCCATGCAAAGTGAATATGCATTAGAGCCCCTTAAATAGTCTTTCGCCTAAAGCAAATTAGTCATTGCATAGCTTTCCCTTAATACAATACAAAGAACTAGATTGCTTATTTGAACATGATATATTCCAGGGTTCACACTAGACTGCAGGATTGCAAGATTCCAGCAATACCACACTAAATCCCACTAAAAAAAATGACACCCGTGGGATTTTCCCGCATGCTGAGTTGTTCAATTTTGATGGGGTAAAGAATCAAAAGATATCGTTAAATTGTAGGATTATTATCAAATTCATTTGCATATTATATTGAATTTTGATACTTATAAATCTTAGTTGCACTGTATTTTTATAATGATATTAATTTCGCTTGTAAATTGTGAAAAATAAATAAATTTTTGAAAATAAACAAAATTCGCAAATTCTCACCCAGATTTTTAAAAATCACACTTAATTTTGATGCAAAAGAGGGAGAATCTCACCCAATTTTTTTCCCTAGTGTTAACCCTGTATTCAAAGGTACAACCATAAAAAAATATATACCTATAGTAATAATAATAATTTGTTTGAAATTGATTCAATAACACAAGCTATAATGTTAAATTATACAATGAAAATAATTTTAACTAAATGTCCCATAAAATTAAGGAAATAAGATAAAAAACAGGGTGTCCACGAATGTCAGTAGGCAATAATAGTATCATTAGTAGTCATAAAAAAGTCGCCTTGTTCTTAACTTTAGTTGCCAAAATTGTAGCATTTAGTATAATTTTGTAGTTGAGAAATAAACATACATCTAGCTTCATTTAAGCAGGAATGAATAAGATAACTTAACTGCATTATATAACACAGCATATAGTACATATTTTTATAGTTAAAAAAAATGGTACATAAGGTTTGATGAATGACCAATTGCAACTTTGAAAAGAAAGAGCTTGACACAGACTGAAATCTGATTTTCAAATTAGTCGCCTGTAGTAAGGCACAAATAGCCAAAGACTTGAAAATAGTATGAAAATGACATTTTTTATTCAAAAAAGTTGCCTAAGTACATAACATATTGTACATATTTTTATAGTAAAAAAAAAAAAGGTACATAATGTTTGATGAAAGACCAATTGCAACTTTGAAAAGAAAGAGCTTGACACAAACCGAAATCTGATTTTCAAATTAGTCGCCTGTAGAAAGGCACAAGTAGCCAAAAACTTGAAAATAGAATGAAAATGACATTTTTATTCAAAAAAGTTGCCCAAGTTGCCTTATCTTTAAATTAGTAGCAAAAGTCACCTTTTTAGTCACCGGTGCATACCTTGTAAAAGCTACTTTGCCCTTCTTGGGGATTGAACCCACATACTTAAGCATTCCAGCTGAAGGAGTTTTTGCATCTCATGCCAGTTATTCCAGCACCAAATCGTTAAAATAGTACTTTATATGCTGATTTTCAAATGTTTAGAACAAGATTTCTTGAGAATGACTGCATGTTGGGTCCTAAAATTTGCATTAGTGATTGCACGTCTTATGAGTTACATTTCTAACAAATTTCATTCAAATTGTTGATTCCAAGGTCGTGCCCTCTCCTTGTTAGACAAATCATAAACTCCTTTCACTGCAGAGCTTAACCAAAGTGTATTCTACACTTAATAAATTTCTTCTACAACTTTACTAACATGTCCATACAGATGGTTCTGCTGTAGAGGGGGGTGAAGATTATACACCTCCTTACGTTGCGCACTAAAGTGCTTACTTTAAAATAAGACGTAAGACAGCATCTCAACAACTAACATATTTTATTGATAAAAATAAAATGAATAAACTTTAAGGATAACAAATAACATAACAAAATTATCAATCGCGAGCTATATTTCCTTTTAGCAGCTTCATATTTTCTTTCTATATATTTTCTTTTAGCAGCTTCACTCACAGCTGGGTGTTTATATACTTGCCAACCATCTACTCCGGAGAGACTGGTGGAGGTCAATTTGCATCTTCTTAAATTCGCGGGACTTTCCGCTCTGGGTGTGTTCGCAAACTGACTCGCTGGTTGTCAGCTCGCAAACTGTTGGTTCGTAAACCGACGAAATCAACGCCACAGTACTCCCCCGCGAGACCGAAGGAGGTGGCATTCTGAAATGGACTGAACGTCCGTACCTGGTAACATAAGAGTCTTTTCCACCGACGGAGGACGATACTGGAACAGTCTGTAATTGTTCATTCGAAAGGTACAACGGTTTTAGGCGGTCTATAGAAACTGTGCGGGATTGCCCTTTGATGCTTAAAGTATAAAATTTATTATTACGAGAAAGTACTTCATAAGGGCCGTCGTATGGCTGTTGAAATGGCTTACGGACAGAGTCTCGTCGTACAAACACGTGAGTAGATGTTGATATCTTCATTCACAAAGATCTACCATGTTTACCATGGTGCTTAGCAGGAACAGGTCGTAATCGTTGCATACCTGCTTGAAGCTGCAAGATGAAATTCGCAGTTCCAGGAACTTGTTTGGTGGAACGAAAAAACTCTCCAGGAAGTCGCAAAGTTTCTCCGTAAAGCATTTCAGCAGGAGATTTTCCGATGTCTTCCTTCAAGCTTGTTCGGATACCTAGCAACACCAAAGGCAAAACAGTCATCCAACGTTCCGTGGCGTGGCATCTGATAGAGTCTTTGAGTTGTCTGTGATGACGTTCAATCATTCCATTTGAAATCGGATGATAACTGGTTGTTCGGATTCGTTCCGACCCTAAAAAACGAGTAAATGCATTGAAAAGGTCGCACTCGAACTGGGAGCCTCTATCTGTAGTGATGGTATCGGGAACGCCGAATCGCGAAATCCATCCGAACAAGAAGGTTTCAGCACAAGTCTCAGCTTTCTGGTCAGCCATAGGAAATACCTCTGGCCATCGTGAAAATCTGTCGATGCACGTGAGACAGTAAATATTACCGTTGGAAGGGGGCAAAGGACCTATAATATCTAAGTGAACATGGTTGAAGCGGCCTGAAACAATGGGAAAATCTCCGATGACAGACTTTGTGTGTCTAGAGATCTTGCTTTTTTGGCAAGGGACGCAAAATTTTGCAAATTTTTTACAGTCCTTGTCAATAGAAGGCCATATGAATCTGTCCTTCGCAAGCTTCGCCGTAATACGGCCACTAGGATGAGAGAGGGAATGAATTTTTTCAAACACAGTCTTTCTGAAGGCTTGAGGGATGTAAGGGCGTATGACCCCAGTAGAGACATCACAGTAAAGTTTAGCACCAGAATCTGAAATTGTGAAATGCTTGAAATCCAATCCGGAGCCACCACTCATTAATTTTTTAAGTTCCCTATCCTCCTGTTGTTCACGAGAAATTGCTGCGTAGTCTAAGTTGCTAGGCAAGTTAATTTCCGCGATTCTAGAACAAGCATCAGCAACCGCATTGTCCTGACCAGAGACAAAACGAATGTCTGTGGAAAACTGAGAGATGAACTCTAACTGTCGGAGTTGTCGGGGAGAACATTTATCAGCTTTTTGTGTAAATGCATAAATGAGCGGTTTATGATCACAGTAAATGGCAAATTGTCTACCTTCCAAAAAATGTCGGAAATGACGAATGGATGAGTAAATTGCCAGTAACTCTCGATCGTATACACTGTAGCGTTTCTCAGTCTGCGTTAATTTGCGTGAGAAAAATGCCAATGGCTCCGGTCCTTTCTCGGACGCCTGGTTCAAAACTGATCCTAATGCGAAGTCCGAGCAATCGGTCATAAGTGACAATTCAGAGTCCGGTCTAGGATGAGCGAGCATTGTAGCATTTGCTAGCATAGTTTTACACGCCTCAAAAGCATCCTGCGTTTCGGGAGACCACTGAACGTGCGTTTTATCGCGTTTTTTACGACTTTTAATCAACTCATGTAGGGGAGCTTGCGTATGTGCAGCTTTTGGGAAAAAACGATGGTAGAAGTTTAGAAGGGCTAAAAAGCGCCGTAGTTCATGTACCGTCTGGGGTAAAGGAAAATTGGATATAGCTTCAATTTTTTCGGGCAAGGGGGAGATTTCTGCCTCGGTAACTAAATATCCTAGAAATGGCATTTGTGCTTTACCAAAAATGCATTTTGCGACATTTAGAACAATGCGATATTGATCTAGGCGTGTAAAAATTTTGCGCAGGTGCTGAATGTGAGTTTCCTCATCTTTTGAAGCGACTAAAATGTCGTCGAGGTAAACGTAGCAATCCAAGTCCCTGAAAACTTCATCCATAAACCTTTGGAATGTTTGACCAGCATTTCTGAGCCCATAAGGCATTCTATTGTAGTGAAATAGGCCTACTGGTGTGATTACTGCGGTTTTAGGAATGTCTTCCTTGTTAACCGGGATCTGATTATAGGCTTTAACTAGATCCAATTTAGAAAATATCCGTTTACCGTGCAATTCCATTGCAAAATCGTGGATATGAGGTAATGGATAGCGGTCGGGTAAAGTGACAGCATTCAACCTCCTAAAATCGCCACATATGCGCCATGAGCCATCTTTTTTCTTGACTAAATGTATCGGGCTAGCCCATGGGCTATTCGATCGACTGACAATGCCTTGTGCTAATAAGGCTTCGAATTCCTGTTTAACTGCTTTTAGTTTGTCAGGGGATAAACGTCTGGCTTTAGATGTTACCGGTGGACCTTTAGTTAAGATACAATGTGTTGTAGAATGGTTAACTGCAGGTAGGTTATTAGCGGGTCTAGTTATATTTGGAAATTCAGAAAGTAATTTATGATATGGCGTATCGCCGCAAACCGTTGTGAGGCCAGTAGAGGGTCCAAAAGATGAATTTGCATTAACTTTGCAGGACGTTACCTGGTCGATCAAACGGCGATTCTTAACATCAATTAACAATGAAAATCGTTCCAAAAAGTCCACACCCAATATCGGCTTTGAAACTTCCGCAATAACAAAATTCCACGGATAGGATCGTTTTAGGCCAAAGTCCAAAACCAGATTTCTATTGCCGAATGTTTTTATTTCAGTACCATTTGCTGCGTAAAGAAAAAATTTTGAACTGGGTACTTTCTTACGAGTTAATATTTGATTTACAGGCAGAACTGAGCATGCTGCTCCACTGTCTATCAAAAAACTGATTCCAGTTTTACGGTCACGAATGTATAAGCGACTAACACGCTGACAAGCATCAGTGGCCGCCAGTTTGGATGAGCCTGCAAGTTTTTCTGGGAAAGTACAAGGAGGGACGCATTTAGTAGCTTTTTCCGCAAAGCGTGCGTGGTACCAGCAGAAGCGAGGGTTGAATTTTTTGTGGGAAGGGGATAGAGATCGGGACTGCTTATTACGTCCTCTAAAAGAGAGTGGACGAGCCAAGGTGTCCAATCGTTTAGCTATCGCGTCGATTTTTTTCTCTAGATTCTGTATTACATCTAAAGAAGGGGAAAGGGTTGTAACCGAATTCACCGCCATTGGAGTTTCTGTGACCTCAGATATCTTATCCGCTATTAAAGCCAACCCATCTAAATCTTCTTTGCAAACAGACAAGATCTGCTGCATCGAAACTGGTAAACGTGTTAAAAAGAGGGTTTTTAATACATCATTGTCCACTTGCTTTTGAGCCAATGCCTTCATTTGCATGAGCAATTGGGATGGTTTCTTATCACCGAGTATTAAGTCCTGCAGCAATGCCTTTAAACGGGTTTGTTCCGAATCTGCATAATGTGAAATTATGACTTTTTTTAAGCACTCATAAGGTGTATCCGTTGGAGGGGATCGGATTATGTCACTAACCGTAACTAAAATTTCACAGTCCAACGCTGCAACTACACTATGAAACTTTGTTAACTCTGTACTTATACCGGCTGTAGCAAATTGGGATTCCAGTTGAAGGAACCATAGTTCAGGGTTGTTTTTCCAAAATTGTGGAGCTTTAAACGCTACTCTACAAACTTCGATATTACCAGGAGTATCCTGTATAATGTTTTTTGTATCACCTAAAGGTAATGACATGTTTTAAGCACGACGCTATATATGTTATGAGCTAGAGTTGGTGGTCCGAAAGGGAAGTCAAAGCAAATTCACATACCTTTGCGTAGTCCCATAGGCACAGAAGAAGACGAGTGAAGAGTAGCAACATTCGGGTCACCAACGTAGAGAGAAATCCTTGCGGAGATGATTGAAGACTTTGAACGTCGTCGTTGAAGGGCGAAACTTCATAATCACCTACAATCCGACGTCCGGGTCACCAATGTAGAGGGGGGTGAAGATTATACACCTCCTTACGTTGCGCACTAAAAGTGCTTACTTTAAAATAAGACGTAAGACAGCATCTCAACAACTAACATATTTTATTGATAAAAATAAAATGAATAAACTTTAAGGATAACAAATAACATAACAACAAAATTATCAATCGGGAGCTATAGAACATAATGCTGCTAATTTCTTTTAGCAGCTTCACTCACAGCTGGGTGTTTATATACTTGCCAACCATCTACTCCGGAGAGACTGGTGAAGGTCAATTTGCATCTTCTTAAATTCGCGGGACTTTCCGCTCTGGGTGTGTTCGCAAACTGACTCGCTGGTTGTCAGCTCGACAACTGTTGGTTCGTAAACCGACGAAATCAACGCCACACTGCTATTGGTGCTGACCGTAATGCTGGCACGGGTGCTTACTCTCATAACTTTAGCCTTAGCAGTGTTGTAAGTGCAAATTGTACCAACACACATTGTGCCACTTCACTATGATGCTGAAGTGGCTGCTGTGCAAATGGCTTTGACTGAAATTGGTAAAGGGGATGATCTAATATTGTGATATTTATTGATTCACAGTCTACTATAAAAGCTATCTCATCCATCATGCCATCTAATAGGAAAACCGGTCCATAGATGTCAACTTGCAATTGATGCTTTGATGAATAGTGGATGAAATGTCGTCCTGCAATGGATCCCAAGTCACTGTGGAATCATGGGAAATGAACTCGTAGACTCTCTAGCCAAGAATGGCTCCTATCTCCCTCAGCCTGATCCACCTGTTCACTATTACAGTATTAAGAGAATCACATCAAGGCTAGATTTAAAGTGCATCTTTGAGAGACTTTTGTGTATTTGTGAAAGGAAAGAGTTTGAGTGACTTGATGAGAATTCCCATCCCTCATGACCTGCCTAGAGCTGTTGGTGTGGCCAACTTTAGGATTAAAACTGGACACGACTACCTTTTTAAACATCTGCACAGATCTGGTTTAGCAAACTCTCCGACTTGCCCTTTGTGCAATGTCTTTGACATGTCTGGAGATCATTTGATCACTTGTTCTGGACTTAGTGACGTATCAACAGTTATCTCTGCTAAAAACTTTTTCTTTGTGTTTCTTAACTCTATTGGGCTGCCTGTCTCAGGCTAATGGCAGTCATTCTGTGGTACTGATTTCGCCGCTTTACAAACCGACAGTTTGCGAGCTAACAACCAGCGAGTCAGTTTGCGAACACACCCAGAGCAGAAAGTTCCGCAAATCCATGAAGATGCAAATTGACCTACACCAGTCTCTCCGGAGTAGGTGGTTATAAAGTGTATAAACACACAGCAGTGGGTAAAACTGATAGTAGCAGCAGTATGTTCTATAAGTCACAACTAATTGTTTTGTCATGTTAATTGCAATCTTTAAAGTTTATTTATTTCTATTATTGATCAATAAATATGTTTGTTGTTAAGCTGCTGTTTCATGATTTATTCTGATTTAAACACGTTTCAGTGCACAACGTAAGAGGGTGTATAATCTTCATCCCCACTACAATGCCAGGTCTGGCATAGGATAAAAAAAAAAAAAAAATTACTAACATAAATTGCTCATTAGTTGACTATATTTCCCCTACTTTTTTAAAACTCCATTGCTTTTAAACTGCCCAGTACACGGGTCACAATTCAGACAGGCAAAGGTTTGATTCTAGCACACCTACCACTGGAGTATTTTTAATTTAATAGCAGAGTTTAAGAATATAATAAATGTAGAACAAGAAACTGCTTTTACAGATACATTTACAGCAGTGGTTCTCAACCTTGAGTATACACCTACCCTTTGAGATATTTGAAGGACTTAACGCATTAAGACCGCTCACGAATTTTCTCCTGCTTTGCGTCCCACTTGTTACGGACCATCTGCGAGTTTTCTTGTGTTGCACATTCCGTCTGTTAAGGATAGATCACAAAATAACCCGTATTTTCTACACATTGTCTTCAGATGTAACCTACTTTGATATATTGTATTTACTTTAAGTATTTACATCTAGCCAATGTATGGTTAAATCCTTGGTCTGCCAAGAATCTAACAAGGACCACTGATGGTTTGCCATCTCATTGGTGGAAACCGAACAGATCAAGCTACAAAAAACTGTATACATGCACAGCACGAAATAAAAACAGCTTAGAGAGAATTTGACACGTTGCATTGCATTTTGGCGATTCAAATAGCCTTCGTCTTCAAGTTCCTTGCACTTTTAAAAATGGCCTCCTTCAGAAAAGAGATGGAAAGAATGAAGCTGAAATACTTTAGGAAGTTTTTGACAATAATTTATTAGACGCTCCTAGTGAGAAGTAAGATGCGGATGGTTTTTTTTTTTTTAAGATTGCGAGGGCGATTCCAGTGACAGTGAAATTAAACTTATTAGACCTGTAAAGATGGGCTAGGTGGCAGTGTTTTCAAGTGATTCCAACACTGACAATGATAATTGATGGTCTGAAATTGGCACACTACCACCATTACAAAGGATTGAAGGTCATCCAGGGGTCACTACTTTTCCATCCCATTGCGACTGACTCTGTAGCCTCAGTGACCAATCTCATTTTTCACAAAGAATTATTTGAAATGTTTTGCAAGGAACTGTGCAGCTATCAAGATCAAACCGCAATAAAACACAAAACACAATCCAAAATGCTGAAGTGATCTCCGATTACACAGAAAGACATGTAGAAATTCCTTAGCCTAATTATTCTGATGAGTCAAACAAAAAAAGATAGTTGGAACGGTTATTGGTAAACAGATTCTTTGATATTTACTCCTATATTTTACCAAACAATGAGCCGCCACAGATCTGAACAATATGGACATTTTGGCATTTCAATGATATGAAAATGGACAGTCAATTGGGAAGACTTTTCGACCGTGCTGCATTATTTCCTGCATAAATTCAGAACATATAAGCCAAAGCAACAGTTGTCCATAGCTGCCAACAATTCTGGAATATAATTAACCACTTTTTGTAAACAGTAATTCGAACACAAAATTTGTGTTCGCATATCCAGAAATTTCGGTATATTCTAAGTGGCGTCGATACTATTTTGAAAAATACTTAAAAAATACGCTATTCACAAAAAGTGGCTCATTATATTCCGGAATAGTTGACAGTTATGCAGAAAAGTGCAGTCCTAGCAATATGTCTTGCAGATTTCTTTGTGGTCCTTAAAGTATTAACCTTTAAATGACTAATGCACTATAATTATTTATTAAACAGACAAAGAGCTTTAAAAAAAATTTTGTAAAATTAAACACACATGGATCGCACATTTTAAAATCTTTGCAACTAAAGCTTCTATTTTATTTGCTTTATGTTTATGAAACTAAATTGGGTTTGTTGTCAAAAAGGAACATAAGTCATTTAAGGGTTAAGGGTACATGAAAAGACTGTATGTAATGGTTGAAATAGCTAAAATGTTTCAACCAAAAATGCAATAGAGATATATTGTTTTAGATTATAAAAATAGCCTCAAGAATACTTTTAATGCATAGCTGCCAACCTATTTTGCCCCAAAACAGGAAGATCAAGGTAAAAAATTAAGAAGATTTGCTAGAAAATAGGAAGATTTTCCCACTCAAATTTAAACAGTATAAAAAAGCAAGAATTTAAAACTTGTATTTGTCCATTTTCGTGAACAGCTGGTTACAAGCAGGTGCTGCTTGCTTTGACCAAAGTAATGATTTGCAGCTTTGATGCAAATTTTATAAATTTAAAAAAAAAAAAAGTATTTTTTTTTTACTCTCTTCATATATAAAAATGCTTATAATTCCGGAGAATTTAGTTCAGGCATATTTATATTGTATTAAGATTAAGAATCGGGAAACATCTTTTGAAATAAAGAGCCTGCACAATCAGTGGTGCTTGCTAGTAAAAAAAATTGTGCTCTATAAAAACATTTCTGCAACTATGTCATCGACATTTGCTGGTGTATTGAAATTAGTTGAAAAGTAATTTTGAATTTTACTACCATCTTGTACTTCTGTACTTTATACTTGATTAACTATCTTTATGTAGTCCAATATCAATGTTCTCCCACCACGATATCTCAAAAAGCTATATTTTGATCTCTAAAAACATTTCTGAATGAACGAATATTCAGTCAGATAAAAATCTCTAAGTGTGTGAAGATACTGTTTCTTGTGATCATAATTAAGAACAACATGCAGCTCTAACAGAGTGAGTGGATGAGCAAGCAAATACAAAAATCAAAGGGAAAATGAGCTGGTTTTTACTTCTGTACAATCAACATAGTTGTATCAGCAGATGCATATTGAATTTAAAGGTTACATACTGCACTACTGAGATGCACATTTTATTATCTTGTTACCTATCACCTACAAAATATATGTCAGCACCATGCACATGCACGTAAATTCTGCTGAACAAGCAAACAAGAGAATGGAGAAAAAAATAGAAAGAAGTGCTCTTTCTCACTAAAGCCCCAATCTAGCAGCAAGATATGAAGGTCTACAACAGTAAAAGTTGTGTTCGAAATGTGAATTAAATTAAAATCCTCGCGTTTCTTACTTAAAAATATCCTTGTTGTCGTTTTTAACTATCGGTATGCATGAGAAAATGGCAGGAAAACTGAAAAAAACGGGCAGATTTAATCTTCCTACAGGAAGACAGAAGAAAAGTTTAAAATCCAGAAGTGTTAGCAGCTACGTTAATGATACATTCAAGCTGATGTAAATGGCCAACTAAGTCAGGTATTTCATTGATAATTCAGTAATACTACATATTTACACAGAATAAAATAATTTATACAACCCATATCTAAACTTTTAAGACGAGTACTAAACAATTTAAAATTCAAAGAGTTTATTGAACAAAATATGTACACATGTATTGTCAATTTAGAAAATAAAACCAATTTTTTTTTTTTTTTTTAACTTAATGAAGTTGTACTCATAAGAAGAATAGAGAATATATGAGAATAGTGTTATGTTTTTCAAATGTATCAAAATATGAATTTTAAAAATATTGACTTTTTTTACCCTCAACTCTAAAAAAATTGAACCAGCAAGGGGTTAAATAGGTAGTGTTTTTCTGCTATGAGAGAACACTAAATCACACAGAACTTGCATCATGAAAAGGAATATTAGCACCAAAGAATTAAGAACATGGAATTTTCAGCTTTAAGGGCTAGTGACTTTTGTCCCATATTTACATGTACTTGACATTAAACCCAGAAACAAATTTCAGTGTTTTTATTTTTATCACCATCCCTCCTTGCCACCCCCCTCTCTCTTTCAAGAATACAATTGAACTTGGATAAGAAAAATATGAAAACACAAGAATCAAAGCAACAAGTTTAATAAAATTCACTTTATAAACATTTATAGATGGTATTGTGCCACTGACACAACATACAAGTGTCTGTATACTGTACAAAAGATAAGTTCTGTTTTGGTGTAGATAAAATATGAAATTTGACTTTACACAAAAGCAATGAAGAAATCTTTAAAATCACTGCTAAAATATTTTAAATATTTCAGCTGCCTGTTTCTGCATGATACAAAATGAGTTAAAGTAAATTATACAACAAACATGAAACATTTAAATAAAAATTCAGAAGAAATAATATACAAAAAAGAAATTGCTAATTTCAGATTTTAAATAATTTCTAATTTACAAAATACATATGTACACAAAATAATTCTGCAAGTAATTTTAAGACTTGAATAGGCTACCATTAGTGGAGGAACTGAAACATAAAGGATAAGCTTTACACATGGGCTATGGAATGTACTTGTTTAGATAAGGCTAAAATATGGCATCAGTCCTAACAGCTAAGATAAATTATTTCAGTTTTGAAGAATAGACATATGGTGCCTATGTATTACAAATGTTTAGCCACTGAAACTCCAAGTGAATTGGCTTTCAATTTTTTGTTTACGACAGGTGAAGGCGAGACACTGTTAGAGGGTGGTTCAAACTCCTGTAATTGAATATGGGGAAAAAAGAATATTTTAGAAAATAAATACTTAATTTAAAAAACTGTATATGTAAAGTTTTTTGAACATTTCTACATACAGCATAGTCAAAAATAAGAAAATATAAAAAGTGAAAGACATATGTTTTAAAATGCAAAGATAAAGAACTAAATGAAGTGTTGTGGTGCTTCTTCACAAGCTGTACTGTTAACCTGTATCAATTTTGAAACTTTAAGAAAAAATTCTTTAAAATCTAAAATTTTACAGAATGTGCCACACTTTGAAAATTTTTATTGCACATTTTGATGCTCAAGAATTTTTTCTGTAAGTTTCATAAAAGGCACTATTTTTTCATTTATTCCAATGCGTAGTGCATCTTGAAAAGAATCATCCTAAATTTTTTCAAATCTCAATTACAATAAATAAAAAGACAATTTTCTTTTAATTTGTGCTTTAAGAATGAGGCAGGTTTTGTTTCTTTGATAAACACTCATAAAATATGGTCCCCTCTCTATTAGTCTAAGAGCCAGTGACCGCCAAGCCTTCCTCATAGTATAAAAGCTCAAAGTCTTTCTGCACATACCCTCAACAGAGGTAGGAACAATCCGCGACTATGAAGTTTGGATGATCGTGGCTTTCGCAGGTAACAGGTGGCATGTGTAAAGCTGCAACCTACTTTCATCATTTTATAAAGCGCAATGTTTTATATTTTCTTTGGTACAATACTACAAACCTCTTGATACCTTGCCAAACACTATGGCATTGCAGCAACCTCCCGTCAGACAACAAGTTATGAAAAACATAATTCTACTTTCATCATTTTATAAAGCATAATTTTTTTTATATGTTCTTCAGCACGGTAATAGAAATCACGTGATCGCTGGCAGACACTTTTGCATTGTGGCAACCCCCAGCCAGACAACTTCAAAGTTATGGAAAATGTAACTCTACTTACATCATTTTATTAATGTAACTCTAGTTGCGTCATTTTATAAAGCGTAATTTTTTTTATAGGTTCTTCGGCACAATAATTGAAATTAAGTGATCCCTTGCCAGACACTTTTCCATTGTCGAAAGAAACAAAGCTTCTGTCCCCCCTAAAATTCAGTGAATCAACTGTTTTAATGAAAATTGACAACATCAAGCCTATTGTCTAATGATTCCTCATATTGGCAGGACAATACTAAACTAGTAGAATTTTACTACACCTTTAGTTCATAAAAAGCTAACTGTAACACAACTTGAATGCTAGAAATCATATTGAAAAAAGGTACAAACTACACAATGAGGATTTTCTTCTTTTTGGGACAATAGAGATTGTAAATGAGCTATTTTATTTTGCATTACTTTAATTATTTAATGCAATAAAACAGCAGTAAAAGTTAAAAGTAAACAAAACTGCACATCAGTAAAATTTTATACACTGAAAATCGGAATAAATATTTTAGTGATAAAATTAAATAATAAGACAAGATATATTGCCACAAACATGAATATTACAGTGCTATTATCACATTTAAATTAAACAAATATTCAACAAAACTGCACAAATAAGGAAGTGGACAACATTTAACAGGTAAAACACATGCAAAAGAGAGCATGGAATTTCAGCAAAACAGGTTGTGGAAGAAATGTATAAAATGATTATAATATAATAACCATTCTTTTTTTAAATAAGTATTTTCTAATGTAATAGAGATACTTGTCCCTAACATACATGAAAGCACTTGTGGGTTGATGGTGTGTCTGATAGAGAAAATTATTGTAATAGAAAGAATTTTATTACCTATTACCCAAATTAAATATTTATTTAAAGTTTAATCTGTATAAAATAAAATTAATTTATATAATACATAGTTCTTAAGAGAACAAATCCTCAACATAAAAGGAAATAGTCTCAATCCAATAAAAGACAATGTTTAAACATATTTCAGCAATAACATCTAACAGCTACAATAGCAGATATTTTAATATTTTTATACAGTCTAAAGCCTAAATTTATTATTTGGGAAATTCATTTTAAAGTATATATTATCAGTAATGTGTGAAATGTTGGCTTTCTATAGAATGTCTGATGATTTAAGGCAATGTATGAAATATAAAGAAGCTCATAATGCTTTTTTATTTTAAAAAGTAATTCAATTTACCGAAACTACACATCTTAGAAAAAAATACAAGAATTAAGTACCTTATTAAAAATATATAAAAGAAAGTTCAATGTCTGATGTCTAGCTATTGTGGTAACTTTTCTTAAAATGCATATTTTAAAAATATAAAATTACACTTAAAAGCTTAAACATATTTGGTAACTTTTTTTAATAAAAAGGATTATTGAAAATATCACTACAGGGATTTCTGTCAAATAAATCATTAAATAGATACATCTTCAATAATATTTTTACTACTAATTATCAGACAATAAAGATAAAAAATGAAGACTAAAACACAACGACAAATATGAAAACTGCTGAAAAGTGCACACCAGCCACCAAGAGTGCAGACAAAGCAGCAAGGATTAGGGATTTACTAAAGCTTCTTTGGTGTTTTTTTTTTTATACCACTGACCTTGTTTTTGATTCATACTCTGTCCTAGACCTAAATGCTTGAAATCTTTGACCACTTAAAGGTAGCAATGCATCAGGTAATAGGTAAGGAATCTGCTATTAAAAAAGTTTTATACAATAGAGTACTGAAAATTCAAATATATAAAGAATGAAATTAAAAAGGCAATTTAAAATTTTCATGTAGGACAAATGCAAAATTGAATAGTTAATAGTTTTCTTATTAATATGGAGCATTTTTAATTCTGAATTTTATAATTACAGTAAAACCCGCTTAAGAAGTTCACATTCTTGGTTCCCGTTTTTTCCCCTATTCTTCCAATGTTAAAATAACCCACTTAAGAAGTTTCGTTCGAAACTCTTTCCCGCTTAAAAAGTTTTCTTTAACTTCTAAGTTCACTTTGAAAACGTGTTTTCATCCGCCTCTCTATATATCCCGTTCTCTGAAAAGTTGCAGACTCCGTTCGTAATAGTCCTCTTTGACAGGAAATGTCTCCCCGTAAAGTCCAATTCATCAAAATGCGCTCCGCCTCTACTCCTTCATTTTTATCTCACCTCCACACCTGCTGTTGGAATGTGGAGAGTGAATGAAACCAGTGGTACTGTGACAATAGTGGCCGGTAAAAGGAAAAATATGTGTGCACCTGTTAGTTTATTGTAACAGTATTGAATGATGATTAGGAAAGAGATTAGTCCAATCCTGCTCCTACAGTATTCAGGGTAAGTTTATCAGTTGCTTTCTTTTTCAATAGATTTACCTGCCCCTTTTCCAAGAAAAATGAACCACCCAAGTTCTCAAATCTTTGTCTCTTTCAGTTCAAAGCTTTCTAAGTCAGTGAACGTCGTCTTTCTCTCAAGAAAGTTTACGAGTGAAAATTTCTACTCTTCTCAAAATGTCAAGCAAGGTAATTAAAAGAAAAGCCTTGTCACTTGAAGACAAAACAAAAATTTGAAAAGAAGTCGATAGCAGCTCGAGCATGGCAAGAATTCAGATTGCAAAGAAGTTGAATATACCGGTGACTACACTGAATGGAATTGTTGCGAAGGAATCTTATTTTAAACTCATTTGATACATCTCGAAAACTGAAAAAAAGGAAAATGTGAAGTTATGGAAGAAAAATTGTTAATTTGGTTCAAACAAGCTAGATCCGTTAATATTCCTGTAAACGGACCTATTCTTCGAGAAAAGGCTGTAGAAATTGCCAGAAAATGGAGATTGAATTTACCCCTTCAAATGGATGGATTGATAGAATGAAAAAAAGAGCTGGATTGAGTTACAATTCTGTAAAGGGTGAAAGTAAAAGTGTTGATCCACAAGAAATCAAAGAATGGAAGAAAAGTTTACCAGATTTGATTGCCGGCTATCATCAT
The DNA here is from genome assembly GCA_038373885.1 of Cheiracanthium punctorium. Classification (NCBI taxonomy): domain Eukaryota; kingdom Metazoa; phylum Arthropoda; class Arachnida; order Araneae; family Cheiracanthiidae; genus Cheiracanthium; species Cheiracanthium punctorium. The sequence goes on along the minus strand of JAWZYV010015049.1, from coordinate 713,413 downwards.
AAAGACGTTTTCAATATGGATGAGTGTGGACTTTTCTTCAATCTTTTACCAAATAAAACATACGCATACAAAGGTGAAAATTGTCATGGAGGTAAAAGGAATAAGGAATGGCTTACAATTTTATTAGGTGCAAACATGACGGCTCAGAAAAATTGCCTATTTTTGGTAATTGGGAAATCGAAGAAACCTAGATGTTTTCAAAATGTGAAATCTTTGCCCTGTGATTATGAAAGCAACAAAAATGAATGGATGGCAGGTGCAATTTATGAAGTTTATTTGAAAAAATTGAATGATAAAATGAGGAAAGCTAAGCGTAACCATCCTTATAGTAGACAATTGTGCCGCCCATACCAAAGATTCGAATAACTTTAGTGACATTAAAGTCCATTTCTTGCCACCGAATTCTACTTCAGTTTTACAACCGATGGATCAGGGAGTTATTAAAGTGTTTAAGCAGCACTACAGAAAACGACTTGTTAAATGGATGATTGGAAAACTAGGCAATGCTGGAGATATGAGGAAAGTGAACATTTTGGAATCATTCATTTTATTTTATTTGCATGGGAGTTAATACCATCTGGGATTGCCAATTGTTTCCAAAAAGCAGGATTCTTCGATGGAGAATTAACAGAGGAATACGACTATGAATCAGATATTGAAGATGATTAGGAAACAGTACAAAGAAGATTAGATTTCACTGCATGGTTTAAAGAGTATGTGTCAGTAGATGATGAAATATTGCTCAGTGAAGTGCTAACAGTGGATGAAATTGTGAAGTTGAAGAAGATGATGAAATGAGTGAAGCTGTAGGAGAGGACGTGGGAATTCCTAGTTTTAGGGATGCTGTTAAAGGACTAGAAACCTTTCGTGAAAGTGTTGAAAATGTGCCTGAAGAAGTTTTTAAAAGCTTAAGACAACTAGACTGTTTTCAATGCCGACAAAAACAAAAACAAAAAACTTAGCTGATTTTTTTTCTATAAAATAGGTTCAAATGACGTTATCAAGTCAAATTTCTCGGATTTCATAAAGATTGGATTCAATAAAGGTTATTACGTTGTTTTACTTCATTAACTATTTTTTTATATAAGCTAAACAATTTACAAATTTAAACTAAAATTAGATGTTATTTCAATAATATAAAAAAAGTTTCAACTGAATACCTATGCTGAAATTATTCCATTTGTTTTTCAGAAAAATTAAATTCCCATTTAAGAAGTTCTTGCCATCCATTCCCTTGGAAAACTTCTTAAGCGGGTTTTACTGTATTTCATTTTAATCAAATCATGAAATGTTTTTTCTCATTTAACATTGAATCTAAAAAAAATAAACTAATCAATAAGATTCTCTTTTATTTGGCATTTTTCTTATTTAATGTACTGTCACCTTTTTTAACTCCATCCCTTCTCCAAAAAGGACTTTACTATTCAGAGATACTTTGGATGATGAGCACAATTCATTTTTCATACCTGCAAGTAATCCAAAGCACTCACTTTTTTAAAACATAAGTAAAAATCTTTCAAGGCAATTGCCTGCTCTTTTTTGTTGTTCAGTTAAAACCATTACACTGCCTTCAAAGCTGATTTATAACTGGGTGCTAACTTACTTGTTTTTAAGGTCACCAAAATACCCTTGCAGTTACCATAAAGTCATAGGAAAAGGAAACATTGCTTTAGTTTAATTTTTTAAATAAAAAATATTGCAGTTCAATAAATTATACTTACAGTAAGATTTGTAACTGAGGATAACCTTAATGTCTGCATATTATTAGATGGAGTACCAAAAGTTCTCAAAGGACTAATAATTGTTGAAACAGCTCTGCTAAGACCCCTCCTGGTAGGTGTCCTTTTCATAGACAAAGCTCTTCCAAGCTTATCTTTTGTTTTGCTAATAATTCAAAGAAAATTTTATGAATATAACAAGCTATATACAAAGAATAGATTTAAAAATGGAATTTAATTTATTCAAGTATTGATTTACAATTTAAAAAAAGTAAAATAAGAATACACACTTGAAAGCTTTAGCTAAGATATTTCCTGTACTATCATTTGACTGCAAAGCCAACTGATCTGGATCAAGACAAGTCAGTAAATTTTCCTGCAAAAAAACATTTGTCAAGACTAGGGAAAAATAATGTTGACTTGAGAGCAAATTCTGTGTAATAAAATATAGTGCAACAATTGAAAAAAAAAAAAAAAAAAAAAAGTCATAAATAACAAACTTTTTTTTTTCTTTTTTTCCTTTGACAATTTAAAAATTCACTTTATTCCCCCTCAAACATATCAAAACTAATTTTATTTGTGTTGAGTATTGTATGAGAAAGCTCACATTTCTTCTTTTTCTTCTTTAAGTATTCATCGATAGTGATCTCTCACCCATAAGGGGGCAGGCACAGCGAGAAAATCATTAATAAGTGAGAGACGCATTATTAAGGAAAAACTATAAAAAGAGTGTAAATGTGAGATATCAGTAGATGAAAATACATCATATTGTTAATTAATAATATGTATAAAGTGAAAAATGTACAAGATAAATTTCAAAATGCAATGATGTCATCTCTAAAACTGAAAGAATTTGAAGAAGAAGTAACACAGTACAGAACAAAAAGTTAAAACTTAAGACAAAGAAATTCTCGTGTTAGAATTTTGAGTTTGTATGAAAAAGTTCATAAATCAGTTTAAAGCAAGGTGCAAGACAGGACTGATCATGGTTCGGAAAAAACACATTTTTTATTTATTTTTTTTATTTTATTTTTTTAACCAACATAAAACAGGATATTTTTTTTTTAAATAAACTGGAGGGGGGGGGGTAGTTTTTTTTATAAAATTGGTATTAATCAAAATTATTAAAACCAGGTTTTATGGGGTTTTTCTTTAATTTTATTTAGAGATACTATTTTTTAAATTTAGTACATACATAATACAATAGAAATTTACTACATTTTACAGGGAATATTGCTCTTAGATTCATCAGTAATAATGGTGATAAGTTTTTCAAAATGATATTTCTCAAAGTTTACAAATAAGTTGTTAACAAACACAAAACCTCGATTTTAGTAACAAATTAAAAATGCAGCCTATAATTCAAATTTAATTAGTAATTTTTAATAATTTTACAACAATAAGGTATCTATTACATTGACATAAAAACTTATTGTTGATACTTATAAGGGTAATTTCAAAATATATCAGAACATATTGTATCTGTAGTATTCGTAATTTTAAATTATTTTTTTAAAAAACAAATTGGTTGTTTTTAGAAAGAAAAAAAACGTTTGGTTTAAATCATTGTTTAAACCATGCCAACACTGGGACTGATTTATAGAATTTTATAATACTTTGTGAATAAAATTTGTTTCATACAAATTGTAGATTTAAAACTTAAACACTTCATATTATTATTTAGAGTTTTCTCAAAAAAGTAGTGCCAGTTTAGAGTTACGTTTAGAAGTGATGCTCATACTATAAATAAAATAAAACTGAAGATGTATTTAATGCACAAGTTGCTCAGTTGCAGTAATTTTTGATTTTCTAATACCTGCGTATACGTTAACCCCCCACTTTCCCAATCAAGGAATTTGTATTTTTTAAAATCCTGTGTAAGTCGACCCTCCAATTTCCCCGTTAGGAAGTTTAATTTTTTTCAAAAATACATTTATTCAAAATCATCTGGAAAAAAGAGAAAGTACTAAATATACGATAATAAAGATAATATACAAAATTAAACTGGTAATTCATATTAATAATATGACACAACAGAGAGATACGGTAAAGTAGTTGTACTAAGTTAAACTTATTCAAGATCCGATTCACTATTGGACTCGCCATACAATTCACAATATTCCTTCACTGTCATCAGCTCATGATACATGCTTTCAATCTCTATATCGCTACATTCTTCCTAATTTGGAAATCGACATCACTGTGTTATGGAACGGGAGCAGGACAATTGTCTTTCAAAGGAGCATTTTTGACTTCTGATTTAAAAAAAAAAAAAAAATTAAAGGACCTTTGTATAAGTCAAATGCGTGGCTCAAAGCAATAGTTTGCAAAGTTCTTATGACAGGCCCATTATCAAGCAGTGTTTTACAACTGCCCCGCCCCCCTTTTAGAAGTTTATAAAATATAAAAGCAAATTTGTTTCTACAGGTATAAAAGGTTTGATTAATGTTCAATATGTATAATAATATGCTGATAAGCAAAACACTTATAATCAGCTGACTAATTTAAAAGAAACTGTATGCTATATTATTAAACTATAAATCCCTTACTATCCCTTCCAAAAGTTTAGAACCCAACTTATTTATTCAATGAATTTTCCATTGCTTTATGAACAGCAAACATATTATATAAATTGTAAAATCTTCCTTAAATGGACTGTCTATGAAAAAGAAACTTGCCTTAAATAGAAATATGTCCTGGTTTGTTGAATAACGCACAACTTTATTCAGCGCCTGAAGCAGAAAAAAATTTCGGTCTCTTGCAATTACATTTGAAGTATATTTAACTGTACATATATTTTAATACAGACATAATTCTTTAATCTAAGGCGTAATAAAACAACCAACAACATATAGTGCCAGCAACAAAACTGGGCCAGAAATATCAGCCCATGATTGTTTTTATTAATCAAGATAATTCAAATATGCAGGTGCAAAAGTATTAAGTTCTAATATTCACACCCCCCAAGCACTGTTCTTCGCAATTTACCTTGCTTTATCGCATATGTGTTAAAAATAATGCATTTACCTTTGCATATCCAAAAAGTCCACCTAAAATTTTGCTGTGGCTTTTTTTTTTTCCCCAAAAAAATTCATTATTTTTCCATTACGAAAATCTTTTTTTTTTTTTTTTTTTTTTCCCCCTTTTACCAAGCATCCCTTATAAAGTTTTGTCTACATCAGCACTGTAGTTAGGACTGGCAAACTGTTCAAAATTGCTCTGTTCCACGCTATTGCCTTAGTCATGACATCAGGTCCATTAAATCAGCTTTCATTATTAGGAGTGGAAATTTTCCCCGTTTCATGACTAGTTTCACAGAAGTTCAATTATCACTCCCCAAGTTTTAGCAAACTTAATTTTTTTATAACCTTAAAGAAGATGTGCCGTAAGCATTTTTATATCAATCTTCAGTTATCACAATTTGTAATTCACAGTGTCATGCCTCACTATACAAGATTTTAAGCAAAGGTGCTATACATCAGAACTTTAAATTGTATTTATGCCACAAAAACTATACTTGATTTATTTATGGAATTAAGTATAAGCAATATTAAACTGAAAATAAATGCAATATAATAAAATGAAGCTCACTTACAGAGTCAGCTTTGCACACAGAATTTGCAACCTGTCTACAGAGTGTACGTAAAAAAGCGCTCTTGCAAACATCATCAAGAAGAACAAAAGCATATAACAGTTCTTTTACTTCTTTACTTGACCACGTAACAATAGCAAAATAGTTTCTACACTCTATAATGAAAAACAATTTATGAAAAACAATTTTTAAACCAATATTCATAAATATGATAGTATAATTTATCAAATATTCTTTCCACAAATGTAACAAGGGATAATTAATGATAAGCATAAATAGCAGTAATGGGAATACAAAATTATAACAAGAAATTTATTTTAATAAATCACTTATGACGAATAAATCATGAAATGCAATCTAACTGCAGTTTTGTTTTATGAGTTTGACAATTTTAGACTTCATACACTGCTTTCCAAACTAACAATTTGGGATCTTGTTATAAGCAGGTCCCAAGTCATCTCAGTCTGAAAATATATTGTCATAAAAGTTGTTAATTATATTTTTAAAATTGTGTAACACACTGCATTTTGTAAATTCTTTCTCTAGACCTCTATCATTTTTCAAATTATGTAGTTAAAATTAATCAGGGTGGCCATTAAACTATCATTTCCATATTCTTTGTCATTCAAATCTGAATACATGACACCAACCAGACTATTATTTGCAAGTTTCCCAATACAGTAGAAGACCCAAAATCCACACAGCTTGGTTCCAAACCTTGAGCAGATTTTAGAATTTTGCGGATTTTGGGTCATAATAGGAAATGTATTTTATTTCCAACCCCCTCAGAAAATAATAGAAAAAATATACAATAGAGATCAAGGGAAACAAATCATGTTACTTATAATTAGAATCATGATATAAAAATACAGAGGATTAATGCAATATACAAAATTATGAGATTATAGTATAACTTATTTAAACATATATATTCAACAGTTTAGGACTTTGGGATGTTCTAATTATAGTTTTTTTTTCCATTATTTCCTATTTGTAACACAGCTTTGTTGCTCTACAAATATGAGATATTTCTTTCTCACAGCCTAACCTTATTTAAACGTTAATTTATCAACTTTTTGATTATCCTCACTTGTTACCTTGTCAGAGTCTACATCATGTGATCATAATTCAGTGTCAATTATGTCACTGTCAGTCATTTGAAAGTTATCAATGTTAAGATTAGAGCTCACAGACTCCTAAAAATTTTTTTTCAAGTGGGAATAGCTTTAGTTTTACTTTGTGGTTATACTGTAGTTTTCTGAACTTGCGGCTGGCAGGGCAGATTTCATTGTTTACATTGAACAGACAGTGCGGATTTTAGAGCCTTGCGGATTTCGGATTGGTGGATTTTGGGTCTTCTACTGTATTTATACTACTTTAAATAACCTTTCACATAAACCAGAAAATTAGCAAAATTGGAATAACCCATCAGTAATTACAAAAACACTCAAAATACTGGTGCGAAATTATAAAATAAATAAAAACTTTGTGAAAAAAGCACACATAAAATGTTACTTATAAGAAGTCACTATCGTTTCGACCAAAAAAATCTTTTGGTCTTCGTCAGACAAGCCCTTCGACTTGTTGAGCAGAAGGAGCTGAAAAAGATAAACAAGCATATTGCCACAAGGAAACAAGAAAAGGTGAACACAGCCATGGAGAGGGAAAAAGGGGGAAGGGATAAAAAGAAAAGAAGGACAAACAAAAATACATGAAAAAATAATAAGAAAATAAAAAGGCAAAAAAAAGTGCATCTTTTTCAGTTCCCTCTCCTCAACGAGTCTAAAGGCTGGTCTGGCGAAGACCGAAAGATTTTTTTGGTCAAAACGATTGTAACTTCTTATAAGTAACATTTTATGTGTGCTTTTCTCACAAAGTTTTTATTTATTCCATCAGTAATTAGTTCAAGTTATCAACTAATCAGTTTGATTAACCCTTTGCGATTTCCACGGGCAACTCGAATGTAGCAAAATTTGCTCAGCCCGCGATTTTTGTGGGCAGGTGTTTTTCTTCCTTTATTGAGGAGAGCATCCCACATTTTCACCGTTTAACAAGCGAAATAAATTAGATACAGTGTTAGACGTTTAATTTAGATTTTGAACAACAAATGTCGTTAGACGTCCACTAAATTGCAGCATTTGAAGGTAGTACTCTGTATTTATGCTCTAACTTCACTTGTTTACCACCTTTTCTAATCCGAAATGGCTGCTAGAAATCGTTCAGCAATTGACAGAGGGTATATTCCAGATGATTTATGAGATTCTGAAAGAGATTTTAGTTTTGATAGTGATAGTGATTTAGATTTTTTTTACTACTCATCAGACAGTGATGAATCTGACCATGATTCAATAAACCTGCAAAGCGTTAGGTGGTAGTGCATTTTCTTATATTATGTAATAAATGGAAATTAACTGTAATTCAAATGAAATTTATTTTTAAAAAATTGTTTTAGGTAATAACATTTGAAATTGGTTTTTCTGTAGCGTAGTTTCTCATGATAAAAATCTATTTTAAAAAATCTTTTCTAGAAAGACAAATGCACATTTCAATTCTCCAATTTATATAGATTTGAAATATGAAAAAAAAAAAAAATTACACAATTTTTGAAGCGATTTTGGTCCACAAATTGAGCAGTCAGAGGGTTAATTGTAATACAAATGTGTGTGCAGATGGTGCAGAAAGCAGAACTGTTTTTGATAACAGAATAAAATTGGACAAAATTAATTGCTGAGAATAAAAGAATTACTTTTTTCTGATAATTACCATTTAATGCTCCTTTTGCTTACCACAAAGATTTAAAACAGTTAATCATTAACTACAGAAATTCATGGGTCGGTCCAGGAATTTTTCCCCAAGGTCCCATTTTTGTGAAAACTGTTTATTTTTGTGAATTTCAAAATCTATTTTTGTGAATTATTCTAATTTTTGTAAAAATCATTTTTTTTTTTTTTTTTTTACAAAGTTTTACAACACAAATTTAAATATAGGATAAAATGCCAATGAACAGGCTGTTTAAATCAATTGTAATTTTGTGAAAGGGCTGTAAAACAGACCCAAATTTCACCTACATCAAACCTTAAATAATTCATAAAAAATAATTAAAATTAGTGGAATTTTTCTTTAAATCATTAATTACTATGAATCTAAACTCTAAAATCTAATATTCTCAGAATTTTAGAGCATAGTATTGTATTAGATGAGAAACAGAATCAAATGTTTCACATTTATCTTCGAAAAAAAAATTATTTTATTAAATTAGCCCCTAGTTGTAGAACATTTTAAAAAAATTAACAGATATAAAAATGAAAACACCTGATGAAAAGTTTTCCAATAAATAGATCATTGATTTTTTTTTTTTTTTTTTTTTAAGATCAGTATGACTTTTTTTATATTACTTTTTTTAAAAGAAATTTTTAGTTTATGATTAATTTCTATATATAGATGTAGCCTTTAAATCATACAATCAGTCTACACTAAAAACATTGTTTCCAAAACACATACCATCAGTTTCTGTAATATCAACAACCCTTTTTATATGAGATAATGGTATTAAGTCCAAATGTTTGAAAGACTTTGACTGGTGCTTTATTGTGCCTGACAAACTGGTCATACCAGGACTTTTCATAGAATGATTTGATGCTTTACCTCTCTTTTTACAAATCTGCAACAGAAAACTAAATTAACCTAAATGACAAAAAGAAGATTTTTAGCAATTATAAATGTTTTAATTGCAGATTGGTTTTTATAAATGGTTTTAAGATAGTTGAAGAGCTCAATTTACACTAAATTTAAAGATTAAAAATAACAGCATTCATTCACCCTAACTCTATTTCAAGTAACAAATTTAATTTCCTCTTTTTTTTTTTTTTTTTTTTTTTCTTACCTTTTATCTTACCCTCTTCCCTTTGCACAGAATATTTTTCAAAGCCATATTACCTTACAGCTATCCCAGACAGATGCATTAAAAAAGAGAAGTATATTTAACTTTCATAGATTAATAACTAATTGTACAATACAAAAAATTTATTAAAAAACTTAATAAACTATATGAAGTGGAATAGGATTATTAGACCACAACTTTGTTCAGTTACATTTGGATACTGATAACTGGTTTTAAGATACATTCCAAGGATTAGATAGAACCAGCAAAAATAAACATCCACTATCAAAATTAAATATAAATCTTACAATCTAGTTAACTAAAATATTAGTGTGCTGATCGACAAGAAGGATAATTATCCAGCAGTGTAATCTATATATTTTGTAGCAACTAATAAGCAAATTTATAATTATTTTAAGTATATTTACAGGAAATAAAACATCAATATATAACAAAACATTGCATTTTCAATGCAGATAAGTATTTAATCAAGAAAATTGGACATGCAGATCTGTAACCTATGGACTTTGGGGAAAAACCAAAAGTACTTACATTGAAGTATTTAATACAATTATTTATTTAAAATAAAAAATGCCAAATGCCTTTAAATAATTCTACTAAAGCTTATTCTATAGTTTTTTTTGTTGTTTTTTCAAACATTAAGGCTGCCATTTTTGCCATTAAAAACATTCCTAATAAGAGCAGCTATGGAAATATAACAAAGGAATTCCTGATATTTCCTCAAACTCCATCCCACCCTTGATTTTACACATTATCACTTTCTTCTTCATAGTTTAAGGTGTGAATAAAAGTTATTAAAGATTGTTAGTCAAAATCTGACTTATACATTAAGAGTTTTTAAATAAAAGGAAGGGAGGGTGCAATTTCAATTTTGATATTTTTCGGCAGAAAAATGACAAGACTGTATATTTTATGTTAATAGCTTGTAATGCTTTCAGAATTTGTTGTAATTATTGCTGAAAATACATGTTTTGAAAAAGAAACCAGGTATTGTTGCAGATTATAATATCAGAATTCCTTATAGACAAAACATTTAGCTATATACATATATATCCTTTTTAAAATATGAGAACACTAAATATACACCACTATAAAAGAAGTTTAAAGTAATTGACAAAAATGTTTCAAATCAAAAGCTGAGATATTTAATGTACATATGATTTTTTTTCTCCAGTTAAGCTTAATCACTCTTTTCAGAAAAAAAGTACCAAAGCTGAAACAATTGACATTAATTTTTTTTTTTAACTCTAAAAGATATATTTTGGATTTAGTTTTCTTTATTTGTTTAATTATCATTTCAGGTAGCACTATTTAGTGAAAAGCATGCACATTTGCCATTGCACAGTAACAGCTAGTTATTATCACACACACATTTCTGATTGCACTAAAATAACTTCTAAGGGTTTGCTTCCAATTCAAACATGCCCCTTACAGGAACAAATTAGGTAACATATAAACGGTATTTTCAAAATCCATGTTTCTTTGAAAAGAAATATGCTTTCTTAAGATGACTAAAGGATAAATACTACTACTGGTGAATGCAACAATTATATTTCATTTAGTTTACTGAACATTCTATAAAAACAACTAAAATATTTACATTTCTTATTAAAAAAAAATAATGGGAAACATTTTTGAATTTTCTATTAAAAAGTTCATTGATCAAAGTTATAATTGCATTTGATTTAAAATATCAACATTTACATACACAGAAAAACTTAAATAAGGGTTATTTGCACAAAAGAGTATAACTTAAAATTTTACTAGGGGAAAAAAAAAAATACTACTCACTTCTAGAACATCTGTAAATAGAAACATTGTTACAGTGCAGCTTTTTTTACTTAACAAATCTGTAATTTCTAACATATCAGTTTTTGAAACTAAATTCCGGTGAGATGACAGCAAATTTGGCTAAAACAAAGAAACATTTCAATAAAATTATTTTTAAATCCATTATATTATGTAAAAATAATAATAAATAAATAAATAAATGCACATATTAAAACCATGTTCAATTCGCATTACACACACACACAAACAAAAAAGAAAAAATTCCTGCTGTTAGACCAAAGGACAAGTAATTCTGCATATATATGCAGTAAACAACAGAAAAACCTTAATTACTTTTGAAACATGAAAATCTACCTGTTACCCAGTAGGAAATGTTTCACTTTTCAATCACAAAAGAAAGCATTTTCAGTACTGTTAGATAGATTAGTGTAATATTTTGTAGAATCATGCAGAAAAGCATAGAAATTCAAGTCTTAAAATTCACATGCTTCATTTTGAAATTTACAAGCTTGAAAGTGTGACAGAAATCAATCATATTATCATTTTAAAAAAGGAGGGGGGGGGGGAAATACAGAGGATTACTACAGTTAATTTTAAAGGAAATACCTATTTCCTTTAAAATTAACCATGTTGACGCTGCCTGCCTGCCGACGGAGGGCAGCGTCAACGACATGACGCACGCTAGCATAGACCGAAACTGGTGTGACGTCATAAAGCGGAAGTTCCGGAAAGAAAGAGAGAAGGAGTGTGATGAAGCTGCCATTAACAGAGGAACGTACACAGACTGAGGATAGCTATGATGTAACAGCCGAAATATACATCAAGACGGAGGAAATGGGTATTTCCTTTAAAATTCTAAAAGGAATTTTGTATTTTCTAAAAGGAAAATTTAATATTTAAGTTTAATTTAGTAAATTTCACAAAATAAAACAAATAGGACTGAAGAGATAATTAAAATAATTCTAACTACATAAGGAAAAGGGGAAAAGCAACTTTGTAATGTAGAAGAATAGTATTTGAAAAGAAATTTAAGGGAAAAAAAAAAACACTACTAGGCATGTTAAGTAATTTCTTGTTTGCTTTCACAAACATTTTTAGTCTAGTAGAATGTCCTCTGTTTAAACATTTTAATTCTTTTGTATTTTCAATCATTTATCTGCACCTGGTCTCTTTAATGAATTTTTATTTATGGTTTTCTTTGGGCAAAAATAAGGTTTAAAAAATTCATTTCTATTTAAAACAGTGCCCAATTTTTGCTCTTATGGCATCAGAGGTTCAATAAAAGAATGCTAAAGAGAAAAGATTATACTGGAATAAAGAGTACAGCTATACGATTGGAATTTTTAAAAAACTTATTTAATAAAGTTTTTAATGCAAATTAAACTGAAAATTTTCTGGAATTTTAGGATGGAAAACAATATTTTAAGATAAGTTTTAATTTTTCAGGAAATTCAGAAATTTAAGGACGAATACAACACCTCTATTCATATAACTTTCAACAAATTCTGCATTTCTTGATAATACAAAGTTGAAAAAAAAATTTCTTTAAAAAACTTTTCAGATGCTGCATAATTTGAACAACTGATTTTGTTTCCATTTACTTATTTTATTATAAATAAGTACTTTAAATATTTGTAAGCAATTTGTACATTCTGAGTAAGGACATAGCAAAGGAATTTCTGGGGAGTATCAGTAGCATAATGCGCTGACAGAAAATTAAAATTAATCTGGCTGACAGTATCAAAGTTAAAATCAGAAAATATTAAACTGATTAATTTATTAAGAAATTAAATTTTTAGATTATTAGTTTTAATTTAAATTGTTTAGTTTGTTGTTTTGCTTAATTTTAAAATTTTAAATTAAACTATATAACTACTAATAAGTTTAATTAAGAATAATGATTTTTTTAAATAAATAAACTAATTTTTGAAAATAATACCAAGTAATATTGACTTTTTGGAAAACTTTGTATTTTGGAACTAAAATAATCGAGCTTATTTCTTATACAATGTTTCTATCATATATGGGTAATTAATTCAGGATTTCTGCCCTAAACAAACCATAGTAAGAACAAAGAATGTGATAGTCAACAGCAAACAACCTGATCAAAAACAAAATGAACAACATAGGTAGTCCTCTCCGTGAAAATACATTGTTCACAGAGAAATAGTGTGATCTGTGAATATAAAGTTTGCCCAGCACCATGAACATAGCCATTGCAAAAGAAAAAGTACAGGAGCACAGCCATACTGGAAATACGCATTTCAGGACTGTGCAATGTTTGCAGAAATGAATATTTTAGATGTTTTACTAAACATTTGTACGACTTCCTGAGTTATTAGTACAATCGTACTAATTATTAGTAAAATTGTAACAATATAAAATTCACACATTGTAAAAAAAAAAAAATCGTGCTAGTCAGCATCTATGAAAGTGGTTTGTTGAAAATTACTCACCGGACAGTTTTCTATATCATTCACAATATCAAACATGGCAACTTGACCTTCAGTTTTCCTTTTATCTTCATTAATGTGCCTAGAATAAAATTATTAATTCATAAAATAGTTAAAAAAATTAGTTTGCCAAATGGATACCTATGTATAGAGAAGGTTATCACATTAAATAGTTACAATGCAGCATCAAAATGAAGGAGTAAAATTTCAGGGGTGATTGTGACCTTTTCTATAAAATCCTGAAAAACCTATGAAATAAAAAATGGTTGGTTGGTTGGCTTAGATTACAGTCTAACTAAATTAAAAGGATCACTTCTATGTATAAAAATTACCCAACTGATTTTAAAAAAAAAAATTGAAACATAAATCTAAGGTAAAAGCACCAGCAATGGACTATCCTTTTTTTTTAAATAAAAAAAGCTCATTATTTGCCTCTAGAAACAACAAACCTAACCACAATATATATATATATATATATTTCATTTTATCTTCACCTGGCATCTTTATTTTACTTCACTTAACTATCCTAGATGTGACTAATGAACTTTCCTTCTCAAATTATTTAAAGCAAGTGACATATTACTAGTGCTTTTACCTTAATGAACTATACATTATATATTTACTTACAATGTACAAATCATTGTAAGTAAATAACTGTGCATTTCTCTGAAAATGGGGGAGGAAGAACTTTATTCACTTTTATATTTTAACTAATTTTTAAAAAGTTTGAAAATGTCATGTATGTATTTAGAGCATTTATTAATTTTAATCAATATTAAAATTATAATCACTTCTGCTACATTATGTATTGCAAATAACATATCTATATTTCTAAAAACTGCATGCTATATTTTTCATTAGCTGTTGTCAATAAAATCTTCCACAAACCCATGCAGATCCTTTAGGTAGATTTCACCGTAAAAATCAACTAACTTGCAAAAATCATAAGTATTTTAATATCGTACTTTTTTACTTCCTTGTACGAAGTATAAAGAAGTCCATTACCCGAAATGTTATCCCGAAAATTTCGGGGGCCAAATTTCGACGAAAAAACCGATTTTGACTACCTCTAAATTTACCTTTAAGAATTTCAAAAGATACTACATACATAACGCTCTATGGACTGAAATTCATTAAACTAGCATACCTCAAAAACTATTCAATGTAGAATGTTGAAACTTTATATTTGGGATTGTTGTAACATCTAGTTGTGCATCTCCCCTTTCGTTTCCATTCGACTGGATAGTTTACCTACAGGGCCGTCCAAAAAATTCTAAATACATTATGCTCTATGGGCCGAAATTTATCAACGCGTTTTTTAGAGGTATTAGGCTATTTCAAACGACTCTGAAGTGATATATGCTGTTAAGGGTTACAAAATGAATTTCTCCATCAAAAAAAGTGTTTTTATCATTTATAGCTCTGCTACAGGAACACTCAAAAGATTTCCAATACATTACAATAAATGGCAATTTAGGGACATTCATCCATTTCAAGCACAATACCATCCTACCATAGTGTTAGGTAATGGTCCAATTAAAAATCGCCAAGCTTGGCGACTTTTGGTGTACATATGTATGCATTTAACTCTTAAATCTCAAAAACCATTAGTAGTAAAATGTTGAAATTTCATATAACATTTTTGTAACATCTAACTGTGCATCTTGATTTTTGCTTCCAATCGACTGAAGAGTTTATCTACAGGACCATCCAAAAGACTTTGAATACATTAATGTCTATGGACATCTTCAATATATTACATCTGTAGACAGTCATTGTTTAGTCCATGCGCAAAATCTCGCCATTTGTTGTCGACCTTGGCGAGTTTTGCCGAAATATCGGAGAATTTGGTGACAGTCAGTCATTTGGACCATGGCCAAAATATCGCCATTGGTCATCGTCCTTGGCGAGTTCTGGCAAAATATCACCAAATTTGGCAGTAGTCAGTCATTGTTTGGTCCATGCCTAAAATCTCAGCATTTGTCATCGACCTTGGTAAGTTTTGACGAAATATTGCCAAATTTGGCACCAAAAATTATTTCATATTTTGCATAACTCATGTAGAATTTTGAAATTTTGTATTTAGAACTATTGTAACATCTCACTATGCATCTCTTTTTTGATTGCAATCAACTGGGTAATTTATTTACAAGGTCAGCCAAATGACTTAAAATTTATTAAGGTGCATGGACACATTCAATTCATTGCAAGTCTATGGTCAATTGCTACTTTGGCTATCCCCAAAATCTCTAAAACTATCTCCAAGTTTTTCGGCTTTTGGTGAAATATTGCCAAATTAAGTGTCAGAAGGAAATCTTTCAAATTGAACCACAGCTTGGTGATATTGGAAATATTTGGCTAGAAATTGCTAAACCTTACTATTACTGCAGCATTTTATCTCTTTCAAACAAAATAAGTTTAGATGAAGTGCGTCGAAAATATTTTTGATTTAATAGTCGTACAAGGAAGCCATGTGTTGTGCACATCATATTTTTTTTAGTTAAAACTATAACTATTAAATAGGAGTCTGTTTTAAATCTACAGTAATGGAGATTTAAATTCTGGAAAATAAAATATTCCGGAAATCCAGAAACACGTATGTAAAAAAAATCCAGAAATTTGGATCAATTCCAGCATACTCCTGAAATATGAATATTAACAGCAGGGAGAGAGGATGAGGATAGAAAATTTTAGCATATTCATTAAGATTAAAATTTTATAAATTTAGTGTTAAATGTACATATTGTGTGTGAAAATTGTGATTCAGAATAAACTATAATTTTCGAAAGTCTGTGATGGAAGCACCATGCAAACATGTTTACAAAGTGCAATTCAATGAAAAGTAATAACTATTATAGCAGAAATATACAGTTTTAATCATATGACGTCAGAGGCCAAAATTTAGGGGTTTTAATAGCCTTAAAAAATTAAGGCTAGTGAATTGTTCCAAGACTATTGTTGAGAAATATGTCGATGAGTAATTGTCAAAACATTAATTCACTAAAAATAGTTATTAGTTTAAAGTTTTTTTTTTAAATAAATTGAGTAGTTTTGATTTATTTTGTATTTCATTCTGAGTTTAACTTTATAAATTAGAAAGATAAATAATATTATTGCACATTTTACTTATTAAAGTTAAGAAGATGCACCTTTAAAATCTAGTATATTTCATTACATGTCTAATCTCAGAAAACATAAGTTTCAAAAAATACTATTACACATATTGCAGGAGTTTAGCAATGTAAATGTAATGAAGCTATAAAATAGCAATCATTACTTTTTACTCCTCTCCTTGAAAAATGTTAGCTTCTGTAACAAATGATTCTGTGACAAATTTACTAGTAGCAATAATAGATAAAAGTATCTGAAAGAAATTACGAGTCCACTAGTTTCTTAATTCCCTTCCCATTACTAAACAGTTTTACCGTGTTCTTAAAAATGTTTCTATCAAATTTTCAATATTATGTATTGTACACAGTTGAATTTACAACATACTGAGCCCACAATATATTGATGCATTTTTGAAGTTTTTAAATCTAACAAAGTTCTGAAGAGTTTTAGTACTCGATTCTACCTTTTGTAATATATATCTTTTATCTTTTTACTGCTTAATTTTTTCAATAATTTTATTCAGTTCTTATTTCTGTTCCTTAGCTAAGCAGAAAAAAACTATTTGAAAAATATATTTCATAAGGGTGACAGAGCTCTGTGAGATAATGAAACTAATTAGTCAAAGAATTTTCTTAAGGGGGATCAGGAAAGAAGTAGAACTTGTTTAAGGGTCTTCTACACATTTTTAAGTTTTTAGCAATCTTTTAGGCTTTCAAATTAAATGGTGTTAAAATATAACATTTTAACTCAATTATTTACTGACATCAATTAATGCAGGGGTAGAAATTAGAATACTTAATGGTCCAAATGACCAATGGCATTAATCTTTGGTCAGCATACATCTATTTTTTTAAAAAATCCAAAACTAAAGATATTATATGTGCCATAGATATTGATTTTTTCCATTAAGGGCTGAATTAAAGGCTATGAGGGACTCCCGAAGAGTGATTTGCAAAGGTCATTGCTTGACATTGATGGCCATCCGGCCATTACTGTAGGAGCCCCCTTGAAGATATGCTACCGCCGGCCCTTCACAAGATCCCCCCCCCCAAAAAAAAAACATCAGTGGGTCCGGCCATCGCTGTAGGCAACCCCCTTAAAAATATGCTACAGCTAACCCTTTGTGAGACCCAAAAAAAATATCACTGGGTCCAGCCATTGCTGTAGGGGGCCCCTCAAATATTTGCTACTGTTGGTCCTTTGCAAGACCCCCCCCCCCCATAAAAAAAACAGTAAGTCCGGCCATCGCTGTAGGAGACCCTTGAAAATACGCTACTGTTGGCACTTTGGAAGACCCGAAAAAACAAGAGTAGGTCCGGCCATTGCTGCCTCTACCCAGTCAGAAATCTCACGATTTTCATGAGCGTCAGAGCTCCAACTGTCGAAGTCCTACAACACCGAATTAAAAAATGTGAATACCTATTATAAAAATATTAAATAGATTAAATTATGTGACATGTTTTGTTAAAAGTAAATGGCATTATTGTGGAACAAAATGAGGAAAGTTAGTGAAAGAAAATAAATAAAATGTTACTGGTTCAACGGACCAATAAATTTTATATTCTACTTGTCCATTTTATTTATTGGTGGGCTTGGACCAGCAAACCACCGTTAATTTTGACCCCTGAAATAGTGTTATTTTGAAGCAAATTATCAGCTTGAGAGGATGAAAATACAAGGGGTGATCAAATGAAAAAGGTATGAAATGACAAAAACATAACAAGTAAATATTTGCATATTCCACCATGGGAGAACGTTGCAAGACATCGCGGGATGGGATTGGAGTCTCTGACTAGGACCAGAGCATGCACGGGCACCCGCATGCGCAGGAGAGCGCAGAGGCTCTTATCAAAAGCGACATCCAAATGATGCGGCAGTCCGTATGAGGACAGGATGGCATTCGCATTGCAAAATTCAATGATTGAGGAGCAGCGAGGTGTTATCGGATTTCTGACAGCGGAAGGTGAGAAACCGGCAGCTATTCATCGCCGGAATGCGACAGTTTATGGGGAGAAATGTGTCTCTGACAAGTCTGTCAGAAAATGGAGTGCCGTTTTCATGCAGGCCGTGAAAGTGTGGGTGATAACCCGAGACCAGGCCAGAGAAACACTGTTATCCCGAGCGATCTCATCGACAAGGTGGACGACCTAGTGAGAAGTGATCGGCGTGTCACATTGTGAATGTCGGTGGTGAAGGTGGATGTCAGCTATGGAACCGTGTGGACAATTGTTCACGACAGGTTGCGATATCGGATGGTGTGTGCCACTTGGGTTCCGAAGCAGCTCACCGACCAGCAAAAGGAACGGCGTATGGGGCTAGCACTGCAATATCTGTTTCGGTATCAGGAAGACCCTGCTTCATGGAGCGTATCGTCACAGGTGATGAGACCTGGTGCCATCACTACGAGCCAGAGACAAAGCGGGACAGCATGCAGTGGAAGCATGCGTCGTCACCTCCCCCTAAAAAGTTCAAAGCCGTGCCGTCAGCAGGCAAGGTGTTGCTCACCGTCTTTTTCGACATTCAAGATACGCTACTTGTTGAATTCCTGGAGCACAGAAAAACCATTAACTCTAATGTGTACTGTGAGACACTGACGCCTATGCAGGTCCATCAAGAACAAAAGACCGGGGCTGCTCACGGAGGGTGTGGTACTGCTCCATGATAACATGCGTCCACACGTCTCCAGGGTCACACACATGGAACTGGCCAAGTTCAACTGGGAGACGTTGGACCTTCCACCCTACAGTCTGGACATGTCGCCCCGCGATTTCTATGTGTTTGGTCCACTGAAGAAACACCTGAAAGGGAAGCGCTTCAACTCTGACGACGTACTCAAGGACGCTGTGACGGACTGGGTCTCGTCACGGCCACAGGAATTCTGGGAACAAGAAATCCTGCGGCTAGTTCATCAGTGGGATCTTTGTGCTCAGGCCTATGGTGTATATTCTGAATAAAGTCTACCTTGTACCCACAATGTCGTTTCGAACCTTTTCATTTGATCACCCCTTGTACTTAATATAAAATATTCAAAAACATACATCATAACATCTTTTAATGCCTGGATAGCTTGCTCAAGAGCTGTATAATCAGCACTCGTTTTCTGGGTGTGTTTGAGTATATCTAAAGAAAATAAAATTTAAAAACATATGCATAAATCTTTAGGTAATAATACATAGACAAGTTACTAATCTATAGAATAAAATAGAAAATACTACCTCTACCAAGGAGCATTTTTAAAATCTTTGTATTAATTATCCTTTGCATTTTAATTATATTATAAATTTTGATATCAGTACTGTTATAACAAACCTATACTCATTTAATTTTATAATAATCTGGCAAAGACACTAACAGGATAAAAATCCCAACAACAAAAAATGTGTTACTGTTTTCTTAAAAAACTTTTGAAGAATTTAACTATTGTAGATTTGACCCCCCACATCCCAAAAAAAAAAAAAAAACTTTCCTTAGAATTTCTTTTTAGAAAGTATCTTATGCATTTCAAAAACTGTAAAATAAGAATTATGAAATATTCAGAAAAAAATCTTAAATCTGAACTTTAATATTCCCTTACATAAACTGTATCTTGGCCTATTTCAAAAAATTATTATGCTGACAATTTTTTCTGAAAGTTGCACGAGACATGATTACTGCTAATAAGAGTGTATATGCATAGTTAGTTGGTAAAAAAATTAAATGCACAAAATTACACTGTTTTCTAATCAATAAATACTTGAATTATCTAAACAAACTTTTAATCAAAACATTTATTAAAATACTTTTTTATAAAAATTGTTTTAAACACATTTAATTTTAATAAATTTCTTATTTAGTGCTATGAAATTATGTCTGTCTTCCCTCCTATTTTAGCGATCTATTGCTCTATAATATCATAAATCTCTGCATATATTTTTATAATTTTACATAAACATGATAATATAGCTTTGGATGATTTTAAACTTAATCACAGAAAATGTTTATCAGTAATGCTTCTTCCGCTTATGCAAATGCAGCCATTTATGCTATTTTTGGAATTTCAGGGAAAAGATACAGATCCATATACTATGGAAAAAATACTTATCTTTAGATGCATAAACAAAACTATTTTACTTCATTTAAAAAAATAAAAGAATTAAACTTTTTTGCTTAAAAAATAAAATGAGAGATTCTTTTTTTATTCAGCCATACAAGTCAAATGTAATGCAAATCCATATCCTTTTTAAATTAACAGAATTAGTGTGATGATTTCTTAGCTCTGTACATGAATTTTTAGATTCATTTTAAAATCAATAGATTTTATTTTTTAATTAACTTTTTAATCAAAAAAGGCATTAGTATACTTTGAATCTATGACTAGGATATGACTAAAGAAATATGTACTTCAAATACACATTTACCTAAAGGATACAAAAAGATTTAACTTGAGCTGGTAGCTATGAAACCCAGACTGGACATAATTGTATAATCCATGTAACTCTTTAAAAGAAGGTGCCTAATACCTAAAATGTGTATTATTCTCATCCTTACAGATGATAAAAACATACAGATGATTTTTGTATGGCTGAAAAAATATAGAGTTTTCAAGGACTATTCACCATTTTCAAGTACTTACAAATACCTTGAAAATCATTACCCTTTTCAAGGACCTTTCCAGAGACATAAAGCTTTTGAAATATATATTTCAGGTATTAAAATAATTTTAATTATTCATTATTATGGAAAGAAAGAGTATATCGTTCATATTTTCTAATTATCATATAGTTTAGGAATAGCCTGTTACTTTTATTAGGGGCATCTTATATGCATATACATCTACACAGGAGCAGCTTCCAGTTGCTTTGATTTGCTAATACAATAATTCTAAAATTTAGTTCAACCCAAAATATTCTTTTAAAGAGAGAAAAATTAAAAGTAAAAAACCTGATAAAAGTAGAATAACACTTGGAAGTCTTTGAACTGGTCTAATTAAAAGTTCCTGCAAAGATTGTCTACCACACTCTGGCTTACTTTGGCACCTCTAAAATTAAATTAAAAAATTATTAATTTATCAATAATAAGTCATTTCTTTAGAAGAAAACTGTCAACTCAAAATTTCTTGCTGTTCCTTTATAACCTGACAAAAATGGTATACTTTTATGTGGAAGGCTAGTAGCATACTTTCTCAGTCTTTAGTTTCTATTTAAGTACTTAAGTTTCTATTTTAAAGTTCGTGAAATTACTCAGACTTTCTTTTTGAGATGAGACAATTTTCTTCAAAGCATCCAAATGTTCAAGAGTTATCTTGTGAGTAAGTATTTTCATCAATCTTTTATTTATATCATGAAAGAAACAACTTTTATACTATGCACCTCAAATAATAATAATAAACTCGTATTTTACATTTACGTATCTTTTGGTTTCTGAAAAAAAATCACCCACAAAATAGTACAACTAAACACAACAGAACAGAACAGAAACTGAAATACGGAGTATTTATCCATAGTTAAAGAAATGAGTAATAGCACTATATACTATTTCCTCTGACGAAATATATTTCGGCCACAGCCCATGGACATCATAAGCTGTAGTTGCTCTTTAATGGTGTCAATCCGGATTCCTCCTGCTTGGTTACGTCGTTGCAGCTTGGTTACGTCGTTGCAGATTTCGCTTATTATTCATATCTTTCAGAATCTTTAGAAATTTCTTTCAACAGAGGGCAGAATCAATGATATGATGCACACAGAAATAAGCGAAACCTGGGATGCCGTAACCAGAAAGCAGTTTTGACATAGAGGTGAGGACAAATCCGGATAGACATTATTCAAGAGCAACAATGGCTGATAATAGCCACAGACTGCGGCGGAAATATATTTCGTCAGAGGAAATGAGTATGCCTCATTTCTACAGACTAAAGTATTTAACAAAAAATAAATAAATAAATAAAGACAATGTTAGTCTTTACATTAAACAGAGATGCCAATCCTCAATGAGACTTTTCAGTAGTGTTGGGATGATTATCTGTAGTCAGTCGAATAGGCAAAAAGAAATTTTAAATAGCTTGGGAGGGGCTTGATTATACTGAATTAAAAATTGATCTTAATTAAAAATAAAGAACTTACCTTAATTTAATACATTTTTACCTTAATACATTTTGGGAAAACAAATTATAACTCATGACAGAGTGCCTAATTCTTCAGATTTCACAAACATATTTAAGTAATTATTTACATATACATATAAATAATAACAGCTAACTACATAACATTATACAGCCATGAAAATTCCCCCAAAGAAATTTCTCACAAAAGCGTGATAACAATCTATCAAGAACACAGAAATGCACTCTGACAGAAACACTTCGTAGTTCCATTAGAATGGAATCCATCACCGAGTGTTCACAGTTACGAGGTTAACTCAACCTGAAAACGGAACGAGAAGAGAGAAAAGCGTAGAGCATGAGAAGGGGGGAGAGAGAGCTCCAGAGAAGTCCAGACTCAACACTTTCTCTACAGCTGGCACTCATCACAAATTCGGCACAGATTGCACCCAGTAATTGTTTGTTTTAGGATTTGAGTGTTGTGCAATGACTTTTTTCAACCTCCAAGATCATAGCTTTAAAATGCCTCAGAATAAATCAGTTTATCTTTAAATTTTTGTTAAAATATGCACTTTTTCCCATAGTGCACAGTAAATCAAATTTTTCAAAACAAATTCCGTAGAATCTACCGCACCGGGAATCCGTAGTGGTTGGCATCTCTGCATTAAATATATTTAAGTTGTAAAATTTTTAGCTCATTTCAGCTTCTACTGTGCAGCTGTTGCAATGCATGTTGACCAAAACTAAACACTGGTGCAAAGTTTAAATCCTGAGAGAGGATGATATAATTAAGAAATATATTTTCATTAATTACTTTAGTTACTCTTAAAGCTTTTCTGAATGAAATTTGAATAAATTTTTAGAATTCTATTAACGTGAGAGATTTAAGAATTCTTGCATATTTAAAACATGTCACTGAATCATACCAAAATGAAAATAATTGCACATTTTGCTTTAATAATATATCAAATTAAAATAATATATTACCTTCAAAAATGCATGAAACCTTGGTTTAGTTGCATCACAGTTGGCTAAAACTTCTTTAGTTTTTTCAAAGAAATTCACAAATGGAGGATATGCTTTCATAAATTCACGAGACTGAAATATAAGTAAAAAATTAAATAAAAGAAAACAGCCATTGTAATAAAAGAAAATAGTACTGAAATTTCTTCAAATAATATCTTACATGATTTAAAATTACATTTCCTATGCTATGTTCATCACTCCAACTATGTATTATAAAAGCAAGCTCATTCCTAATTTTCTGATGTATTTCAAATATAGGAGGCAAATTTCCAAAAATAATTTTCACTTCAGCTGGAGCTAGCAGTGGATCACCTCTCTGCTCTGGAGCCTCTAATGGTTCTTTGAAAACCTAAAATATTCATAGTACATTTTTAACAAAGAAGCGAGGTACAAAGATAAGTGACATCCAAAGAAAAGGAAACAGCAGAAAGCCAGACACTTATTAGTTTGTAAAATGATACAAAATGTATAATTTTTGTTGTTTTCCTTTTAAATGTATTATAAACAAAATTTTTAAAAAGTAGAAAAAATATTTTTCATTTTCATTAGTTTTCTTAGAGAGCTATTACTTTTTTCCTCTATATTTTCTCACTAGTTTCAAATTATTTAATTAAAAAATCAGAAATCCTTTTGAGATTATTTCCATGAATTTAGTACCAGTTTTACAGCAATTAAAGTCATACAGATAACAATGTCGTCGATGTTCTCCTTCAAGAGTTAGATAAATATCTTAAAAGATCAGTTCTTGAAAGAAAGACATCAATTCAACTGTTGGAAAAACAATGTAACAAATTTCCTTACTTTATCAAAATTAGGGGGAAACATTTCCTCACCAGCCAGCAGTACTACAGCAGGTACACTATTCTCATAAGCTGTGTCAATTTACAGTGGAAAAAAGGTAACCGAATTCTTACAAAGATTGAAAAACAGTGCTTTTGTATTATAATTTCTTCCAGTAATAATTTACTCTCTTAAAGATAGAAGTACTTAATTTTTTTTCCCATTTTCTATACATGATAAAAATACTTTCAAAAAAGTATTGAAAAAAAAATATTCTCACAAAACTTTGTTTTTCCACAGATTTTTTAATTTATTCATTTATTATGTTATGTTACTTCTCTGTACATTTCCACCCTTTCTCTTCCCTCCCCATACAAGCCCAAAGAATGTCTAAGGCAAGTGCAGACACTTGGACTCCACAGTTGTCAGTTGAAAGAATCAGATTCACCACTTCTACACTGCTAACCCTTGACCCCAGTCAAAGTGTTTCTGCTGCTAGAATAAATATATTATATAAAAATTCTGATGATTTCTTTAAAAAACCTAAATAGGAAAGAAATTAAGCACTTTTTAAGCACCTTGCTGCTATACTGAAACTTTAAGGTTATAGGTAAAAAATTAAGTACTTTTTAAAGACCTTAAAAATAAAGAAAAAAAAGTAAGCACTTTTTAAGGTATTTTAAGCACTGTCCGAACCATGATTTAAAAATATTAAAGGATACTTACAGTCATTATTGTATTTAAAATTCCAACGTAATTGCTCTCAGTTTGGAATAATTCATAGCAAACTTGTTGTCTTGGTGAAAGTGTTCGCATGTCTAAAGGAGGACTTTTAATCATCGCTAATTCTGAGTTTAGCATATCAGATGAGATATCTAAAAAATAAGTAAAATTAGCATTCCTTTTTTGACCCAAAAGCATCATACATAAGAAACTTTAGAACTTTGTTTAATTCAAAACTATGAAATGCCCATTCGCTAACATAACTGGAAGGAATTTAGACATTCAAGAAATATAATTACAAACTTTTTTATTACACCTTATTAATCATTATTTATATTACTTATTTTAATGCTAAAAGCTTAATTTAAAATAAGTTTTAATTTCAAGAGCTTAAAAAACACTACACAATGTAGTTTAAAATAACCAGACTTTGAAACATAGGTTTATTTTAGTGCTACTAGTAACATTTTACTCATAGAACAACTTTACTGGAACAGGGCAAGTCTCAGGGTAGAATTAATCTAAAATGAATTTTATAAGATTAAAATAATTTTCTATATGACATAAATGGTCATTTGATGTTGTAAAGGTGAGTTTCAAGACAGCTCAATCCAATAACACTGCCATGAATACATAAAAAATTGTTTCCAAACATGGTAAGGAAGGTTATTTTATATTTCCTTTCCATTAACACAAAATCATACTTGAGCCTGACTTTATCATTCAGAAAAACTTAATTTTTCATTTACTCAATTCTATTTTATGCTAACAAAATAGTCGTCCAAATGCTTCCTGGAACATCTGGACATTCTTTCATGGCATTCATTATGAACATTATACAGAACAAATTCCAGACAAGAGATCTTATTTAACTTTACACACAATTTTAGTGTTAAAAAAAGTAATAAAATGATACAAACCTAATGACTTATCAGGAGACATAGTTGCATCTAAAAATGAGCCACTGATAGATAACTTGGCATTTAAATTCTCCATTCTGCTTTTGTTCATGTTTAAATCTGGATTAACAGAATAAAATTCATTTTCTGGAATATTCTCCATTGCAAGCATATGTGCAACACTCTCAAGTCTTTTGCGCTTGTTACCTCTAACAGGCATGATGAGAGAGGATGATGTAATATTTGGCTATTTAATAAGAAATAAACCTTCTGTTAGCCATTAAAATTTTAAATTTATTATTTCTTAAAATAATTTAAGTACAAAAAAAATAATAAGCATTAAATTTTAAAAAGGAACTAGTAGAAAATGAACACACAAAAATAATCATCTTAATACACGAACTGTCAATTTTTCACTGTTAGTAAAAACATTCATTCTTCAGATTAAAATGAGTATGAAACATTCTCATAAAAATGTCAAAGGAGAATCTTTTCAAATAAATAAAACAAATTCAAAAACAAATTCATTAAGCTATTCATGTCATTTAATTGATGAAGAAAATGGAAGTCATTCAAAAAATTAAAGTTTTAATGAGATACTAAAGTAAAATGTAACTGGTAATATCAGTCTAAATACAATGATCATACATTCACTTCATTTTGCATACAGCTTATTGCTTACAGAACTGAACACACTTAAAGTGTTTAAATTTTTTTATTTAAAAACTTAATTTTTTTACCTCCTATGATTGATGATATAAAACGTTATCAACTAGCAATTGTCATACAGGCCAATAGATAAAATTACTTTGAATATCACTAAATGTAAAACCATAAAGTAAAAACACTTTTAGAAATGTGAACTTTATCTCAATAAATATAAAAATCTTACATTTTCAAACACATAAATCCGTTCTTCCGCTTTAGCTTCCATCTGAATACAAGCCCAGAACCACTAAAACATAAAAGTTAATTTAACGTAAAAAACGAAGAACATTTTTCTTACTACATTAGTTACATGTAAAATGATACAATGAAAAGGAATGAAACGGTTTAATAATTGCATGTATAATAGTTGATTAGGTTTTTTAATTGTTTTATATATCAATCCCTAATAAGCAGAGCAAAAAACAGTTACAGGAAAAAAATAAATGTAACAAAATGTTTTGTTACAAAATATATAATACATCTCTCAATATATGTGGTAGATATGTTTCGATAAAAATCATGCAAATCAAAACCATGTAAAATGAAACAGAATTCATACAGCATAGAAGGATATAATCAATTAAACTGCAGACTGTAAATGAAATTAAGGAAAATACAGAAAACTTCCAACTATCTAGCTTAAGGGGTCTTAGGAGGATTAAGAATCCAAAAAATCAATTTTTCAATTTTAATTTCATTTGAAACCTTAATTACTTCTGAGCATTTTGATCCCAATTCCATGCAATAAATCCAACTAGAACCGGGGATACACATAAAAACGTTTTATGAAAGCTTCATATTTGAACGCAATAAGGTAGCTTTAAACTGTGTTTTCTCAAAATGCATTTATATGAACTTTCCGCAAGATAAGAAAATTTCTGTATTTCGCATCTTCACAAAATTTTGCATAGTTATAACTGGTATCAATATCTATAGAATGAATTAATATTCAAAGTGAGAGAGAAAAACGTTTGAAATTTTTAACAGAAATATAAGGGTAAAGTTTTTTCCCCCCCAATTTCAAATACAATTTTAAAGTTCTTAATTTAAATTTTTTTCTTAAATATTAATTCATTCTATAGATACTGATACTAGTTATAACTACACAAAATTTCATGAAGATACGAATCATAAAAATTTTGTTATCTTGCAGATAGTTCATAAAAATGTGTTTTGAGAAAACGCAGTTTAAAGTTACCTTATTGCATTCAAATATGAAGCTTTCATAAAACGTTTTTATGTGCATCTCCGGTTCTAGTTGGATTTATTGCATGAAATTGGGGTCAAAATGCTCAGAAGTAACTAAGGTTTCAAATGAAATTAAAAATGAAAAATCGATTTTTTGAATTCTTAGTCCTCCCAAGACCCCTTAATGTAACAGAAGAGTAGGCCAGAGTTCTATAAATATTTACTCACTTCCTGACTCCCACCCCCCACACCAATGATAATAAAAACATATGTTAAACATTTTAAGATAATATTAAAATATATATTATATGATTTTAAGTTTATGTGTGTTAGTGTGTTAATATACTGGAATTCTGCCTCAATCGTCTTTAATTCTGGTGAATGTGCTATGAGATTTTCCCTGCCATTCTCTTTTTTCTGTTACTTTTCCCCACGTCATTATTCCTACAATACCTTTCTCGGTTATTTCATTAACTTTGTTGTTTGCCATCCATTCCCTGTCCTATGAATTGACATAGTCAGATCCCAGTGTACGTTTCAGCAATGAAAGAATCAAATTGTCTTCATCATCCACTTTTGTTTCCAACACTGGTCTAACCATGGATTCTGTTTCTTCTCTTTTCTTGTTTCTCAATCCCATGTTATACATTCAAAACACTGTTTTTGAAAGAAAAACTTTGAAAGCGAAAGCTTTTTTTTTTGAAAGCGATGTAACTTTTCAATTTTGCAGATTTTCCTTTTCTACTGCCAGTTACTTGTAAAAAAATTAGCCCAAAAATCTTCAAAACATTTAATATATATTTTTTACACAAAATTTTCAAATCAATTGCTTTGAGGAGCATAACTACATGTTTCAAGTTTCTTTTTTCACCAAATTTGGTATATCTACCTGTAATTGTTTGTCCATAACTCCAACAGATATAAAGACACACACATCATCTTTTTATAATAAGTAGCAGTAAAATGAGAAAGTTTAAATGGGGAAAAAAGGTAGATTGGTTCATTGTGGTTAGAGAAAATTTTGATGCCTAACTGGGTATCTTTGGTAATTAAGATCATAATTTTTCTGATTAGTGGAACTGCAAGACTTCCACATAAAAAGTTAATACTCAGCAATAAAATTTGAAAAAGAAAATGGAGGGTTAGTCTGAATTAAGTATGTAGATTTCTACTATATGAAATAAATATTGGATTTTATATTGAATTTAGTTATATAAAGAAGCAATATTATCTTGTGCACTTTGTAAATTATCTGTATTATAGTTGTATTCACTCTTTATTAATTGCTACATTGTCATGATCTCACAAAATGAGACAATACCCTTTTACTTATTAATGACATAATGCAAAACAATCATAAGCCCAAAAATACAGTTTCGTTTAAAAATCTTGTAAATAGTGTCTAAGGAAATAGAGGTATAGAGGAATTCTTTTGAGTGCTGTAAAATCACTTATTTTTGCAAGGTTTCAAAATTTTTGCGAGCCTGTCGCAATCGTGAAAATTAAAGCATCGCAAACTACTTTTCTTTTTCCCACTTCAAATGATAATAAAAAAGCAGAAATTTTTGGCTTATTAAAATTTAATAATTTAGTGCACAGGTATAAACTCTTTGAAAACTTTTTCTTACAACTATACAATTATTTTTTGAATATAAAACAATGATACAACTAATAGAATCCAGCTCATTCACATACAATATTTACACCAGCTTCTTTGAAGCCATTGAAGAAGGAGTGGAAGGGATGAACTGTTTGGACAAAAGGAAGTTTCCTAAAATGTCTTATGCAAAAGGGGTTTTTTATATTTAAGTACAGTAGACTCTGAAATTTGCACACCTTGGGACCAAGGGGTGTGCGGATTATAGATCATTCTTTTGTTTACATTTTTTCTTACTATAGTTATGAAGCAACAGAACATTTTTAATGGCTGAAATAAATTATACTGTCACACTTAGTTTAATTATTAAAGAATTTATTAAAATATATGAAAAAAAATAATTTTATTTTACAGAACTTATTTTAAATTTTGCAAACTGACATTTTTCTTGAAGGCTTAAAACTTTCATACTTTAATTTTATATTACTATTTATTTAATTTTACAAACATGGAATCAATTGTTGTTTTAGGGCTTTTGATTTCTGTTTAAACATTTTTTCCTGGAGTCTGTTTATTGTCATTATTTCTTGTGGTGATGCCAATGAATAATTTTGGATGAATTCTAAATATTTATAGCCTAAAGATAAGCGTTCAAGAGAAATTTTTTTTGTGCTACTTCATCTGATTCAGTTTCAGAGTTGACCTGATTATTACTATTAACAACACTTGAAATGATTTCTTCATTAGCGATGTGAGATATACAAATTTCATCCTGAGAATTAAACCATTCAGAGACACAATCCCCTTCTAAATATGGAGGAATGGGGTTTAGGGTATTTTTAACAAAATCCAGAAGTTCATCACACTTTGATTTTGCCTGTGACATTTGGAACCCCTGAAAATCAGGCTCATTACTCTCCTCCGTTTCGATAAATAATGATGCTGGCCATACATTATGCCATGCATTCACCAATGTATCTTTAGATACTGAATCCCATGCACCTGCCAATAAAAAAATGCAGTCTCTAATGGTAAAGGTCTTATGGAATGCTTTGAGATTAGCCGATGGATTCAAGCATATAATTTTCCGTAAGAAATCAGACTTGTACTGGCACTTCATGTTGCGAATAATACCTTGGTCCATCGGTTGTATAATAGATGTCGTGTTGGGAGGCAAGAAAAATGTGCAGACGTTGTCTTTGCTCAATGCTTCAGGATGTGCAGCGCAATTATCCAGCAACAAAACAATTTTGCAGTTTGCAGGCATCCTGCATTATTACAATGCCTTCTGGCTTCAACAACAAACTGCTTCTCGAACCATTCTGTCATAATGCTTCTTGTCATCCATGCTTTCTTGTTGCTGGCATAATGCACTGGAAGGTTTTTTTATTCCTTTTAATGCACATGGATGTGCAGATTTATTTATAATTAGAAGTTTGCATTGATGAGTACCTGCAGCATTGCTGCATACAAGAACAGTTATTCGTTCTTTTATATCTTTAAAGCCTGATGGGCTGCTTTCTTCATGAGTAACTAGAGTTTGCCTTGGAAGACACCGCCAGAACAAACCAGTCTCATCTGCATTATAAATCTGTTCTGGACTCAGATTTTCCGTCTGTACTAGCGCTGAAAATTCTTCAATAAATTCTTTGCAGCTTGGTTATCAGCAGATGACCATTCACCACATGCTTTCAAATATCGTATGCCGTGACATTTTTTGAGGGTCAGCCACCAAGAGGTCAGCCATCCTGAAGAAAAGCTGTAATTTTCTTCAATTCTCATTTCTTTGTGCAGTTCTTTAGCTTTTTCACAGAGCAATGGACTTGTGATAGGCACACCCTCACTCCTCCTCTACTTGAACCACTCATACAATACTTCATCTAGACATTTTGATTTTGCTTCTCTGATCGTTTTTCTAGCAGCTATCCCTGAATTTGTGTCAATGTTGGCGTAATATTTCATTATCTTTTCTTTATTTTTCCTTATGTCCTAAACAGTCCTTGTACTTATGCCATATGCCTGAGCTAGAAAGCTCACTGACGTTCCAGAATCAAGCTTTTTTAATATTTCGACTTTTTGCAAGATCGTTAACGATATGCGTTTCTGTTTATCTTTTCCATCCACAGTACGCTTAATCCCATGCATAATGAAAATCGAAAAAATATTATTCAAGAAAGAAATCGACACCAAAGAGCATAATAAAAAATGAAAATCAAAATAACACACGTTTCCATTGCGGTAAGAGATTGGTCACAGCAGTAAGAAAAAATAATCAAAACACAGAACTACGCGGAACTATCATAAGCATAGCATAGCGATAATCAAAACAGTAAGCCATGGCAGCATCAGTTACCCATACAGTTAAATGTTGTTACTGGCCTCCACTGAGGCAGATTGGGCTTTTGGCTGCTAGTTTCGGACAGGCCTTACGCTCCCAACGTACACACTGGCTGCCTCAATCTTGCACACTCAGTTTCGTGACGTCAGATTTACATCCACGGAACCCTGCTAGAACCCCTGCCTAAACCCTGCAAAGAAATTCGATTGGATGATGTTCCTCCGATGAGCTCTGTGTGACGTCAGGCAGCCGAACGTTCCGTTAACCGAATGTGCGAGATTAAGTCTCTCGGAATCTTTTCTGTCAGCTAATCATGCTTTCATTTTACTGCCCAGGCTTTGTTAGATGGGTTACAAGAACAATTTTAATTAGATATATGCAAAAATATGAAAAATAGCATAAAATTTCGTTTAATTCTACAACTCAACTCACCTGTAATTTCCTAGTGTTACTTAACTGTTAACTGCAAATTTCACTGTTTACACGGATTATAGATGCGCGGATTTCAGAGAGTCGACTGTAGTTTAGGGATTTTTCAACTTTTCGTTCTATTCATATAAAATCTGCAAAATTTTCAGCTCGTGAAATCACTGATATCTTCATTTTTGCAAAAATTACGGCTCGTGAAAATAAGTGATTTTACAGTAAATATATAAGCTTACCACAAAATGATACAGCTATCCAGATGGCATACTGTGCAATATACGAAGCTTTTAAAACGCAAAAATATTTTAGTCTCCTCAATTTCATGTGAAAACTTTTCCACTGTATTTTTCATCCTATTATGGTTGTTACATTTATATTTGCACCACACATTAAGTACAAACATGTGTAAATAAATAAAATAAAAAAAAAATTTAATCTGAAATTATATTACAAAGTACATTTGTTACAGACAATTTGATTGATTACACAGATATAAACATATATGACAGCAACACTTGGTTTACTATACCTACTTAAAAAACCTAGTTTACAATGCATATGATTGTTAGTCATGTCGAAATTCACATAGATATTTACATTAACTGACATTTAAATATTTTACAATAAACAAATATTCCTCAAAACGTTCTGCATTGACTATGAATATATTTACTATAGTTAAAGATTTTTTAAAACTATTCTCTTTTATATAGGAAGTGAGAACAGCAATTTACACATACATACTATTAAAATAAGGAAAATTTAATACATGCAAAGAAATTCCATGCAGAAGAAAAAATTTTCACTTATTTTTGCACAAATTTAGCACCAGAAATACAATTAAATGTTAATACCTCATTTTTTACAATGTAAATATTATGACTGTACTCTGATGAACTGACAGAATGACCATCTTCAACTACTACATGTGTACAAGAAGGGTCAGTAGCTTCAACTATTGTTCCACCTATGTAAAAGTTATTAAACATCAAATTTATATTAAAGGTAGTACAAGTCAAACACTTTAAAAAGAAACATACACTTAAGTTTAAAAATACACACTGAAAGATGACCCGATGTCTTTAGAGAAGTTCAGTCAATTTAGATACCAGGGTTGCTACAAAGGTTTAGGACTTTCAATATCACTTTTCTTATCAGAAAAAAATCGACTTTTGTATCAGTTTTGCAGATTTTCATACCAGAAAAAAATTATTTTTGTATCAGTTTTGCATACTTTTGTATAACAAAACTATCTGCTTTTGTTTCAGTTTTTCAAACTTTTGTGTTTAAAAAGGGGGAAAATTCTATATCAGTTTTGCAGACTTTTGTACCCCTTATATAATTCCTCGCTACCAGTTAAGAAAGGCAAAAAGACAAATATAGTTATTAATAAACTTTTTTAAAAAACAAACGATTTCAAATCATTGTTAAATTGATGTTTCAATTTGATTAGTGAGTTGCATTTTAAAGCATTGACATTAGCATTATATAGTAGAACCACAATCCATCGTTTTTCACAATGTGTAGGGAAAAAAAAAATTATGAATGTGGGCTAAAATTAAAATATGAAGAAAATAATTTTTATCCGTACATGTAATGCATACAAACATACTAATAAATACTAATTTGTTATCGAATTGTAAAAGAAATACATTCAAAAAGTTATAGAAAATTGGGATATTTATTTTAAAAAATCAATAATTTTATATTGAGTTTTCCCATTCATTTTTTAAATTGAATAGCAAATGTTCAAAATTTACAATATTTTTCTAGTTCGTTATCTGTAATTTCATGTTTGTAAATTAAAGTTCATGCAGTTTCAAATATAGTTATTACATCAAAAAGGCTGTAGGCTCAGCCTCATCAACATGAATATTCTCTGCGTGCTCGGCATTATTTTCACATTTCTTCCATGCCTAGCATACTGCATGTTGTAACATCCTGATTAATGGAAATACTATCATTAAATTTCACACCATACTTATGCTCTGCTACATGCAAGCACTCTTCATTTACAGTTTCAAAACAAGAAATCACACCAAGAAGTATTTACAGTTTGTATCCATCTTGACCTTAAATTTCAATTCACTGAGGTGAGAAATGTTACAACGGTGAATGTGGGTACAATAGATCGGGGCTTCACTGTACTACTAATTACAAAAAGTTTTCTAATGACAGGCAGTTACTTTTTACAAGTTTTCAGCATTTATCACCAATGCCCAAGAAGTCTTATAGTGTAAAAAATATTAATATTTATAAAATTAACTAGATGATGAAAAAATTAAATTTATGAGAATTTCCGGCTTTATTTATTTCTGTATTAACACTAAATAAAATTTGATTTTGCATTAAATCAGGTATAGGCAAACTTTGAAAAGTTGTGAGCTAAACTTCAGGACGTTAGTAAATTCACGGGCCATATAACTGGGATTTATATAGGATATTGAATGATTTATAAGAGTTTTATACAGGGTTTTGATATGTTCTGTGGGCAGGATCATAAGTTGTGGTGGGCCACACCTGGCCCACGGGCTGGAGGCTGCCCATATGTGTATTAAATAATGCAATCATGCAATTTT
The DNA here is from genome assembly GCA_038373885.1 of Cheiracanthium punctorium. Taxonomy (NCBI): domain Eukaryota; kingdom Metazoa; phylum Arthropoda; class Arachnida; order Araneae; family Cheiracanthiidae; genus Cheiracanthium; species Cheiracanthium punctorium. The sequence goes on along the minus strand of JAWZYV010015049.1, from coordinate 678,507 downwards.
TTTTTTTTACATAACACTGACACACATCTACTGCATGTTGTAAAATTGATTTTTAACAATTTACTGCCACGTTTATACAACCTTATTTTTCCCCATAATGTCATTCAATAAGGTATACATATTTCCATAAATAAATGTATAAAAAAGATATAAATACCATTTTTTGTTGCAACTTCAACCATATGTTCCTCTTCATCAGTTTGATAGCCAACAAAAGCTATTTTACAGCCCACAAAAGGTAACAGTTTGTATTGCATCTTTAAAAAAAAGTAAGCAATATTAAAATTAAATTAATTTCATTATTGTGATTAATTTTAAAAAATAATTTATAATATTTCAAAGCAAAACTGTCCAAGAATTCACAACAGTAAACTGCTTTCAAAAGCAGGATTTATTTAATTTATTTTTTTGGGGGGAGGGGGGGGGCATGCACACCATTGACTCGAAATATTAAGGAGTGCTATACAATGTGAAGAATCTACTAAGATATCGCAAAAGCACCCCCTCAATCTTGAAAGAAAATCAGGATGAATTTGGAGAAGGGGTGGATGAACGGTAAAAATCAGCTGAAGTATAGCAATTGACCAGTATTTTCGTGCAAAAATTAAGTAGCATGAAAATGATTTTTAAACAAATATATACAGTAAAACCTTGCTATAACGATAAAATTTTGAGTCCCATGGAGAATTTTCACATAATATAATCTCCCCATCCCTCAAGATTGATAATTTTATTGGGTTTCTTAAGTACCGTTGTATCCAGGTTTTACTGTACTATAGATTTTAAGCAGCAATGATAAAAAGAATTAAATACAGTAAACTCTTGGTTAACTGGCATTCAACTAACAAAAATAAAAATTCTAATCCCCCCCCACACACACACACACACACTCATAAATTGCTTTAAAACATTTACAGCTATTCAGGAAGCTTATGGTTATTTTGAAATAATCAGGTGTCAGATTTAATATAAATCAAATCGATGTTTAGATTTACAAAGAGGAATCATAAAAAAAATGTAAAAAAATTTTATACTATTCTATTTAGATGTATGCCAATCTCCTACCTTTCCAGGACAGCAGAGACTCCACACTGTCTGTGGCCTCTCTCTTAGGCTGACAACTGAAACTGATTACATAATACAAGTTCATATCAAGAGTTTGTTTTTAAAGCGCAATGAAAACAGAAGTATGCCCAAGACATGCATAAGCGATAAGAAGGGAAACTTATTTAAATATTAAGAGCAAATGAAATTCTTGTGAAAAGTTTTTAAGGGTGGCACTTTTGTGGCATGTTACAATAGATGGATGAATCATGCTTTTATAAATTTACATCAGTATGAATTTGTTGCTTATTGAATAAAATTGGGGATAATTCGGAAAGTGTTTACAGCTCACCGACCTTGAATTCATTGCCAATGTAAGCGATAAATGTTTGTTGGCACAGCAGGAGACTATAGTAAACCTGCTGGTGAAATGATCCGATATGTGACAGTCGATTGCAAGTGAGGCTGAAGCCTACAATTGCTGTTGTTGAATTTGAAATACAAAATACTGGAATATTATTTGTTTAAAAATGTCTAGTATTTTGTTTATATTAAATGTGAATAAATTGTATAGAACTATAATGAATTTGGCTTTACCATAAGTTGTGTTTGTGAATTGAAAATGTATGTTGTGAAGAACATTTAATGTACCCACGTTATGTTCAAGTTCTTCTGTTTAAATGAATAATTTTCAATGGATTCATTTCATGTAAATAGTGTTGAAACATTTCCTGAGTAGAGACACTGAAAATTGCCCAAAAAAATTAAGTTTTTTTATGGTATAAACAGATCACTGTTTTTGGATATTTCAGTCTGCAGTATAGCAAACTGTGGAAATTACGAAAGTTTATTTAGGTTTAAATATGAACCAATGAATGAGGATTTTTCAGTTGTTTTATGATGAATTTGGATTTTATTCTGTTAATACTAGAGCAATTCATGTTTATTTTGAATTTTCTAAAATTTTGCAATTCTGGTCTGTGAAATCACTTTTTTTTTGGGGGGGGGGGGGAGAAGGATGATTTATGGTAGGAATTTTTGTATTTTATAAAAAAACAAAATAGAAAAAACTATTAAGAAGTTAAAAGTACACTTAAAATCATTTCATAGAACTTTTGGTGGCCACCACACCACATCCTCAGTTTTTCGGATGTGCACTCTACTTTCTGAGTATATCAGTGCACATCCGAATTTGTCCGATCCGAAAGTGTTTTGTTAATGTATGAGTAACAAAAAGGAAAATAAAAGAGGGAAAAAGAGTACATTGCCGACATAAATTTTAATAAGTTAAGTATATCACTCTCAAGAATTGCCCAGGATAGATCCATAGATATCAACTTTGAAGAAATAGAGAAATTATCAGAATTCCAAAACCAGGATTATGCATTAAAAATGGAAGCTCTGCAAATCATAACAACAGATTGACCGTTAATGATACCATACATGCCCTAACAGATCGGGATGGAAAGTGATTTTAGAAAAAAAGTAGATCAGTGCACAGCTGAAGAACAAAGGATGGTGGTGAGGTGGCCATCAAAAGTGCTATGAAAGGATTTTAAGAGTACTTTTAACTTTAATATGTTTTTATCTCCTCTTATGCTTTTATAAATTAAAAAAAAAAATTTAGAATTTTTTATATTTTGTCAGAAGTTGTGATGTACTGAGTTTTTTAATAGAAAAATATTTTTGTATTTGCAAAACAGTTTTGCATACATACTCCAGAGCCAATTGTTTTGTTTATTTTTATTCATTTACTGAAGTTGAAATGTGCAGGAACTTCGGAATACCTTGTTTAGACAAGTGTATTTTAGTTCTGGGCTTATTTATTGCTATATGCTGTATATATTTGTCATGTCTGTCAAGAAAAAGATAGACAAAGTAGACATTGCCAAAAAAGAAGAAAGTCCTTAACTAAGTCTGTCCCAACTTAAAGAATTTTTCCCATAAAATTAAATAATTTTCTATTAACTAATTCAGCAATGTAAAATTTTATAAATTTTTACATAATTATGTAACTAAACAAGCAGACTTGATAGACACTATTCAGTTGGTTAGTTGAGGTTCAATGGCACAAAATCCAAACAGGATTGCTGTGCCAGACGATAGGTAAAAAACAAAGGTACAGTGTTAAAGTGGATAAATGCTAAAAATATATAAAACTAAAACTGGATAAAAGTTATTATGAATAGTCATATAGGCACTGCGTAAAGTTCTGTCATTAAAACAAATTGACAGCATGAAATAATAAGTACACTAGAATCACAAAAAATGAAACTTACAAACTCTTTATCGGTAGCATTACACTTTATATCATGCCTTCGTGCCCACACTTCATATACCCACTGGGCAGCCATTATAGGAATACCCCAAGCAGCAGCATACTAAAAAATACAAAATAAAAGCTATATTAAATACATTTTATAAATAAATAAAAAGGTATAAAAGAAAAAGAATTTGACAGTGAAACTTTAAGAACTGGTGTAAGAAAAGAATTAGAACTATCGCATCCAAACCTAAAATTTCCTTTACTTAAACACAAATTACACATACCTTATATTTCTCTCCACTAGTTGAATTTGGTGTTGCAATAAGATGAGTTGTTTTTTCCACTTTAAAATCTTTGCGAATACTACCACCCATATGATGAATTAGAGCCACCATTGCAGACTGAAAAGTATTAAGACTGAATGCAAACTTTCAAATAAATAAATAAGTGTTTCAATAACTATTTTTCAAATTTTAAAGTTAGTAGACTGGAAAAGGCTGCGATTGCATTTATTTAGCTTAATTTTAAAAAATACCAGAATTGTTTAATATTTCTTGTAGTAAGAATAAGGCCACAGCTTTAGATTGAGGCACTAATTTAATTAAGGAACACACAATTTAAGAGCTTGTTGTCAGTAACTAATAAATATCCATTTATGAAATAGAATGGGGGGGAAAAAAAAAAGTCTAGTGAACTGAAAAGTTAGGGTGCTTAGAAAGACTAAGCACATCAGCAAACTTGAAAAATAATAAAATGCATAATTTTACAAAATAATGTTGCATTATTCATTCAACTTTTTTGAAATTTTGATTTTATTGAGAGTAACATTCTTGCCTACTAACGATTGTAATAACAATATAATTCTAAAAAAAAAATTGATAATCATAATTCATAGCAATTCATGTAATCGATCATAGATAGTGTGAAATCCTTTGAAGTCATGTAACAGAGAGAGGTAAAATAAATGACTTTAATATTTCAGTAATTAGTAATAAATATTTAAATGCAAGTGCTTTTCTATCACTGATAATTTTAGTGTGTTTGGGGAGGGAGGTGAATAGCATACTTCTGATAGCATTTTTTAATTAAATTAGGTCAACAGAATTTAAGAAACTGATATAAGTAGGACATCCACCACTGTCAGAAGGCATAGTTTTTACACTTGATCATTCAATATACATATTCACACTTCTCATGCATTATACAGTGATTGAATCCAAGTAACAATTATACATTTTCCAATGACATTAACTAAGGGAAAAACAAAGAAATAATTCAGTTTAAAAAATTTTTACATTACATTTTTTTAATACTCTTGCATACTTAAGACTTTCACTGACTACAAAAATGTATCACTTGATGATCCAATTACTGTTTGGTACCCTGGGATAAGAGATGAAAAACAGCTTTAAGAAGGTTTCTAGGAATCAATTAGAGGTAGATAAAGTTTAGGAAGCAGGAATTTCTTTATTTTTCATTTGCCAAATTAGTTAAAAGGAGTAAAAGTAAGTCAATGACTATTTCAAAATAGTATGTTAACCCTTTGAGGTGCAACTCTTTCCCAATGCTGAAAAAAGGGCAGCCGTTGCCATCGCTCGACTTAACTACCAGCAAGGATGGAGGACGATCGAAACGTTCATCGAGTGCCACAGATCTAGAGACATTTTTTGACAGCTGTCGGCTTTGGCAGCTTTTGTCGGCTTTTGGGCAGCTGTCGTCAGAAAAGGGTCTCTAGATCTGTGGCACTCATAACATTTCGATCGTCCGCCATCTTGCTGGTAGTTAAGTTGAGCGATGGCAACGACTGCCCTTTTTTCAGCATCGGGAAATCTATCCAGCTGTTCTCACATTCTTCCATTTTTCAACAGATGTTAGTGCTGTTAAAAAGAATCGTGACCATTTTTTTACGGGAAATGACATGCTAAAAAGTAAAGGATTCTCATGGAGCTATGTCACCCGCAACTATTTCTATAGAAATCAAATCTATTCTTCGTGACTGGCAACAGTCTAAACGTCAGAGTTTGGCATTCCCGGAGTGGACACACTGCGCGTTAAAGGGTTAATGGTCTTTTTCAACTAAAAAAGTATCCCAAGCTGAATTACCTTTAATATAGCATTAACAGCCTCCTTTTTGGTAGCTGGTGGACACCTTGTACCAAGTAATATTAAATTAATTAAAAGAAAGCTGTAGCTTGCCTTACTTGTTAGAAAATAATATGGATAAAATTGTATCTTAAAAATGGGGATTAGCATTTTTTACATTATAAAGGATTCTGTACCATTACTTAAAAAGAAAGATAGCATAATTACCAATTCTTCCTTCACACGAAAGCCAGAAAAAGAAATAACTAAGTTCTTCATGGATATAGTGTACAGAGGTCTAATGTTGTTAGGCAAAGGCTGAAAAAATAATTTTTATATAAATAGAGTAAAATAGCAGTGGGAGTTATTTAAAAAAACTATGAAAAAAAACTCATTTTTAACAAATTTCAAAAGGAAGAAATTAGCAATTTACTGCATGAACAATTCTGTTTATAAACATAATTTTAAAATATTTTGATTTATTTTTTTATTTTTTTTAATAAAGAAGAATCTTGATTAATATTGACCTTTCATTAGATTTGTTTAATTTCCACATATCTTATTAACTTATCCTGGATAATATACTATTAACAATTTTTTTTCTTCCCTAGAGAATCTATGAGACAGTCACAGTTTCAAGCTTTGGCCAAAAATTTTAACAATGAGAAACTTTTTTTTACTAATATAACAAACTGGAATTGAAGACTAACATCTGTTCTGCTTTCACTGTTTAAAAAGGAACACTGACTGATTTACCAATGCCCTGTTGAATTTATTAGATATTTAGTACAAAATTTTTTTATTGAAGTTGTTATAAACAGAAGTGATTTTTTAAAATTCACACCCAAGCAAGGATTTGAAAGAAATAGAGCATTTCTTTCAAATTACCCTTCATAGATCAAATTTTAAGCCACAAAATTCTGTTTCAAAAATAAAATATTTTAAAATATTTTTCATGGCTTTTAAAAAATCGAACTGCACTAGCCTCTTACATTTGTTGATCTTATGGACTCATTAGAATAATTATATGAGGGTTTCTTGCTGATCCAGGTCCTTATTTTTCTTTTAAAAAAAAAAAAAAACTTTTGTTATGTTATAAGAGCAAAAAAAATGTTTCTTTTAACCCAAAAGAAATTAACCAGACTTTTTTTTCACTGGGTATTTTGGTTTATAGGCAATTTTAAGGGAGGGGGGTAATGTCAATATTAAATAAATGTAAATATTAAATAATTATTTAAGCTAAACATTAAACTTATAAATAATATTTTTTTTAATACAATACAAAAAACCAAGAAATGCAGTATATTGTAATTTAATTGTTATATTTGTACAAAAAGTACTTGCTATTTAAAACATTAAATTTTTACACCACATTTTTTATTTTAATGATGTCAATGATTATTAATCAGATTTAAATCATTGTATTAATCAGCTCATTAAATGAAATTAATATTTTTCTATTTTACAAAATTACTAAAATGTTAGTCATGTATTGAATTAACTGATTAAAATTGATACTTATTTATATCAGTTACAATTTACATGTCTTAAAGTTTGAATAAAACAACTACCCTGTTATTGTGGCGAAAAAAAGTATAAGAAAATATTTTCGAGTAAGGTAATTAAAGGTAGACTATATAGTAATAGTCCTTTAACATGGTAATGTCAGAAGGAGGAAGTGCCTGAAACCAGCAGGAAAAATATTGTTTGTAAAGGATCTGAAATTTACAAATTTACTTTTATTACATGAAATCAATGTGTTACAGATGAGATTGAACTAGTGTTTTGAGGCATAACCTGAGGACTTGAAATCTGAGTTTACTAAACCCAAAAGAAACTAAGTCGGAGCCCAAGACTGAAAATTAGTAAAAGAAATAATATTTTGCTAGAATTTCATAAGTTTTGCTTTCAGAAATGTTCTGAATGAAAAGTAGTCAAAACATCTGTTATTTCTTCAGTTTTCTCAGCGACAGAAATGACATATTCATTAATAAAAACAGATGTTTTATCTCATGACTAAGCAATAAATCATAAAATCATTGCTCTGAAATATCAGAAAAGAGTTTTGAGATCTACTAGGAACTCTTTGTTCCCATTTTTTATAAAAACAAATACTCCATTTCATTTGAAAACAATGTAGCTATTTTAAAATCTATTCACATGAAATAAATGAGAAATTTCTCTGGATGCCAAGCCAGAACACAAGTGACCACAATTGCAAAACTAAGGACTGGTTCAGACCCACGCTGAGCCTGTCTCATCTTTAATATGTGCCAATTAGGCCAGTAGTATTAAGGATCGATGCAGATTTGATTTGAGTCTTTTGTGGCCCCTTCACAAAATTACAATTGATTAAAACAGCCCTTCACAAAATTAAAATGATCCCTTCACAAAAATACAATGAGTAAAACAATCTTTCATTGACATTTTACCGTTTATTTTAATTGTTCATTGAATTATTTTAACAAAAAATAGTGACTTTAACATAATTTGGAATAAAAATTCACAAAAATGCAACTCTGGAAAAAATTCCTGGATTAACCCTTGAATATTCAAGCTTTACAGAAATGGGATCCTACTTTTAACATCAAGATACTATAGACTTATACATTTTTAATATTTAGTCTCTGAATGAAGAAGTAGTATAAATGAAGCATTATGAAAATGTGTGAGCAGTTAAAATATGTCAAAATGTTTTAATTATGTTGAATTATTAAATGAGATTTTTATCTCTGCTAGATCAGTGATTCTCAAACTTTGTATCCCACAGAACCCTATTCTTACACATACCACATATCAACAGAGCCCCTGAATAAATATTACTTAAAACCTAGTTGACAAAGACCATAAATTGCCCAACCAGCTTCTATAAATATTTCACTCCTTCTTGTGCTGTACTGTCGCATGGTTTGAATGTCTCATTGTCACATGGCTTTTTCTATTCCCCAATGTTGTGATTCTAGGGTATTAGTTGCAATATAAACATTTTAAAGTCATAGTACTCAGACTGAAAATTTTCCACTCCATTTGACTGGTCCACTTGACCCTTTACTTGAAATGTACCATTGTGAAGGGTCTCAACATTTGTTGAAAAAAATTTTTACTTAAAGCCAAAACCAGTAAGTCGCCTACAGTAAAATCAGTTATTCCTTTATCCTCCAGAAAATTTCCCCTCCTATGAACAAAAGATTACTCATGACGTGGAAAACCCTCACAAAAGACCTGTTTTTGAAAGTTGAAGAAAATTCTCGTGACAACAGTGATACTGATAACCAGCTTTTAGTCCAAAATATATCTGGAATTCCCTTAATCCAGCTGTCCCTAAAAGGTTAATTCTTATACGGGCTTGGGGGAAAATTAGATTGGAAAATAATTTAGATTTCCTATAAAATTTTATTGGTGTTAATTTCGCACAGAACGCCTGAAGGGTCGTTGCAAAGCTCAAGGGTTCCACGGAAACACACTTTGAGAAACACTGTGCTAGATAATTCGATTCCTGGTTTTAACAGGGAAGCAAAATTAATTTCATAATTTTTGACAAATTCCATGACAAAAGGCCTTTAAAAAATATGACTTCTTGACTTCAGCAACTTTTTTCCCCCAATTGCTTGATTTTTTTTTTTTTGGTGATTTCTGTAATTTTCTTGACTGGGTAGACAACCTGTTTAAAAATACTGAAATTCTTGCAACTATTTGGTATCTGTGAAAATGGGAGTACTGAGTATATACAGAATACTGGTACATCTGTAGAGGATACAATAAAACATTTTAAATCTAGTCATTAATATTTATCAGAGTAGATACTTCATTCCTCTCTGCATACTGCATCACAGTGGTTGGACCTAGTATTCTCTGACCAGCTTTCAAAAGGGACGTATAAATTTCTCCTTCAAATTCTTCTAATACATAAATTGTAGTGAAATCAGCTCCTTTATTTACACACTCAGTACCATTACTGCTATACACAATAGGTAATCCAAAAACCTACAAGAAAAAGCAACATTGTTAAAATACAAATACTTCAGGGTCATTCCATATCCATACTTGCCAACTTTTTAAATTTCCAATAACACACAAATGACATTTTTGATGATTTTCACCAAATACTAGTATGCAAACTACATTTTGAACAATTTTTACTAAATAGCACACGAACAGCATTTAATGCTTTTCATCAAATAAACTTACAAGACACTTTAAAGTTTTATCAATTTACATATTTTAAATAGTATGAAATATTAAAAATATATTTACATAACACACACACACACATTTAATACATATTTCTTAAATGATAAATAATTCAAATTCAGTCATATCACTATTCTAAAAAGAAAGCAGCTCTAGCAGCTGCAGCTGGTGTCAAAAGCTTGTCATGCTATCTCCTCTGAAACCGTAGCGATTTGAGCTTTGACAAAGGTGTCCACAGATTCGGAAAAGTTCGGAGGAAGCCGGTAAGCTGACTTAAATTTCAAAATTCTAATTATTTTGGAAGATATTAATAAAAAACTGAAAAAAATAATCAAAATGGTTGCCAGGTTTGGCAATTTTCACCAGCATAAAATTCTTCATGCCTTTGCAACAAAGCATTTTAAAGTATGTACAATCGTGTGAAATTAGCAAACATGAAGTAGAATTTCAGTTTTATTTACACAAAATTTTCAGAGATCGGAAGGTCCTAGGATTGAATCCAGCTCGGTGCTCTCGATTTTTCATTTTTTTTTTCCCTTAAAAATTCATATACAGTTTAAAATGATTAGAAAATTGACGTGATTTATTGAAATAACGCTATTTCTATGAAATAGAATTGAATAACTTCAAATGAGTGACAAAAATGAGAAACTTTATTTATGAATCCCCCCCCCCCCCCACACACACACACACGCACACTTTTTACCCTTTTCCAGCTTATTTGATTTATGATTTCAAAAGATTTTAAAGCGATATGAAATTGGCTTAAAATATGAACTTGTCAGAAATACACTAGAATGTGAATATACAAAATAAGCTATTCAAAATTGATATTCACATTTAGATACATATTTCAACAAATTTATGTAACTTATAAAACTAGGTGTTTTAATCACTTTATTTTGCAAAAATTAAAAAAAAAAAAAATTAACAACATAAGATCCTTATGCATCATAGAAGACTTTGCATTGGAGAAAAAAAAATCAAGTAAATTGTATTATACAGAAAATCATTTAAAAAGTAGGAGTCATAAAAAGTGGTTCAAACCAATGGTTTAAAAAAATCCACTTGGTTTAAATTAAACAACCCTGTTAAAAATACACAAAATACTTCAAAACAACAATACTTCAAAATATCATTTTAAAGCCCCATAATATTCTGAGGATAGTCATAATTTTATTTTTTAAGCAGCTTAGTTCTAGACTGAATTCTAGATTCATGTAGAAGCAAGTTACACCAAAATTGCACCATTTTTCCAACTTTTACATGTGACAGCTTGGAAATGACAACAGATTAGCTTTTAATATTTTATATTTGCAATAACTTTTGGTCATTAGAAAGCATAGGAAATTATAAGAAAAATCAAACAACATAAGGTAAAAAATTATTTGAAAATAGGATCACTCCAACCTGGAATAACTCAACAAAAAGCACAATTAATGGAAGGAAGAGAAATTACTCCAATAAAAAATAAGTAAATAAATAAAACTTACTTCAATTGATTTTATCAAGGTTTTGTTTTCTTTTAATCCATCCCCAATGATGCACACTTGAAAACCTAGAAATATTCAATTTAAGTGGCTCATAACTTAAACAAATGAAATGCAGATCAAATATTAAACAGTATATAGCTGTGGGAATCTTAAAATCTCAACATGAAATTTTTCAGCAGTGGCAGTATTTCATTTCCAGCAGAAATTGTAAGCAGTGCTTACCTAAATTAAATTACTTCATGAATCACAAACTTCTTTATAATGTCAAATATCAAATAAAGTTCCTGGAAGATCATAATTGAACTAATGACTGACCTGGCTGCAAACCTTAACAAAGACTAAGGAACATAATGATCTTCCAGTAAACTTTTGGTCAAACAACTAACATTCTGAAACAACTTTCTGATTTTACCAAAATATAACTATGACTTAAAAAACATAAAGGTAAAAAAAGTTTTAAAAGTTCATAAATTGAAAAAGTAATAGAAAACAACCAATCAAAAACAACATATTTTTCTAAATAAACAATAATATACTTTTGTGGCGGCACGAGATCACCTCTGCGCACACAACACCTGGCAATTGAAGGCCAGTCGAATAGGTACCTTTTGGTCGAGCCGGATTGCGCCTCATTCTACCATCCATAAGTCCCTGGGTTCAAACCCAGCTCTCGCCCCACGCTCTCTCCCTTCACTTTTATCTATGGTCATAAAACAAATCGGGAGCCTTTTATAAATGCCAGCAGAAAAAGATAGTACTGTATTAAAGTTGAAAATATTTTTATATTTTAATTAGTTAATTATTATTTTGTAATGAAAGTTTTTTTTTAGACTTAAATTATTCTGTTTTGAAATAAAACTATAAAATTTAAATCCAAAAAGTGTTACATTTAAGGTGACCATACGTCCGTTTTGAACGGGACAGTCCCATTTTTAGGTGGCTTGTCCCATTGTCCCCAAGCACAACTTTGAGACACCGTAATGTCCCGTTTTTATAAAGAGAGCAACCCACGTTAACGATTCCAATAAAGCCAGCTAAAAATCTAGAATCATCCAATGGCAGTGTCTGTAAAAAAACCTAACCTCCCTCCCTCCCGTTCGCGAGATGCAAAGAAAATGATAGGGGATGTATTGTTTTTATGTTTGTTCTTTTTTTGTCAACTATTTCAATTTATTTAATTTTTATTTCTTTTTTTCAAGTCATGCTCCTCTTTTGCTTATCCCCCTCCCCAATCTCCACTTTATTTTCCCTTTTCACTCTGGTTTTCTAAGAATTTTTTTCCTTCTGAATGACAACTTCCTTTTTGTCTGTGTGTCCTTTTTTTCACATTTCTCACTTTCCTACCTTCCTGCCTTCTGTCGGATGGTGTTTTTTTTAAGTCGAAGGGCCTACCCCTTGTACCACCCAAAACGTATGTCTTGCACTATTTTTTTATAGTATATGTGTATTTTAGCAAAGGTTCTTTTTTCATTTTGAAATTAACATTAACACAAGCTTTTTTGCACATTTTCTTAACAACGAAAAGATACCCAGACCTATAAATTCAGTCTCTCTACACTATTACCTTAAAAACAATAGATGTCTCATTTTGAGGAAGAAAATAAATACAGTATTGCCAAAAAAGTAGTAGATGTCTCGATCTGGAGGAAAAAATAATTGGTCACGTTAGTTATACTATAAAGAAATCTTAATAGAACACAAAAAACCCCACCTGGGTTGGGTTTTTTTAAACCCTGATTTGAACATGCACATAATCAGTAATTATTTCTTATTAAGGTTGCCATTATATATAAGCAGTTCTACATATAGTGTTTAGCAGGTACTTATGTACTATCCTGGAAATCATTCCTGCCAACCTACTACCGGACTATATTCCGTATACGGTGCCTTGTTTACATGTCAATGATTTGTTTACAAATCATTGGCGAACAATCTGACGCGAGAGTGAGCGATGCACCGCCAACTGCCGGTGGTAGTTGTGACTGGCAACCATAAAGAATACGTGTTTCGTCAGGTTTGGGAATTTGAAATTGTTTGTGCTATTGATGGAAGGGAATGAAATGTGTTATGTTAATATAAGAAAAGAATTTGTGGGTGTTTGTTAGAAATATAGTACGTTATAAGCCGGTGGGTGTTGGGGACATTTCTGAGCGGTTATTTACCAAAAAAATAGAGGTAAGTGTTCTTTTTTAACGAATCTTTCGATGTTTAAGGTTTTTAATGTGAATTTTAAATTGATATTTGAAGTGTTTATGTTTTCGTAAGTGCTATTTACGTGCTATTCTAATCATACTGACTTTATAAGAGGTGTACAACTAGGTTGTTTAATCCACCGATGTTTTTTTGAGTTGAAAACGGGCCAGTGTTTGCCCAGTTTACATTAGCTGTACAACTAGGTTGCTTAGTTCACTGTTGTTTTTTTTTAGTTAAAAACGGTCCACTGGTTGCGTAGTTTACATAGCTGTACAACTAGGTTGCTGAATCCACTGAGGTTTTTTTAGTTAAAAACGGGCCACTGGTTGCCTAGTTTAGATAGCTGTACAGCTAGGTTGCTGAATCCACTGAGGTTTTTTTAGTTAAAAACGGGCCACTGGTTGCCTAGTTTAGATAGCTGTACAGCTAGGTTGCTGAATCCACTGAGGTTTTTTTAGTTAAAAACGGGCCACTGGTTGCCTAGTTTAGATAGCTGTACAGCTAGGTTGCTGAATCCACTGAGGTTTTTTTAGTTAAAAACGGACCACTGGTTGCCTAGTTTAGATAGCTGTACAACTAGGTTGCTGAATCCACTGAGGTTTTTTTAGTTAAAAACAGACCACTGGTTGCCTAGTTTAGATAGCTGTACAACTAGGTTGCTGAATCCACTGGGGTTTTTTTAGTTAAAAACGGACCACTGGTTGCCTAGAATGACTAGTAAACATGGCGACAGTCGCTGGAGCTTGGCGGTCGCCAAGCTCCAGCGACTGTCGCCATGTTTACATGGGGTGGGCACCGGCTTGTATGATTTTACCCTACTACCATCCAATTTGCTGGCAAACTGTTGCTAATCGTATTCCAAACCATCAATAATTTCACATGTCTGGCATTTATCTTGGCAAAAACGCGCTCCTCTTGGCGGACTGCTAAGATAATACGTAAGTACCGTTTACAGGCAGGAAAGTGCAAATTGGCAAAAAAGACTGAACTTTCCACGCGATACAAAACAATCAAATTAACAACCGGTAATGTATTAATTGTACGTTAATACCTTATATATTCATTATTTAGCCATATATATCCATTATAATATCAGCCTGGCCTTGGATGGAGCTGAAAAGTTTTAATTCTGTCAAAAGACTGAAAACTTCCATGCCTGCGTTTAGCATAATCCGTGGCAAATTGGCATACTTAGTACCAATATGCTTTTCCATTCTTAAAGTGAAACTCAGATTTAATCTTAGGCATAAGACCACACAGACTGACTTTGAATCTTAAATGGACCAAGTAAGCACATATGTTTATTTTTTTAACAATCATATATACACAACAGTTTTGTTTTTCAAACGAAAAATTACAACAGTCAAGCTAAACAGTTCAAGACTTCTTAAAGTATTATAATTTCACATAACTCCTTTATCACTTACTGCATATACAGAGGGAAACTATAGTAAAACACAAGTAAATATACTTACGGGGATCTGGAAGGGAATTGGAATCATGACGTCCACTACCAGCCATTTTTCGAATACCTTCAAAATAACCTATACAGCTAAAAATAAATTTAGACAATATAATTAATATGTATTTTTGAGTAAGACAGTTAAACAAAGAGTATAGGCTTTTAAACTTAAAATTCTCCAACGTACAAGGTAAACAAGCATAAAAATGTAAACAAACAAAAAAATGTGGTTAATTAGTGAATTTTTTAAGCACTAAGATAAATGTACTTTAGTGAAACTCAATCCGAAATGCTATTAGCTTAAAAT
Organism: Cheiracanthium punctorium; assembly: GCA_038373885.1. Classification (NCBI taxonomy): domain Eukaryota; kingdom Metazoa; phylum Arthropoda; class Arachnida; order Araneae; family Cheiracanthiidae; genus Cheiracanthium; species Cheiracanthium punctorium. The sequence goes on along the minus strand of JAWZYV010015049.1, from coordinate 663,469 downwards.
ATTTAAATAAAATAACAAATATTATTAAAAAATTAATTTCATCAAGGCTTGCTTTGTATTGAAACCAGTATCCCGATACATACAGATAAAACAACGTCTTATCTAAAGCACTTTTACATACTTACAAGTATTATATGAGAGTTAGAGGCTATTTTACATATTTAATTACAAGCTTAAACGAAGTATTCTTTTAAAGATACCTAAAATCAATCTTAACCCTTAGTATCGACTTTAAACTTCAAATACCAGCGGGCCGTTCGTTTAAAAGGACGTTGCCATATTCGAAAACAAAAAGTAATTTAGGTGCAGTCAGCGAGCAATGAAAAGAAGTATCTGACTTGGGATGTAACCCCAAGGGCATTTAAATTTCACACAGGTGAACCGGGGCCTTCGCTATTTGTAACGGGCCTGCGCGTGTATTTCGATGAGTCATCCAAAGAGGCCTACGGATCCTCACGTCTTCACGTATAGAGCATTTCGACGTGACGTATCTCTGACGTCAGCTGAGTGACAGCTTCGCGCATCGTTCTGCGCATGCTATTTCTTTACCTAAATGTATAATTTAGCAATTTCAGTAATCCGTATAAACTACGTGTAATCTGAGGAGGTTCATTGGGTTTTTGGATTACGAACGCAGCCCCACTGTGAAGAATGTAAACAAACTGCAGAATTGCAAGCAACAGGCGTTTCAGTTTAGACAGCAATCCACGACTGTGCACGAAAGAATGTAAATTATTTATTTAGAAATATGGAAGAAATTTTAAAGCTGTCCTCAAATAATTAAACTCTAATTGCAAAATTAGATATTGTTTCTAGTTTAGGATTGTGATATTTTTTCATGATTTTTAACTATATGGATAATTTGTCTCCAATGTAGTTTGAAGCTATGACTAGATAGGTTTATCCTTAGATTGACATGAATTTTAGTGCATGCTTTCTATGGATAGCACTTTCTGGTGTGGATTCTGTTATTAAATGTGCATATAAAATGCATAAGAATAAATCAATAGACAACATGAAAGAATTGGTTTGTTAATTATTTTTTAAAAACATATTTTGATTAAAAAGTCAATTTATACATTGTTTACAGAACTAGTTTTGTACGAGTGGTCGGTTTATTAAAATAATAATAATAAATAAATAAAACAGGAAGTTTGTGATGTGTTAATGTATGATTACTTATTGTTGCTTATGCTAAAAAACTATAGAATCTACGTTTTAAAAATCACTAAACTTGGCTACCAGCCTTTTTATTCTTTTGCAGTATTCTAAATTAGGTATGGAGTGGAACTTAAATATCTTGAATAAATGTGTTTTTTCTATTAAACTGACACCCTCTTTCATTTCACCTTCTTATCTCAATTTTTTCTGTTGTTTCTTTGACTTCGTGAAATCAAGGTTATACTGTTGTTGTTCTCGTGTCCATGGACAGATGATTAAATGGTTAAACTGTACTTCGTTAAAATAAATCCTTATTCTTTTACCTAAAACTATTTCCACTCTGTTCTGCGTGGAGCTGATATTAGGATTAGAAATTATTATGAAGATTTTTAGATACTTACGTATTATTGCAGTGGTCATTTCCAACAAAGTATTTTTTCATCAAATGTGCTGGAAACTGTTGCCAATCGTATTTGAAACCATTAATAATTTCATGTGATTGGCATTTATCTTGGCGAGAAATCGAAATCGCCTGTCTTGTTTGAGTGCCGAGATAATACGCCAGTAGCAATTTTTCTATGAATACTGTTCTTACCTGCTGTTTAGATTCAAGAACCTAAATCATTTTATGCAGTCAAATATGATGTTTTTTCTTTTTTTTCTTTCAATTTTTTTGTAAATAACTTCTAAAGTAATTTAAATTGGCTGACTGACATCTGATTTTTTTAATATCTATCGCTTGCATGTAGTCTGGTTCCTGTGTAAATTATGTGAAAACATATTTTCAAGTAACACTGTAATTTACGATGTTGAAAAAAAAATCTCTTACATTCAATCATCATGGAAGAATATAACTGTAAAACTCTATATACTACTCCTTTTATTATAATTGTTTTTTTTAATCAAATCATTGAACTAATAAATCTGATATGGACACCACATGACTTCCTTGTACCTCTATTAAACCTGAAATATTTTCGGGGCACTTCATCTAAACTTATTTCATTTGAAAGAGACAAAATACTGCAATTCTAAAGTTTACCGCCAAGCTGAGTTCAATTTTAAAGATTTGTTTCACTTAATTGGGCAATATTTTGACAAAAGCCAATAAGCTTGCGATAGCGAGATTTCAGTCACAGCTGTAACAGTTATTCATCACAGATTTTTAATGAAATGAAGGTATCTATAGACCCTTAATATATTTTAAGTCTTTTGGGTGACCCTGTAAATAAATTACTCAGTCCACAGTCAATCAAAAGCACAGTTAGATGTTACAATAGTTCTAAATACAAAATTTCAACATTCTACGGCTAAAAGTTTTAGAGTCATGCAAAATGCATAGTTTTTTTTGGTGTTAAATTAGCGATATTTTGGCAAAACTCAACACGGTGGATGACAAATAACGAGATTCTGTGCATGGACCAAACAATGAACGACTACAGACATAATATATTGAAGACAGTGGCGTAGCCAGGGGAGGGGGGGGTAATAAGGGATCACAACACACACACCCTGAAATTTTTGCAATACAAAATGTATATTCTTCACTCCCTCACCACACACATGTATACATATATGTGAGTTACAATAGTAACCCCTCCCATGAAAAATTTCTGGCTACGTCACTATTTGAAGATGTCTATAGACATTAATGTATTGGAATTCTGGTAGTTGCATATTATCCTGATAGACATTCGTGCCAAAATTATTTTTTCGGAAAATGTGCTGGCAAACTGTAGCTAATTGCAGGGGCGTAGCCAGAAATTTTTGATTTGGGGGGGGGGGGGGGAGTTACGACTACTAAAACTCATATATATGTATACGCGTGTGTGATAATGTAGTGAAGAATATACATTTTGTATGGCAAAAAATTCCCCATGGGGGGGTTATGACCCCCATAACCCCCCCCCCCTTGGCTACGCCCCTGGCCAATTGTATTCGGAACCATCATGATTTCCTGCAACCTGGATTTATCAAAGCGAAAAATCGCTCATCTTGGCAGACTGCAAGGATACATGCAAGTACCAAAATTCTTTTGGGTGGTCCTGTAAATAAACTCTCCAGTAGATTGGAATAAAAAATCTAGGTGTACAACTAGATGTTACAATGATCTTATATATAAAATCTCAGCAATCTACGACTAATAGTTTTTGAGATATGCAAATTAAATATATACATATATATACCAAAAGTTGCCAAGTTTGGTGACTTTTAACGCAGTTTTTGAGGGAGGTGGCTGAACGTCACCGGACCATTATCCAACCATATGGTAAGATGTTATTCTGCTTGAAATGAATGAATGTTTCTAAAATTGCCATTGGCTGTAATTTGTTGGAATTTTTCTGAGTGCTCCTGTAGAACTGTAAATGATAAAGATACCATTTTTGATGGCAAGATTCATTTTGTAATCCTTAACAACATATATCATTTTTGATTTATTTGAAATAACTTAATATCTCTAAATTACACTTTAATGAATTTCTGCCCATAAAATATAATGTATGGATGTAGATGTTACAACAATCCTAAATATAAAATTTCAACATTGTACGACTCGTACTTTTTAAGATATGTGAGTTACCTACATACACACGTACGTACAGGCAGTGGCGGATCCAGAAATTCTCTTTTGGGAGGGGCTAAATTTTGATAAAAGCTTATTTCACCCAAAGAAAATATACAATAAAGCAAAATTTTAGTCTAAACAAATGTAAAAAGGATTTTTACATTTGTTTGGGAGGGGCTAAGTGATTAAAAAAGATCACTTTACATATTCAAAGTGCATAATGAAGCAGAATGTTACTCTCTAGCAATCTCTTTTGGAGGGGGGTGAAGCCCCCAAGTCCCTCCCCTGAATCCGCTACTGCGAACTGGCGCCAGGAAACACTGATCCAAATTGTCTAGCTGTCAGTCAGAATGCTTGTACATGAATTTATATGAACATACATACATGTGTACAATGAGATGTCAAGCAAAAACTCAGTAAATTTAGAGGTAGTCAAAATCTGGATACCGAATTCTTTTTGCGATCACATTATTTCTTTGTACGTCATACAAGGAAGTAAAAATATTAGTGTTTATAAATTGTATAGACACACACACACGTACAGTGCCCCTAGAAAGTGATAACATGCTTTAATTCTTTATCTATTAAAGATAATTAGGCAGTGTGAATTGAATAAATGTTTAAAATAAGGTTAAAAAAAAAGACTATGTTAAGAGAAAATGCCTCTTGTTAATTTTCACAGAGTTACACTTTTTAAAATTTCTTAGAACTACCTTACAAAAAAATTCCTAGAAAATAAAATGTACCCCATGCACAAATGAGGTGATGTACAAAATTTCAGCCTTTCATCATATAACGTCTTAAGGGATATCTATAAACAAAGGTGACTGGGGTCTATACTTGAATTTGAATGTAAAATATTCTTTCATAATATCTGTATGACCCTTAAAATGTGATTGTGATTTTTTTCCTTTCAAGAGCTACTGAAAATTAGTTTAAGTCAGTACTTATTATCTTCATACCTTTGACACTTTTCAGGATATAATTATCAAATTTTGTCCATCACCTCATCAGAATATGGAGCACATTTTACCGATTGGAGATATTTTTGTATGCGGGTTATATACAAAAAGTGTATCTTTTTGGAAATTAATGAAAGAAATTTTTCAATGAGAAAACATTTAATTGCTCCAGGGCTAGCAGCAATTTCTGGCAAAAAAAGGTGCCGGAGCCTTAATATTCTTATGTTAATACTCAGTAGCGAACTGCAAACCCCTGTAATATGGGGTTGGTAGCACATTTAATTAAAATAACAATAATTTAAAGATTTTCCCATATAATAATTATTTCACAGAACAGTGATATAAAATTAAATAGTCAGAAATTAGCAGGAAGAAATATAAACATTATACAGAAAACACCCAAATTCTGGTGGTCTCAGGACTCTCAAATCTGGTCGAGGTGAAGCGAATATGATTTGTCGTGTCTGCTAAAATCAGTTTGTGCTTGAAAAGGGGAAAATTTATGAATTAATGTATACTAGTGTTGGGCTTCGGAGCAAAGTATTCATGAGCTTTGCCTAATATGTAAAAATTCACCCAGAAAAAAGAAATACAGGGTCAGAGTTCCAGCTTTTGATTTCTGTTCTGATTCTAACTTGAAACAAAATTCAAAAATGTAATTGTAGAATTGTTTAGTACAGTTTTATGAGCTAACATTGCGAAACATGTTTTCCATCTTATAATAAAAAGGCAGAAGCTTTATGGAATTATAAATTTACATTTTGCACTCATGTTTACTGTCAATTTAAATAATTATGCAACTAAGTAAAGAACACATTAATTGGTCTACGTCTTTAATTTAGTTGATTTATTGGATTATTTTTTTAATTCATATTCATAAGTATTAGATTAATTACATGTACAAATATGTTATGCGATGCATATGTTACACTTCTTTATTAATGGGATAACTGGTCTTATTTTACAGGCATTTACATATTTAAAAGAACACTATGATAAATAATAACAAGCAGTACATTTATTTTTTATAAAAGAAAAAAAAACAATCTGAATATATCGTAATAGAAATTTAAATAAACACTTTTTTAATATAAATATTAATGGAATTTGATGTTTTCTAGGGCATACAGAATATCCGATGAATTATAATTCAAAAACAAAACTTTATTATTGCATAAATGTAGAACCCGAAGTTTCCATAAGAGCGCAGCTGCTGAAAAGGGCTAAGAGATCATTCACCCCTTCCTTCGAGACCCCCCCTGACGTGGAAGGTCACGTGGTGTTTTGTTTTTCGTTGGCTGGCGAATTCGGAAGAAGCGAGCCGTTAGTTAGAGTGAAGTTGACGGAGAGAGACGTTCGGAGATATTGAACGATGATGGAACTTTTCGTGCATGCCTAGGTGGCTTGTTTTATTGTTTCTTCTAAAGAAGTGAATCCTGTGTGGATGATATTTTGTTAACGTACCTAAGTGGTGTAAAAGACTTCTAGTATAACTTTGTAAATAGAAGATTTATTAAATGTGTGTGTGTGATCCTTCGACTCATCATTGAGTTATGTCCTGCTTTTAATTAGAAACGCATAACAGTAATTCGTCAACTCATAGGGTCAGCATACGATCCTCTACAAATTCTGGGGGCTTTCACCGGGATATCGAAAACCCTCTAGTTTTTCGTAATTTTTCGCCGGGACAGAATAAGAATTAGATTCCATAGAACCTGATTAAATTGAAAAGAATAGAATTGGATAAATGTGAAGAATAATATGGAATATTGAACTGATATTTGTTTAAAGTATTTGTGCTTCAAGGAAAGTGTTGTGTGCTCACATATCAGTGGTGGATTACCAGGGCGAGTCTGATCGCCGAAGACTACAAACTGTAAGTACTCAATTTTTGTATCAGTAAACATGTCTTACATCGGAAAACATAGAAAAGAGGATATTATTAAATTAATGCGTGAACTGGATTTAAAGATCCCCGATAACCCAACTATTGCTAAAATGAAACATATTATTATTAGTGATGCGAAGTATGATGAAGAATTCACAAAATCTGTTCTCACTAACATTGCGGCAGACCGCGAAAGCGAAGAAAAGATTGCGCGGGAAAAATTAGAACAGGAGAAATTAGAACGTGAATTCCAATTGGAACAATTAAAATCAAAAAATTATGAGAAATGTAAAAGTACAGAACCTTTTGTAATCCAAAACAAAATAGACCTTACAAAAATAATCAAAAGTTTCGATTCGAAGGATCCAAAAGCAGACATTAGCACGTATCTCGCTCTCTTTGAGAGGCAAGCCACAAGAGTCGAAATTAAAAAAGATGATTGGGTCACGCACTTATTCAGATTTTTACCCCTAGACATCGCGCAAATCATAACTCGAGAACCTGAAAATGTTTCAAATGATTATGATCACATTAAAGCAGTACTGCTGAAAAGATTTAAATTAACTGCAGAACAGTTTAGACAAAAGTTATTTTTTCATAAAAAAGAAAGTTCTTGTTCTTGGCGAGAATTCGCTTTCGAACTTAACCATTATTTTGAAGAATGGATTCATGGCGTTAATGTTAAAGATTTCACTGGTCTTTGTGAACTGATAGTTTCTGACCAGATTAAAAGAAGAGTGCCACAAGAGGTTAAAGAACATTTTATAGATAACTGGCATAAGTGGAACACTAGGGAGGAAATAGTGGAAAAGTTAGAAGAATATGAATCAGCTCGTGTTTTATCTAATAAAACATTTCCTAAAATAGTGAATAGAGAAAATGATACGTTTTCTAGCCCCGTGCCAGGGAAAGATAATAGAAATTTTGGAGCTACTAGGAAAAAATGTTATGCTTGTAATAGTTATTCACACAAAATTGCAGAATGTAGATATAGGTTCAGGAACGATAATTTTGATCGTACAGGTGAAGGTAAACGAAAAATTGTTAATCAAATGGTTGTAGAAGAGCCAGGCAAAACAGAAAGTAAAAATAGATCCAGATCTGAAAGGTATGATCGAGCAAAGTATCGTTATAGAAATAAAGCTGAATCGGAGGTAGAGAACAAAACTGTGGAATCATCTGGTAATAAAATTGAGAAATATGTTAATATTTTTAATTTTGATGTGAAAGCGTTAATTGATACTGGTTCCGAAGTAACTTTGATTGACCAGAATATTTATGAAAAGATGGTATCTCCTATTTTATCCAGTACAGATATTCATTTGTGTGGTATCGATTCTGAAAGAGTTTCACCCATTGGTTTCTTTAATTCTAAAATAGTGATTGACAGTTGTACAGTATATACTAATGTTTATGTTATGAAGCATATGCGCTTTAGTGCAGTCATTGGAATGGATGTAATATCGAAACTAGAATTTAATTTTGTGCAAGGGAATGTTAACGTAAAAAGTGCAGCCATGATTGACGTAGTCTATCCTACCAAACGAGTTACTAATTTAGGTAAATACCTTTACTCGACACCTAATTTCGAACCAGATGTACTTCCGGTTACTTGTAAACAACAGTCCCTCGGGTTGCAAATGTCAAAGATCGAGACTGATCAGTGTTTGAATATTTCCCCATTCGTTGCATGCTCCCAAAATGCTGAATCTTTTGAAGCATGTGAGAGAGTACCAGATGAACTTCCTATACAAACTGACTTTTTGGCCTTGTTCGTGGAAACACCCCCGGAAGAGATTATTGATGTTAGTCACATAATTAATCCACGTTTGAGAGGAGAAGTGATAAACATTGTTAAGAGTTACAAACCACAAAAAACTAAAAGTACGGACGTTAAAATGAGTATAATTCTGACAGACGAAATTCCTATTTGTCAGCGTCCCCGTAGATTGCCGTATAATGAACAAATAATTGTAGAAAACCAAATTCAGGATTGGCTCGAGGAAAAAATTATTCAGCCAAGTTGTTCTGACTTTGCAGCACCCATAGTCTTAATTAAGAAAAAAGACGGCAGTTCGCGATTGTGTGTCGATTTCCGCAAATTAAATAAGAAAATTGTTAGGGATCATTTCCCACTTCCACTTATCGAAGATGTGTTGGATCGGTTACAGGACGCAGAAGTCTTCAGCACGTTAGATTTGAAAAATGCTTTTTTTCATGTAGACATAGAAAAAAATAGTACAAAGTACACCTCTTTCGTGACTCACGAGGGGCAGTACGAATTTCTAAAAGTTCCCTTCGGGTTGTCAAATAGCCCGTGCGTGTTCCAAAGATACATTTACCATATTTTTAAAGACCTTCTGAAAGACCGCGTCATTCTGATTTACTTAGACGACTTGATCATACCATCCAAAAACGAAGAAGAGGGGATTAAGAAACTGCAACTTGCTTTAAAAACCGCTTCAGAATTCGGATTAGAACTGAACTTGAAAAAATGTCAGTTTCTTAAGCGGAAGATAGAATTCTTGGGTTACATCATAGAACGTGGAACGATCAAACCATCTCCTGCGAAGATAATGGCTGTTCAGAATTTCCCACAACCAAAAAACATTAGGCAAATCCAAAGTTTTTTAGGCTTAACAGGGTATTTTCGAAAATTCGTCAAAGACTACGCCCAAATCGCCAAACCCCTTAGTGACTTGCTTAGAGATAGCAAAGAGTTCCGTTTTGGAATAGAGCAAAAGCATGCGTTCGAAGAACTGAAAAAAGCATTAGTGAACGACCCAGTATTACATCTTTACAGACAAGGTCAGGAATTAGAACTTCACACGGACGCCAGTAGTTTCGGATTCGGCGCAATTTTACTACAGTTAGGGAAGGATAATAAAATGCATCCGATACACTACATGAGCAAAAAGACCTCAGAACAGCAGGAAAAGTATTCCAGTTACGAGCTAGAGCTTTTAGCGGTGGTCGAAGCATTGAAAAAATTCAGACCTTACTTGTTAGGCACCAAATTCACAATAGTGACAGACTGTCAAGCGTTCCAGAAAACGATGAGTAGAAAAGAATTGTCTCCGAGATTAGCCAGGTGGTCAATGCTACTGGAAGATTTTGATTATGAGGTAGTCCATCGTCCAGGTTCACAGATGAAACACGCTGACGCACTCAGCAGAAACGTCTCAGTATTAGTATCAGAACCTCTGACGGCTGATATGACTCATAAAATTGCAGCTGCACAACGAGAAGATGAACATTGCGAATTGCTAAAGGAATTAGTTGCCTTGGGAAAAGAAGATAACTATTTCATCAAGAATAACGTGCTATACAAATACGAAGCTGGTAGAGAGTTACTCGTAGTACCGGCAGAGATGGAGTTACAAGTGATTAAGAAAATTCATAGCAATGGACATTTCGCTACATCTAAAACTTTAGAACTGGTCAAACGAGATTTTCATGTCATCAAGCAATTTTTAAGCTTTCCGATGCTTTGAAACGTTACTTAATGTAGTTTTAAGTCATGACTGTGTGTTTACTAATTCAAGTACGAACTCATTGACAGTTCTTTATTTACAATTCTACATTTTAATTAGAAATATTTTAAACAACTGTTCGTATTTTATTTATTTATAAGTTAGTGTGTTGTGCAATTTATGAAATAAGTATTCTATGTCTTTAAAATTATTTTATCACAGTAATCCTTACTTGAACTCTTATAACTGTTGAGAAAGTAAAAAGATATTTTTATAACTAAGTGGTTAATTAGATAATTTAACTTTTAACTTCTTCCGAATAAAAAAAATTAATACTTTTCTGTTTCTTAGATGGCAAATTTGAATAAATTCTAAATATACTTTTTATTTATAAATAGATTCAATCGAACACAATACGCACGATTTAATCTTTAATTTTATAAAAAATTAGCAGTAAGATTTCTTTTTCTTTTTCTTTTTTTAATTTAAGAATTAGTCAAATACATAGTTTGTTTATTTGGTAACATACTTATACATATACAATGAGTGAGAATTCGCACTATATAGAGAAATCTAACTGGATTAACCGGCCCACTTTAGCTAAGAGTTCATAGCTATGCACACCAAGAAGATTAACAGCTGCAAGGGAATTAGAATTTATTTCATTTTGCTTGGGGTAAAAAAAGAAAAAATTAAAAAAATTAAATAATAATAATAACCAGCCCCCTCTGATAGACCAAAGCCTTCTCCAGTCTAGTATGAAGATGGCTGTGGATAGATCTAAAAATGGAATATAAGTTAAAGGAAACTGATTAATCTTGACTGACAATTTAATTTTTATATCGTTGTGGAAAAAATAACTAACTTTTGTGAATTTTAATTCAGTTATTTTACTGCAAAGTAAATAAAAATTATGGTATACAGCGTCTATATCGTCTTTCCGAAAATTTCCCTTTTATCCTGTAAAATAAGTAAATAAAATAAATTCAACAAAAGTTTTTTATTTGCGTGTAGATTTGTATGTTATATTCAGTGGCGTATCGTAAGCCACTGCAACTTCCCTTATTTTGAATCTTTATACAAATCGCTATTGAATCCCTGGATGGCACCAGCATTAATATAAACTATTAAAATAAACTAATAGTATGTGTTCTAAACTGATTTTTGAGTTACAGAATTATATGGATCAGAATTCAATTCAACTCATTAACTTTTAAACAGATTAATATTATGTTTATTATTCGCCTTATTAATTAAACTCTTTTTTGTTAATGTTGAAATTTTAAAAGTGACACTTTCACTATGAATTATTAGTAAATGAGCTTGCTTTATAAAATTATTCATCACGTTTGTGGAAACCTCGTTCAAAACTATCTTGGAGTATTACAAAAAAGTGAATTTTTATCAAGGTTAGTTTCGCTAAAAATAATTATTTTTTTGTGTGTCTTGGCAAATTATAAGCTGACCGATTATATTTTTCTCACGATATTTTTTATTTTAGATTTTAAAAGAAAGTGGTTAATTTTCTTCATGAGTGCTTGACTTTATAAAAAAATTTAATAGCGCATATATTAACGTTCTCTTTCGGAGATTTTTATAATTTATTATTATTATTATTATTATTAACTGAAGCTTCCAGGGGTACATTTCACAACAATTCTTTTCGAAATTGAGATACGGTGCCATCTTTTAGCTTTCAATAAGTACTATCACCACATGAGTTATTTGGAAGTAGAATCATTTTAAAGCCGTAGAAACAAGCGATAAAGTTTCGGTATGCCACTTTACTGCGCGCCTTCAAAATCGTTTTTCTCAAAAGAAAATTTTGTTGTAAAGTGGTTCTACCTATAAACATTTCAATTGCATTTTTCTAACTTTATTGTGATTTAAAATATTAATATTGCATAAAATAACAATTCGATTAATATTTTTATAGCAAAACATGTTGGCCAGAAACACTAGACTTTTTGAGATAACGAGTTGAAATTAAAGGGAATCAGTTTGTAAATGGAGATTACGGCCAATTATCTACGCTAGGGATCTAGGCCGGGGGTGGGTTTGCCCTCCGTGGCGGACTTTCTAAGAGGTCCTAACCCGTATTTATGCAAAGTTTCGGAAAACTCCGAGCGGTTAGGTCGGCGGACGGACCTAGTTTCGAACCAGGCACTTTCCGTCTCCCAGGGGCGGGATTCAATTTGTAAGGGAAAACACATTTATTGAGATATCAAGAATTTCGATGTTCGAGATATCGAAGTTAAACTGTAATTAAATTTACATATATCTCTTAATTTTATAAAAATAACTGCAATTTGTGTAAAAGCGTGCAAATTTAGTCATGCTTAATTTATAAAAAAAAATTTCAGTGAATTTACATCAATATTCTTGCACAAAAAACTTTTGTTTCTGATATTTTTTCTGCGGGGGGGGGGGGGGGAATGCGTAGAACTTTCTTCGCTGAACTTTTTTCAAAGAATTTCATTCATATGAAATATTTTAAGCGTTAACCTGAAGAACTCTTAAAAGTAGCTTTCGAGATTTTACAGAAACGTGCAAGGCCGTTAACAGGGGAGAGGATCATGTGGGTTTGACCCCCGCCCCCTCCAAAATTTCAGTAAATGCATTATCAGTTTATTTGCGTTGATTCTAGAGATCAGTTAATTTAATTTTAGCACTACAGATCCCCTCCACCCACCGAAATTTTTTGCTTGCTGAGGCCTTGGGGAAATATTTGTGTTATGTAAAAGGATTTTGAGATACGTTAACTAGGGTCAGTTTAAATAATAATCTACTAGGAAAGATTGTGCAGTGGTATATCCGGAGCCTGGGTGTCCGATTATGTATGTCGATTCAATTCTTGGAAATATTTCATAATACAAAACATTATATTGTCCTCCATCTCCTCTAAACTTATCTGGATCCTGGATATTTTAGTTTAGAAAATGATTTATCGTGAACAAATCACTTTCTAAAGTAAAATATTTTCAAGTGGTGCAAATAGTTGCAAATTTCCATACTTGGTGACAAAAATGTCATCCAAGAGGGAGGTCAAAGCCCCCACTTGGATACGCCACTTAGCATATGCACATGTATATTTGTGCCCCCTCGTCGGGGAGTGGTGACCCCCCGTCGGAGAAAGTCTAGCGCCACCACTGGACATTAAAGTAAATAGATACATGTAATTTGAAGGAAAAACAAAGTAGTGCTAACTCTCATGATTCATTATTTTAGCTTGATTTTTAATATACATGAACAAATTAAGCTGACTTCTAGTATACATTAAAGTAAACGAATACACAAATGATACAGGCATTTTTATGCATATCTTTATACTGAATGTTTAAGTTTCACATTTTCAAAGCAGTTACAACCATTATTACTTTTAAAATAAATTTAACTAATAGTTATTAAATTTTCATTTATTAAATACTGTTCAATTAATATATTAACAGAATATATGACGAGGAGATGAAATAGAATTTAAAATATTTGATATTTACAATTCACGTATAAAAAATTTAAGTATTGCTATACTATTTAATTTTTAATCTTTTGTAAGGCGTAGGTATCAGAAGAATGTTTGCTATAATTATAAGTACAACCCGTGCACTGCTTGTCCTTGGTATTTAAATGAAAAATAATGTCAATTAATTTAACGAGAAACATTTAGAATAAATTACACAATAAAGGGTGTCCATAAATAGTAGTACGAACTTAAAGGGGTGATAAAATATATCAAAAGGATTAAGAATCACGTAACAGTGTATGATAGAACACGTTTATTAACTGTTTTTATTTTGGTTAGTTCAAATGAGTTTATTTATCGAAAAGTTTATGAAATGAAAATGATTCGAAATGAAAATGATTTATCATTTTCAGATTTAGTTCCATATATTTTTTTTCTCCAAAGAAAAATAATAAATTTTAGAAAACCATACTAGGAAATACCACTAATATTCCACCTCTTTTTTTTTAAAGTGATTATTAACTGGTGATTGAAAAAAAATGTTTTCGTCCGTGCATTGCTCTATATTAGGGTTGTGGCCAAACAAAAAAAACCCTTCTGCATGGCCTTTGAATACAAATTAAGATATAGTAACAGCTCTAGGACTCGAAAAATTTCAGGATTCCTTTTCACAAGTTGCTCTAATCACTGTAGTAAACTAAAAATAAACGATCCCTGAATTAATTATTTTTTATTATAGCCATTACCTAATGTACCTTATTATAGCCATTACCTCTAACATTAAATGGAACTTTGAAATTTAGCATAATGAACGCTTATACAAAATATTAACTTCAATTAAAGTTTCTACATAAACATGTGCATAAATTAATAGTATATTTTACAGTACTTCTGCACTGAAACCAATATCACACATTTAGTGCATTTATAATAAATGATAAATGACATTTTCAACTGAAAGAATTAAACAGATAAGAATGTCTAACTAGTATTACAACGAACGCTTATTTATTAGAATAATAAACTACCGAAGTTAAACGATTTCAGATTAAAATAATTTATAAATAACACATGAATATTAATTCATAAAACATGGTTTATATCCTATAAATTTGTAGAATTTCTAAATAAGTTATACAGGTGTACACTTACCGTTACATTCAGAACTGAAAGTTCGAATTCTTTGTTGATTTATTTCCATAAATAAAGGCGCAATTTTCAAAAAATCATTACCTACATCTAAATCACCTTGTTATTAACCCATTTATGCCTAGCGTCCCTTTTTTGGGACGGCATTTTCGCTATTAGTCGAAAACGTTATTTATTTTTCCTAGCTTTTATTCATGAGTATTGAGCCTCAACTCCGCACAATATTTTAACATGACCAAGTAAGATGTTGATATTTCGATTTTTATGCAAAATGATTTTAAAATAAATCATTCCTTGTTCAAGAAGTTAACATCAGAAATTTATCTATTATTTCTGTTATCAGTAAAAATCGAAGAAAGTCGCAAAAATATCCAGGCACAAATGGGTTAAATCATTATGACAAAACTATAACAAAATTGTTTTTTAATTATAAAATAAAATAACGTTTGTAATACCAAATCGCATACAATCGAACAGCGCAAATGCAAACATTAGGCCTCAATGATTCACCCATTTTTTTCCGGTGGCAACGAATAAGCAGGCCGGTTGCTAATAACGACGGCCCCGGGTGAACCTTTTTCTTTCCACTATTAAAACAATTGAGATTTTTTTGTAGTTCTAATTTGACGCAGAAATCCTTCGATACTTTAATTTTGAATAAGTGATTTAAAGGTTTTTGTTTGCCGTTACACAAAAAAGTGTTTGAATATTATTTAAATTTCCTAAGTTTAATTTTGTTAATATCGAAATGTATATAGCTGAGAAGAACTTTTAGGACATCATTTACCTTTCAAAGTGTCTTGCAGTCTTCGTTTATGGATGATAACAACTTTTTACTGCTGAAACAGAGATTAAGAATTAGGCTTTTATTCGAAAAATTATTTGAAAAAACGATTTTAACTTGTTTCTAAGTGTAATAGGCTTTTAAAAAAATAATTCTGAGGTTGCTCTTTAACTTGAGAGGCGAGATTTTTGTCAGGCGTGAAGAGGTTTTGGCGGCACGAGATCACATACAACATTCTACCACCTCGGGTTCTAAACCGGCCCCGCCGCACGCTTCCCCACAAGGTTAAATAGTACTGATCTAGCTTCCAGAGCCGCCGACAGGAATTTCGGTATTTACGACTTCCTCTTCCCCCCTCCTCTAAAACAATCAACTATTTCTTAGAAGAAAAGTTTTTTAAGCACTTTAGAATTAGTCACTTTAAATTTACGGTAGGGCATATTTACAAAACCTTGTACACAATAAAATTTCCTTATAAAATTGTAAGTATTTTATCAGAATTATTTTAAAGTAATGTAAAAATAATTCTGATAGAAGCCATAGATCTATTGACAGGAGACAAGCTTCCTCCGATGAAAGCTATGGTGTAAAATTGTGGGGAATAAGGGATTATATCTATAAGTTGAATTTTGGAATCCCTCGCAGTGGCGGCTCGTGGGATACAGCAAGTACAGCCGGTGGACTTGAAATTATCAACACATACTTTAAAATAATTTATTCTAACTTTCTTAAATTCAGATTAGAATTATGGAATTTCTATGATAAATTTAAAAAAAAATCTAAAACAAAAAACAACGTGTTGTAGTAACTGCCGGATCGCTCATTCAGAAAAAAGCCCTTTAATCTTCCCGCAATTCAACTGTGAGTCTTGGTACAGCCGAGGCCTTTGAGAGAGGAGAAAGAATCTTTCTCCTCTCTCGGAGGCCTCGGTACAGCCCTCATAGCCGATCAAGAAATTGGCAGCACCGTTGCCATGGCAACGAGTTTGTAAGCAGTCTCTCCGGCATAGGGAGTTAGTAGCTAAGTACCGCTGATGAAAGATTTTCAAACGACGGCTGCAGTGAATTCGACTGACTGATTGGCTCGAGAAGTGAGGGAGGGGTACGGAGAATACATATTCGGAAAACTCTCGACTTTATATTGCTGAATTTATCAAGAAGGTAAGCCTGGATAGACGCTTATGAATGGACAATTACCCATCAAAGCAGTATTGTTTTTAAGTAAGCAAGAACTGGCATTTAGAGGACATGGCGAGCGAGAAAATTCTTTAAACATGGGAAATTTTAAAGAGCTTTTAAAATTATTGATATCTGAATTAAAACGACGCCTTTTTATGAGGACATCACTGAACGATTCGCAAGTTTAAAAGAAAGGAGGATTGATTTGACTTATAAAAAATAAGTAAGTTTTCTTTTTTTTTCTTTCCTTCTGAAGTTATCGTTACAAAAGAAAATTCTAAGGAAACTTCGAATCAGACACGGATTAATGCAATTTTGAGGATAAGAACGGCTGGTTGAAATTTATGTAAATTTTATGGAAGTAAAATAGGATCTCTTGCATTTTTTATGTAATTTCTTTTCCCTCGGTGAGGGCTTAATCCGCCAGTTTTCGAATTCCGCCAGTTTCGAAAGATTTTCCATTCCTGTGGGGAGGAAGGGGGGGGGGAGCTCATATGCTTCCGGCTGCACCAACAGTTTTGACCACGGGCCGCCAATGATCCCTCGGCTTCGTTATCGATACTAATGAAGGAGAAAGAACCATAAATTTCTCTCCTCATACTTCCTTCTGGCACTGTTCTCAACTCCACTCTATGGTTGCCGCGGACGGTGGGAAGTCCCCATGTGGTTAGTCATTACAACAATAAACATTTCCTTCCAAAATAATTTCCTCTTTATTCGGTAGCAGAGAGTTTGCAAAGTAGAAAGAGATCGTAAAGATTCAATATGTCGATTTTATAGATCGTAATAATGTTTTTAAAAGCTCCAGTATAATTAAATAAAATATTTGCTGCGTGAGCCAAAAAAGGTTTTGGGAGAAACAAATATTTTATTTTCCCGTGGAATTCGTATGCTAAAAATTCGTAACATGCGTCCTCCAATTCCGGGGCAATTGTCCTCCCCCTCTGGGGGCGGGTTCAATATGCACTAACTAAAAACATCAGGTATTCGTCTGATTTCCCCTGTTGCCTAAACAATAGCATCAAAAGCAGTTACTATAAAAGTGTACAACAAATAACAAACAACGTTCTTTAAGAATTTGGGTGGGGAACAGCCATACCATATGGGAACAGGTCAATTTCGTCGAGAATTTCCCCCCGTGATTCCACCCGTAGGACAATTCCGCCGCTCCATTTTGTCATGAACTGATCCTTACAGGACAACTCCGCCTCGCCATTTTCTTGAGAGAAGAAATGGAGTTTGAATAGAACGCTCATATTTGGCGATTCATCTAGCACTTGTTGGC
Source organism: Cheiracanthium punctorium (assembly GCA_038373885.1). Taxonomy (NCBI): domain Eukaryota; kingdom Metazoa; phylum Arthropoda; class Arachnida; order Araneae; family Cheiracanthiidae; genus Cheiracanthium; species Cheiracanthium punctorium. The sequence goes on along the minus strand of JAWZYV010015049.1, from coordinate 645,560 downwards.
GACGACGGAATATCAATATGCCCACGGGTGCATGCGCTATAAATTAGTGAACCTATTGATAATTTTCTCTGCCTGCTGAGATTAATTTCCGATGTTGTTCCGACATCCGTAATTTTTGGCAGTGTGCCCAACCCAGTCAGAAGGGGCAAAAGAGGGAACCTGATTAGCAGAGAGCTCCCACCAAATGCAGCATACATGCCTGATATTCTTTTTATTAATCTTGGTATATATTCGAATATACGTATTGGTATATATAAAAATCGCTTCGAGGTATGTCGGGACCCGTCCTGAAGAACTTCCATACAAAATTTGTTAGGTCTAGGAGCTAGGTGAGACACAGACAAACTAAGTAACTAACTAACATTTTACACTTTGTTTTATAGATTGTAATTTGTGTGATCATGAGATCATTTCTACTAGATGACTGTGTGGCGGCCTGATTGGGTATAAATTTTTCTGCCATGAATGTTGAACTCTGCACCACCGAGGGAGGAAAAGATCTTGTTACTGTTGACGGTACTACTTACAATAAAAAAAGAATACTGAAAAACGGTGAACTTGTGGGGCAGTGCAGTAAAGAAAAGAAATGCACTGCAAAAGTGTATACACTTGCGGAAAAGACTTTTATCGAACAAAATCTCCCTTTTGAACCAAGACATTTTGTAGTAGATTCGAGATAGCTATTCACAACGCTATACGTGTAACATGGCCCAATGCTAATGTTCAAGGATGCAGATTTTACTTAGGTCAGACCTAGATCCTTTTTCTCCTAGCTTTCAAAATGTCCTATTTGTAGTCAAAGAGCAAATAAATAACGCCACCTTCTCGTCGCCAAAAGAAACACTGTCTGCAACCCCGTTTCGGCGGAATTGTCCTCTCGAAAAAAAAACCACCCGAATAAGAATCGGCGGAATTGTCCTATGGGGGTAAATGAGACGGAAATTTTTCGGCGGAATCGTCCTACACTGCGGCGGAATTGGTTAGTGACCTACCATATAACCCGGTGATCTACAGTTCTGTCGAAAGATGAGACTGACAGAATGATCGTAGATCTATACTTTCCACAAGGACTGACTCATGCATAACTTCAACCCCTCCTCCTTACTTTTGGAATGAGGAAGTTGAATAAATCCAAGGGTCGTTAAAAAAGGATTGAATGTTCTTTCGTGGTCATACGAAAGCACACGATTCCATTAGCTGTCCTTTGATCTTTTAAATGCAGTCAATCGATAAAACTTGTGAAACGACTAAGAAAAAAAATCTCAAATATGTATTTTTTGTAGATTGATTTATTTTGAGGTTTACTCCTTCCAAAATAAAATCTTGTGTGCAAACCTGTGCATATGAATTCGCAAAATAAGTCTACCTTTTATAATCTAATTTTTTATTCGTCTGGGGAGCACGTGACCCTCCAGAATTTACCTGAAACATGGCTGGGGATTTTTGAGTTAGCGCATAATTTCGAACCCTATGTTAATGTTTTTATTTCCTTATACACCATCCAAAAAAAAAAAAAAAAAAAAAAAGTATTCGAGTAAGAGATAAATTTCCTACGTTGGTTTCGTATGTTAAAAATTATTTATCATAGAATATGAATTAGGCAGTGTATAAATAAGACTTTCCATATTTCTGCCAAGTTGTGCGGTTTTCAAAAACTCAATTATTATTCTCAAATCTAAAATAGGAAATTTATCTCTTATTCGAATACTTTTTTTGGAGGGTGTACAAAGTACCAGAAAGTAATGTGATCGCGAAAAATTTCGGTATCCAGATTTTGATTACCTCTAGATTTACTTTTAAGAGTTTTTGCAAGACATCTCATCGTATAAGTGCATGTACAATCCATTCTGACCAACCTCAAGTCCAATTTGACCATTTTTCACTGACGTCTGTACGAACATATGTAACTCGCGTATCTCCAAAATTCATTGTCGTAAAATGTTGAAATTTTATAGTTAGGATTCTTGTAACATCTAACCTCCCTTTTTGGTTTCAATCGGCTGGATAGTTTGTTTACAGAGCCTCCCAAAAGAATTTAGATTACGCTCTATGGGCAGAAATTCATTAGAGCGTATTTTAGAGTCGTTTGAAATAAACGACTCAGAAGTGATATGTGTTATTAAGGGTTACAAAATGAATCTCTCCATCGAAAATAGTGTCTGTATCATTTATAGTTCTGCTACAGGAACACTCAAAAGAGTTTCAACACACTACGGTCAATGGCAGTTTTAGAGAATTTCATCCATTTCAAGCACAATACCGTCCTATAGTAGCAGAGTTAGGCAAAATACACCGAAAATGTATTTTTGATACAAAATACATTGATTCAAATACTAAAATACAAAATACTTCTTAAATTAAAACAAATGCAAGATACAAAATACATGTATTTTTAAAATACATACAGAATACGTGTAAATATTTTTAAAAGATTTGAATTGAGAAGAAGCTAAATTTTCCACCGAAGATCCCAATTTATTTTATTTAAATTTATTTTATACAGAATAACAAAAGCAATCTTAAGAGGTGGGTTAAGAAAAAGGTGCTATCATTTTTTTAAACACTGCCTTTCAAAATTTTACCTGTATTACAATAAGATCTTAAACAGTCCATTTCTGAGAAATTGTTTTAATACTCAAAACGCAATGAAAACTGTATAATTTCAGCAAATGAACAATGAATACTCATTTGTTTCAGTCTTTTATAAAAACTTTAAATTCCAAAAGTCACAGTACGTAAAATAAACTTCAAGACATAATATTTATTTTTTACTAGTCTCCTCCTGCGACCAGCTGGTTCGCCATCTTAATAAATCTTGTGTTTCTCACCGGCTTCCTTGGCACTGAAATATCTCAGATTCTGAATGGACTTTAAAAGAAAGATGGTTACAAACAGGGACGGTTTCAGGGTAAGTGGCGCCCCTTGCTAACGTAAAAAAGACGCCCCTTTTTATGCTCTACCTAATTTTTGAGTTCGACATGACGCCCCTAGATTACCTAGCGTACCATCTCGGGCCGCCCCTGGTTACAAAAATAAGATGGTTTAATGGTAAAAACCTACAAAAAGGTACAAATTATTTTCGCCCTATATTAATTCTGAAGAGCGATATATCGCCAGTTATCAAAAAACGGAAAGGGAAAAAAAAGTAAGGAAATCTGAAACACTTTCAAATTGCTTGTTTGTGTAACATGTATTTCGGATTTGTGAGACCGCTTATAAATCCGCGTCAGAAGGAAAAAGTTATTCAGGTGATTTTATTTATTAAAAACTGCGTATTCTATAAGTTTGCGCCATTTGTCGACGGCTTTGTAAAAAAAAAAAAAGCTCGATTGTATTCTTTTTTTTGGGGTGGGGAGGGAGGATGAAAGATAGGTTTTTTTTTTTGTATAGATTAGAAACAGTATTTTTTTCACGCGGTAAAAAGTAGCCTGTTTGTTAATCCAGGACTTTATTCCAAATTTCATCCTAATCTGTCAAACCGTTTCAGCGTGAAAGAGTAATAAGCATACATACAAACATTGACATTTATAACATTAGTAGGATTGTGTGATTTCAGTTGAACGTTTGAACATAAATACTCAGATTAATCATAACCTCTAAAATTTATCGTAGATTTAAATGTTTTTGCAGCTTCATAACCAACATTGCTCCTTAACTTTTGCATTTCCATCATCAGACAAAATTTGAAAACATTTTAAAATTAAAAATTGCCTGGGAATCCAGTACGAACATAAAAAAAAAAAAAATTAAAAAAAAAATTGTCTCCCATTCTGTCTATCCATCCGTGACGTTTTTTTTTTTTTTTTTTTTTTTTTTTTTTTAGATGTTTATCACATAACGTTTAAAGCGTATGAAATGAAATTCGCTGACATGATAAGTGGTGACTTAACTATAGGTGTCGAATTAAAAAAAAATTATTGGACTCTGCAAATAATATGATTTGCGAAAATTTATAGAAAATGTGAAAGTATTTGTCGATAAACCACTGACGCGAATTAAATAAAATTTAGTATCGTCACAGGTGGTCACTTAAATTATAGGCGTCAAAAAACAATAAAAAGTTTTCTTAATTATGAGATTTTGAGAAAACTGAGTACAAGTTTGTTCCATTCCTGTCAAATGGCAAGGGAAATAGAATGAATTTTTTAATTATGTTAGATGCAAGTTAATTTAAACTCTAGATGCCAAACTGCTTTAAATATTTCATAGTTTTGGGGATTTGGTGAAAATCGTATCAGTGTTTGCGCTCGCATCCCTTAAAAATGGAGATTAAGAGAATACAATGCAGTCAGTGGCGTGACAAGGGACTTTGGTACCCGGGGCGGACATATATTTTGTTACCACCCCCCTCCCCACAGCTAAATTGCATCGTTTAAAACAAATCTCAGAAGGATGCAATAGTTTAAAATGCAGTTTTTATGATAGTTTATTAAAAAACAAACAATAAGTGCATAAATTTGTTTGTAAAACACATTCCTTAATTCTTTGTAACTAATTTGCTAACTATTAAAAAACACTCAAAAAATTGGTATTTAGTTTAGTTTAGTAATTAATACGTGCCTTATTGTTAACAGTAAAAATAAAAAATATTGGTGAAAAAAATAAATCAAAAAAATTTTTCTTGCTTCTAAATTAGCGAATTTAGAAATAACATCATTGATATCCATGTTTTTAACTACCAAGTTTACTCGCGTAATTGTCGCCCTCGCATAATAGTCGCACCCCTGTTTTGAAGCAGAAAAATCCTCGAAATATTTTCCCCCGCATAAGTCGCAGTGTCGTATTAGACTTTAATGTATGCCTATAAAAATATTACTATAAAGAGAAAAGGGCTTCTTTTTTGTGTACAATTGAAGAAAAGATTATTTAATCAACGGTAGATAAACTGGAAATATTTAGTAACTTAGCTATTTTACTCTAATACCAGTAATGTTTTGTATTAGAGTGTAAAATATTGTGAAGTAGATTTCCTCGCATAATAGTCACACCTATACTTTCAACATGAAAAATTGACAAAACAAAGTGCGACTAATGCGCGAGTAAACACGGTATTTTATGCTCTATTGAAAGTAGAGTTAAATTTGACAGTTGTGACTGACTCATGGTGGACAGAGGTAGTTCTTTTGTCAGTCTAAACTTCGAAAAACTTTGCTCACAAAATAAGACAGATACGCATAGTTCCCCCCCTCCCAAAAAAAAAAAAAGTAAGAAAATCTAAAGCACTTCTATATTTTAAATACGCACTAAATTGCTATATATTAAAAGTGTATTGTAATTCATGCGTCGCCCCTATTTTTCTTCCTTATTCCATTAAGTTGGAAAGAGTATCTTTATTCATGCAGTATTTTTTTTCCTTGTTCCATAAAACCCATCTTTGGAATCGAAATCTATCTTAAAATCGCCTGCTAAAACTATTTTACAATCTTCGCCAAGTACATTCCAGCTCTACTTCACCATTTTAAATATTGTTTCGAATGTGCATTATAATCCATGAGTGTACCGTGTTTGTCTTTATTTGGTTGATTCCTACTTTAATGCGCCGACTCTCGCCAAAATGGCGATAGTTAAACATATGCAGTTACCATGACGATTTTTTGTATTTATGCGGCAACCGTAATTTAGAATTAAAATGGTGATTTGGAATAACATGTAAGTACAGCGCCGTTTATGTATTTATTTATTTTGGCTTGCCAATTAATGTAGTTTTAAAATTAAGTGTCTTCAAATTCCTTAACTGGTGCGTTTATTGCTAATTTGTTCACTTTAGTTTTCATCTAGTTCTTTTGGGAGCATTGAAAATTGTGCATAACTCCTAGAGACCCATGACTGCAAAGATTGCCAAAGTGCGGCGATTTTTTAGGTTGGCGAGAGTGGGCGTTAAAATAGGAATCAACTCTTTCTTGTACCATAAAACACATCTTTGGAATCGAAATCTATCTACAAATCGCCTACTCAAACTTTTTTACAACCTTTGCTAAGCATACTCCAACTATCTTCAACCAATTGTTTAGAATGGGCATCATATTCCATGAGTGTACCGTGTTTTCCTTCCTTGTTCCATAAACCACCTCTTAGAGGTCTATATTAAAATCGCCTACTAAAACTGTTTAACAATTTTCGCCAGTCATAGTCAAAGTATATCTTTTACCTTTGTAAATACCATTTGGAAAGTGTATCATAATCTACGAGTGCACTGTATTTGTCCTCTCTGTTCCACAAAACACTTCTTCGGAATTGAAATCGAATCTATATTAAAATCGCCTACTAAAGCCACTTTACACTATTCGCTCGGCGTTTCTAACTATACTCGTCTATACTCGTAATATATTTATAACAAATTGTCGCGTTTTTGCACCAAATTTAGCATTCAATTAGCAAAAATTGCAAACCTTGAGCGACTTCCAACATTTCATTAACGTCCCCCCCCCTCCCTCCACGTTATATGGCAAACACATTTCAAAAGATCTTCACTGTGACATTTCATATCTACAAAACCTGTCTACAAATCGCGTAGTCAAAAATGGGTATACAAAATTCTGGGATTGAGCGAAATAGCACCTTAATGATAAAAAATAAAAATAAAAAAATCTTAGAGCCAAAAATAAGTTTGACACTGAATTGCAAACATTTAAATCTAACGAATTGCAAAAATTTCAGCGCTGACCATTCTTGACAAATTTCTTCGTTAATATTTGCTGCTTTTAGGAGTCTCCGAAGTCGCGCGATTTCTGAAATTATGTTATCTCTGGAAATTTCGTCGAAAGTTTGTGTAAGATTTGTGATAAGTTCTTCCAGTTCTGCATGTGATGCACTAACCAAAATACTTGCTTGAACCACTCCGAATGTCAATAAAATGCTTTCCATTGATTTAAAACGGGTTCACATTTCTTCCTGGAAACGATACACGCATTCAAACATAGCTCTTTTCAGTTCTTGCTCCAGAATCAAGCCTACATCTTGAGCCTTTTCTCCTGGCATCATTTCTTTGAATTTCTTTCTCCCCTTTCTCTCGACAGGAATATTCATTTCCTCGCATAGCTCAATAGCATACTTTATTGAGTCCTCCACAATTTTACTGCGATCCTCCTGTAGGTAAAGTTTTAGGCACTGGAATTTCTTGACACACTAATCTAATCTCACCCTTAATATTTGAAGGGTCCACGGGAAGAACGATGAGAGTCCACTTTTCGTCAATGTTGAGGTTTCTATTGCATTCTGTTGTTCATTAGTGGCACTATTAATATCCGAACCCATAAGGGGAAAGAACGATGAGAATACACTGAAAAAATAGCCCAAAGATACAGTTTACTGGGGAAGAACGTGGAAAGTCCCGTGCGCCTTTCGATTTTTTGGAATTTTCGATTTTTCGATTTTTTGGAAAATCAGCTGTATTGGACTCTCATCGTTCTTCCCGTGGACCCTTCATTTGTAAATACTTTTGAGTAGCGTTTACTTCCTCTAAAACTTTATCCCATAGTGACAGATTAGCTAAGAAAGAAAAATCAAAAACAGCAGATATCAAAATTTGAGCTGATCCCATTGTGTCAACGTTTTCTTTTGAATCACAAAGTTCTTCGATCACTTCAATAAGCTTTGCAAAGTGCTTTTTCACGGGTTTCACAGCATTGTGGTGAGCGCTCCATCTCGTTTCAGACACTCTTTCGGCGATAACATCTACATGTTTCTTTAGTACATCCCAACCATGTATGGAGGCGGAAAAGAAAGTGAAGACAATCTCCAGTGTCCTAAAAATGTTACCCACGAAGGAACACTTCCAAATGAATGCAGTCCACATACATTTAAGGAGTGGTTTGCACACGGTGCGAATAGCTTTGGGATTAATCTCTCGTATTCTGACTTAAACACTAGAATGAATCCCAGCCATAGTTGAAGCGTTAGCTTAACCTCGACTTCGGCACAGATTAATGTCGAGCCCATATTTTACTATACTTTTTAAAATGTCATCTGTAAGAGCATCGGCTTTTTTTGCAGCAAAAGAAAAAAAATCTCCAAAAAGTTTCTCTGACTTTTACTTGTCAAATCCAGTGTGGTCATATTGGATTATTTCACACATTTGATCAGTGTTCGATATATTTGGAGTACTGTCGAAAATTATCCAGAAATATTTTGCCTTCTTTATGTCCATATTTTTTTTTTTTTTTTAAACACTATTGCCCAGAACAAATATAAATTCATTTTAGATTTTTGAAGGAAAATGCATACTTTCGATCCTTCCAGATGATTCGTTTCGTTGTATTGTAACTAAATGCTCTTTTATTACAGTATCATAATTAGACAGCACTTCTATTAATTCCAAGAGGTTTCCTTTGTTTTCCAATGTCATATCTTCTCGGTGACCCCGAAAAGGAAGATTCTGATTATCCAATAATAAGCTCACATCCAGAAGTCCATGCAAAATTTCCCTCCATTTTTTTTTCTCACTCTCCACTGCTTCTTGGTGTAGATTATTAATGGATTTATTAAGTCTTGCTCTCTCAATGTTTTCCATTCCTCGAGACAAGCAAGGTGTCTCTTCGAGTTCTCATGATGACTTGCTTTGGGATTTAATTTCCACCAAGTCTGAAACCCCAGGGGCGGCCCGACACGGTAAGCAAGGTAAGCATCGCATCGAGGTGCTATCTTCGAAGGGACACCATTTCGAACTCAAAAACTAAGAAAAACAAGGAGGCGCCTTTTTTAAGTTTGCAGGAGGGTGCCACGTACCATTGGGTCGCCCCTGTGAAACCCTGTAACAAATTTCGTTAATCCATGTTCTTTTTCATCAGTAGCAAACCGCCTGCAGCAGAAATAAAGCAAACTCCCTTTTAATGGAGAGTATACTATCCACGTTCGAAGAATGTTTTCGGTATTCGGTAAATCTTTATAGAACCAAGCAGTTGTTAACTAACGACATTTTCCTTTACGACTCTCTCCAAGTCTTACTAAGGAAATAAATGGACCATACTTATTTTGCATGGGTTTGTTACCTCTCTTTATGATTTCTACTCTTTTGGTATCAGGTACCGGTATTGGCTAATAGCCTATATCCGTGTGTAGAGGAAGAGTATATACCTATACCTTCCCCAGTTGAAAATTTCCGAGAATCCTTCGTCTCTTCAGATATCTTGAATAGATGTTTGTATGCATATCGGAGTATCGTACCAATGCATATTTACCTTAGATTTATGTAAGTGCAACTTCTACTAGCAATCTCTCCTAGCAGTGAAGGTATCCATATTTTAGTAGAAACTTAAAAAAGAAAAGAAAACTGAAAAGAGGAAAGGCAAAAGGAAAGTTGCTTTACTCATTTTTTTAAACAAATGTACGAAAACTAAACACCCTTTTCCTTGGTACCCGGACGGACCGCAACTCCCTCGGCACGCCACTAATTGCAGCTCAACAGCATGAGCAGCAACGGCCAGGCACGTATCGAGAAAAAAAATTCGGGTAGGGTCCAAAAATTTCGGAGGGGGTCCAAACGGTGAAAAAGGTAGGATTTTCCATAAAAAGACTTCACCATTATTATTTTGTTTGCAAAAACTGAAATTTCGGGGAGGGTCCGTACCCCCTGGACCACCCCCTTGGGTACGTCCTTGGCAATGGCTGAAATAACAAATGTCGGAATTTTTTATAAATGTTTATTTGCTTTTTTAGATTTTGTGTGAAAATTGTGCCAATTTTTTTAGGCATAATGTTAAAATATCTGCAGTGAATCAAACAAAATTAATTTAGTGAGAGGTTAAGAATGACCGCTTGACTTGAAAAGCTCATTCAACCAGAATAAAGCTTTAATTATTTTTTTAAAAACTAAAAATTTTCTAATGTGAATTTTACTCGCCACTTTGTTACTGTCTAACCTGCAATCTTTTAACAATACACAGAAATTATAATTTTTTTGTCTATACTACTGCCAATATACTAATTCCATTCTTTGTACTTCTACAATGCTGACGAAAATTCAGGCTTTTTGGAAATTTGCATTACATAATAACCCGTCAACGACCATTTAGACACTAGCTCATCTTAAATGATTTGCGTTCATAGGCCCGTAATGTATAAGAATTATTTCTGTAATCCCGTGAAAAAATTATCAACTCTACACACAACAAAATCTATGCAGATCATATAACCGTGACCTATTATATACGTACCTAATTTGTGCTCAATCGAATGCACCGTTTAGACGTTAGCTCATTTTCAAGAATTTCCGTCCATTGGTCATCATGTAAAAGAAATGTTTTTAGTAGCCCTGTAAAAAAACTATAAGTCCTGTACATACCAAAATCAATACCGATCTTGCACCGGTGGTTTATAACATATACACCAAATTTGAGCTCAATCGAATGCGCCGTTCAGGAGCTATCGTGTCCCCCCCCCACACACACACACATCTCGTAAAAATAGCATAAAAGGATTCAGAAGACCTCAAAGCGTGTAAATACACCAAAATCTCTTAGTCGAATTTTTTCTTTATATTACAATACTTTCCTTACACGGTACATTTCGGAAAGCAAAAATAACGCTTTAATTCTGAAATTAAAATGTTAAATAATAATGTGAATTTTTTTCACAAAAACAAAGACTGAATAATAAAGAATTTTTAAAACAGCTTTAATGTCGTTTTCTCATTTTATTCTTGTTAGGGCAACCAAGTGGATCTCGAGGAGTTGAGGCAGTAAAAAACAGAAAATGACTACATTTTCAAGTTTCTTCAACTTTCTGCTCTCATGAGGTCTCACCTTCTCATCCGGAACGATCTAGTCCTTTCGTGTAAAATAACTGATTTCCTTTTTGCGATTCCGCGCAGGAGTACTGCGCTCTGACGTCACAACACCATCACGGTCTGTATCATCGGGAGCGAACTGTATTCACTGCACAGTATCTTGAGCTCTGTGAAAGAGACGGAGAGATTCAGGATAAAAATATTTCAGAAATATTTTTCTTTAAAAACTAAAAGAACTGTGTTTCGATTTTTAATGTTTTCAACAGGACCCAAACAAGTTGCATAGAGGTGAGTTAAACTTTTAACTGTGGCTAACTATAAAATTTTACTTTCTGTGCGATCCAAAAAAAAAAAAAAAAAAGGAAGGAAGAATGGAAAAAAAGAAAAAGAAAGAAAGAAAAAGCTGTGGTATTCTTTATCTCTTCTTTTTTTTTTTTTTTTTTTTTTTTTTTTTTTTTTTTGCGACGAATGAAATAAATGTGACACGATTTTAATACATATTCCGCTGTTGATATCGCATTTAGTTAAAATTTTTATGTTTGTTAAGTTTAATTATTTTGATTTGTAACTTTTCTTTTTTAAACTTTTTGTTTAAAAAAAATTGTAGTTAAGTAGTTCACTCATTTAAAAAAATATTTGTTGACGATTTATTTATAATCATTTATAATTGAGATATATTATTATATGCATATCAAATATTATTATATGCATATCATTGAGATATATTATTATATGCATATGATTATATGCATATAAAACTCGTATTTTCTATTAATATCCACAAAATATTTTGAGAAAATCATACTAAAGAAATATATATATATATATATATATATATATATATATATATATATATATATATATATATGCTTTGTATCTTATAAGAATAAAATTTATTTGCTTTTTGTATTTATATATCGCATTGTACATAATATATCTTTTTTAAAATAATAGTTTTGCCAAACATGCTGACGCGAGTGCATTTAAAATCTTGTTTTGAAATAAATTTAAGACTAAAACTAGCTTTCATATTTTTAAAATTTTCTATCTAAAATAGAGAATAACTTAAATAAATTTAAAAATAAAAATTGAGCTCACAAGATTTATCTTAAATTTAATGCTTTATTTTTGCAAATAAAAGCCAGTCCAGGTCCCCTGGGCCTTCATTCTCCTAGCGTGCTTCATTACAGTAATTGATGTTATTTAGGACTTTGCATGAGATAGACCAAGAAGCACTTATAGCAATTCTCGCTATTCTTTTGTGCCCTTGCCTAGAAAAAAACTGGCAATGCTAAGTAGTAAATAACAGTAGATAATTATTAAAGTTTATGATATTGAAGGATTTAATATACAGGGGGATTATAATTAAAGTTCCACTTTAAAACTATCAGAAAAGGAAAACTATTGGACCAAATGTTATCAAACTTGGCAATCGTGTAAAGGTGGTCAGGGGATTTATTATCGGCGAAAAAAATTTTCAAAAATTCATTTCATTCAGGACGTATTTAAGGGGGGGAGGGTCCAGGGGTCCGAACGTACTTCCCCACAAAATTTTGATTTTTGTTACTAAAATGATAATGAAATGGTGTCCTTTTGAGAAAAATACTCCCTACTTTGTCGTTTAGACCCCCTCCGGGATGTTTTAACTCCCTTTAAAATGTTCTTCATGGGGGTTGGGAGTCGGACCCCTGAATCCCCCCCCCCCTTCATACATCCTTTCCCCTGGTGTTGAATTTTTTAGCTTTTTTTTCCACGGATAATAAGTCCTCTGACCACTTTTACACAATTACCAAGTTTGATAACATTTGGTACGGTAGTTTTTCTTCTCTGGTCGTTTTAAAGTGGAACTTTAATTATAATCACCCTGTATTTAAAGATGTTAGAGCACGGAAACGCGCATAAACGTAAGTCCCAAACACATTTTTAGCTATTTTGGAAATTCAGTCCGCTTTTAGTAGGAAAGATTTACCGTGTTATGGTGATTATTCAGTTTCAAAAACACTAATTTAATTAGTCAGTCGCGCCCTTTAAAAACTTTAAAAAATCCATTCTCAAAAGCTTAATAGGTGTCGTCCTGTTTAAAACTAGTCTTTGAATCCCAAAAGATCGTGCGTACCGCCGGGGACTCCAAGACCAAGCAAAAACAAAATTAACGGTAAAAAATATTGAAAATTGATGATTGCCGAATGAAAAAAAACTTCTTTGATAAAGAACTCCTCTAAAATAAATAAAAACTGTGAAAAAAACACACATAAAAGGTTACTTATATCGCTTTATAGTAATATTTTATACGTGTTTTTTCACAAAGTTTTTATTTATTTTATCGTTTAACACCAGTATTTTGAATGTTTTTTTTCCAAAGAACTCCTTTGTTAAATGAGACGACCCGGCTCAATGTTGATAAAATTACTGACTTAAGTGGACAGAAATATTTGTTATGTAAAATAAAAAAAATTTAACAAAAATTTACTCTTAAAAAAAAATGTTCATTTTTATCAGTTCATAAAGCGACTTCAACCTTATTTTGTTAACAAAAATCGAAATTTCGGTGGTGGGAAGGGTTTGTAGTACTCCCTGGACACTCTCTTGGTTACTTCATTGCTTAAGTCCATTTAGTGCTTAGAAAAAAACTTTTATAAATCTAAAAATATAATACTAATTATTGGTGACTGTACACGTGAAAAATTTGTGGCCAAAGTTCTAATGGGAAATTTGACGATGATTATAGATCTAAAGTCTTATATGTACATTCATAGTGTCCATTTTATAGATTATGATTAATTTCAAGGGTAGGAAAAAGGTTAGAACAATTTGCTTCAAAATATTTAAAAACTCCAACTAGAAATTCCAAACTAAATGTAACTTAAACAAAGTAGATGGTATGCTAAAATATTTAAAACCTGAATTGCATTTCTCTCTAATGATGATTTTCATACTTACGCACGCTGTGGAAAATATTTCATATTGGTTTTAAAATGTAAGACTAAATTGTTTCTAAAGCAATTTATTTATTATTTATATTTTTAAAATTAGTTTTTTAAGCATACATAGTCTTTAACGTGTAACTTGAGATTTAAAAATTCTTATGGTGATGATCATGAGATAAATATTCTTCAGAACTTTTAAATTTGTTGTTGTTGTTGTTGTTTATGTCCTCTGCTAACAGCATGCGGTGCCAAATCCCCAGACAGGGATGCGATGGGCAGAGGGGGCGCCTTCCATTTTTAGTGGGTCCGCCATCTTGCTGGTAGTTAAGTCGAGCGATGGCAACGGCTGCCCTTTTTTTAGCATTAGGCAATCTATCCAGCTGTTCTCGCGTTCTTCCATCTTTTGGCCGATGTCAGTGCTGTTAAAAATAATCGTGACCATTTTTTTACGAGAAAGGACGTGCTCAAAAGTAAAGGATTCTCGTGGAGCAATCTCACCCGCAACTATTTTTGTAGAAATCAAATCTATTCTTCGTGACTGGCAACAGTCAAAACGCCAGAGTTTGACGTTCCCGGAGCGGACACACTGCGCGTTAAAGGGTTAATACATAATACAATTCAATACGACAGCTTTATGGTATACGAACATTACTAATTTCTAGAAAGAGGGGGCACTTTTAATTAACTGACGGTGGCATTAAACACTGCAAAGATCCGTTTTCAAATATTAAATAATAGTCTGTGGCGATAGATTTCAACTACATCTTACATTTTTAATTGCACGCTACGCCAAAATGAAAACGCTTCCAGGAGGACATCTCTGTTTTGAGCATCCCTTAGTCTGAGAATACATATTACTCCGCTTTCCCTCCCCTATCCCCGCAGCATGATTCACTGTTTTCTGCGTCCCCCCCCCCCTCCCCACGTAATTCGATTAAGGGACAAGGCATCATTTTGCATATCTTTTAAATGGGATGAACGAAATGGACAAAGGCCTGGTGATGAATCATGCGCTTAGAACACAGGCATTAAAAAGTCCAACCCCTCCCGCTGTTGGGTTCCACAAAATGATGTGAACGCAATCGAATCGAAACTGCTGCTGGACAGAAAATGAGTCACTTACCAGTTTTCAGCGTGAGACACTATGAAATAGGATGTTGATTTTTGTATTTCGATGTGTCTGATCTGGGATTCTGTGTCTGTCTTTCGATGTGGTCACCTGAGTTGTACAGAACAGCTGGAGTGACCTCTCGTTAAAGTGGAGCCTTATTAACATAAACACACACGCAGTGGAAAAAAAACCCCAAGTACTTTCTCCATTTAAAAGTATTTTGTGCAATAATTTAGATTTTTAAACGAATGCTCTTTGTATGTGTAGCATTTACAAATCAGCTCTCATAGATTAGGCTCTAAAGACGGAGATTAAAAATAGCACATTAGTTAAAGTTAATAAGTTGTCTTTGCATTGACCTGTTTGCTCTCATGGTAGCAAAGACGGAACGGAAGAGAATCGCTGCCATTGCGTCGTTGCAACGATGGAAGCGAACAGGTTAACTAAAGGTTACGTAAACGTCATGTATAGTAATCGATGTTTTTGGCATGATTTATCTTTCCTTGTATTTATTTCAATCAATCTTTTAGCAAATACTGTCCATCCATTTTCTGTCCAACAGTATCATCTGAAAATAATGAAGATTATAAATTTTTATCTTAGATTATATTTTAATCAATTTGGGGAATATGGTGCTTAGGCCTTGGCCTAGCTGTCTTGTGCAGTAATTAGATCATAAAAAGGCCCATGGTTAGGACTCTGATCTTAAGAAAACTTATTATACAAAGGACTTCTTAAGAATTTTTGGTGAGAGGTCCTTGAATTTTTTGATACTTCAGTGGATAGCCTGCAAAATAGGAATCCTGTATAGCTCTGATTTTCTCCGTTGCCTTCTCGAGCATTTCGCATGTTTCTACTTAATGTACAGATTTATAATCAACACATTTCCTTGACATTTAACATTTGCATGAAACATAGAATGATAAATGACGGAAAATTATATACTCTTAAAAACTATATTTAACCCATTAACGCCCAGCAATCTATTTATAGACGTTCGCAAAATGTGCAAGTCCCAAAAATATTTAAGTATTCATTTAATTTTCCTAATTTAATTTCTCGATTAATAAATCTGATTTCCACAAAATACTCAGCGATAACAAACTAAGACGTGAATCTTTTATTGTTTTATTGACATAAAAAAAAAGAAAAAAAAAAAGAAATAGAAATACATTCTTCATACTCCACTAACGTCGGAAATTTATTTATCTCTTCTGACATCAACATAAATTGGAGAATGTGTTGAAAAAATTTGATCGTTAGTGGGTTAAAAGGCCACAATTGTACAAAATAATAAGTTAAAAAAATTTTTTAAATCCAGATTTTATTTGAACACCAGAACGCACGTTTTAATTTTTCTAATTAGTTAATCCATATAAAACAATATCACATTCTGATTTCACGGAGAGCATGAACTAAGTATAGGGGGTGTCCCAAAATTTGCGCAAGGTTTTAACTCAATAGAAAATTAATTAATTTAGTGTTGGCAACTAAAAAGGAAAACAGTTTGATAGCTGACAGTTTAAGGTTAGTAAAAATCGCGCCACTATTTGAAAGAAAAATGCGTTTTCATTGTTGAACCAACTTTTCAAAAATAATGAACGATGGATTCATCATGATTTTTATGAAGAATGATGGAAAGAGTATGTGATTCGAGACCATTGGATTTCTTTCTTTGGGGCTTATAGAAGTCAAAGATCTATGTCAACAAGCCGACATCCACCGGTGCATTGAAGGGGGATGTGCGGAGGACTCAACGCTGCACCAACGAATTTTAGCCAAATTTATTCGAAATGGTCCTGGAAAATTTCGACAAAGAGTGCGTATATGCCAGCAAAGCCGTGAAAATCATTTGCCTGATGTGCTATTCCATACATAACCCTATCCTAGGTACTTAATGTTTAAAAAAAAATTAATAAAATGGTGTTTTCTATTTAATTCAAATCTTGGATAAATTTTAGGACACCCTATATATGTGTATAAACCAATTCTAGTCACGGCTATCTTGAAATAATATGTGCTGAATAGCGAAACTAACCTAGAATAGGAAAATAAAAAATGCTTTATTTATCAAATGAATATTTGTCTTAAACAGACCTGAATACATTTCCTCTGAAGCTAAGCATCCCCTGGAAAAAAGTTTATAAAATAATAAACCAAAAATATGCACTGGAAATAAATAAAATAGTATGCATTCTGTACTCGTTGATTTTTTTCGCGCTATAATAGAAGAAATACAAGCCATTCGCACGAAACAGGAAAAATATCACTAGAATGATTTTAACTTTAAAAAACAAGAAAAAAAATAAGAGAATCTAAATGACTCATTCTGATCTTAATACATTGTTAACTTTTTTTTTTTTTCTCATACGTATCGTATACAATGTATTAAGATCAGAATGAGTCATTTAGATTAATAATTCTTCAGGTCACCGAAATTCAGTTGGGGGAGTTGGTTATGGGGGATTTTTTTATTTTTTTATTTCACTAGAATAGAATATGTTGTAAATAATTTTTTGCAGCACTGTTTTTACTTGTGTTTTTATTGTAATCAGAAATAAGATTGTCTGAGGAGAGAAAAAAATCTTCTGTAAATAAACCTTTGGATTTCTTAGATTCGGTTGATGAACGTTGTAATTTATGAAGGCTAAGAATTGAGTAAAAGAATGTGTTTTTTAAGTTCGCTAATATTTATTTATAATGCTTTCGATTACAAATCTTAAATATATATATATATATATACCTCTAGAAAAATGAATTCTATTGCGCATAAGTAAAGTTTGGGAATTTTTATATTTGTCTAGTTTTGTTGTTTTACATTTTCCACGTAAGCAGGAAATGTTCCCTATTACAGAATAATAAATGAAGAAAAATTACATACTCCTAAAAACTGTATTTAAAAACCACAATCGTACAAAATAATAAGTTTTAAAAGTTAGAAAAAAATTAATTCCAGATTTTATTTGTACATGATATTCACTGTTAATAAAAGTAGTTCAACATTTTACCATACAATTGTGCTAAATTAGCTGTAACTTTTGTATTGAGAAACGCTGAACTATGATTTGGAAGTTCAGCTGATCAAAGGAACCAAATCGTAGTTTAACAATTCTCCATGGGAAGATTTACGCTAATTTAGCACAATTCTATGGTAAAATGTTCATCTACTTCTACTAATAGTGTATAATATATGTATTTGTAAGACAGAAAGCAATAGCTTTTGGTCTCAACAACATGATTTTCTTCAAATAAAACATATTTAATCAAAGTCTCTAAACTGTGTCTACTATTTTATTAAAATACTAGTATGGTAGTTCATTCTCATAGTAAAATACGAAAAAATTGTTGCTGTGAATAGGGATCATAGTATTTTAATTGATGAGAAAATACTTCTTTTTGTCTGAGAAAAACGATGTATGTAATAAATGTACAAAATATCACAGTTTAATGTAATTCAAAATGAAAGCATCGAAAAACAAAAAGCGCTATATTTAATATCCCGAATAGTTTAACAATACAAAATGATTTGCTTAGTAACAAAAAACTGAGGAATCCTGATTTGAAAATATAATCTTCATCTTATTTTGAATGTTACAGTTTATGGTTTTGAAATTGCATAAAAAGAATTTGTTCATAATCACAGAATTCTTTACTTAAAGGCAAACGTTTCACACTTTGTATTTTTTTGTAAATTCTCGGTTCAAACTTTTTTTAAAAAATTGTAGTTTGAAAAGAAAAACCTCAAAAATATACACTTTTATTAAATTAAGAAGTAAAGTGTACACAGTACCATTTTCGTATTATTTTTTTAGAAATAAAGGTTATATTGAACAACTATAAAATGTTCCACAACATGGAATAATCTAATTATTAAAAGAAGCTTATAATAAAATATTGATAAAAATGCATGTAAATATAACTAACTCACTTTAAAGGTGAAAAAAGCGTAGAACGTTCTCTACCCACTTTTCCATAATTAGTGTATCTTTACAAATAGTCAGCGATTAAAAAATTTTCAACTGATGTCAAGCATGCCGTCGAAATAGCCAGATCATTCAGAGTGTAATACCCACTATTTTTCACAGCTACCAACAATTCCGGAATTTAATTTACCACTTTTTGTAAACAATAAATTTTGTGTTATAGCAAAATTTCTAAGTTTAATAGATGGTTTGGTTAATAATTTGAAAATATACTTACAAAATATACTTTTCACAAAAAGTAGTTAGTTATATTCCGGAATTGTATGCAGCTATGATTTTTGACCGACAGCATCCTTTTGTAAATTTCAGTAACATTAATATATTTTGCTTTGTTTTAAATAGATGAATGCTCCTCAACGGTACTTAAACAAGGATTGTCCATAAACTGCAATATATTAAAATTGTTTTCTGCACTTTTGTAGGAGAGCTTTTCATACTATTTTCAATATGTATTGTTTTGTATTGTCTTCTATTCCCAATATGTCTGCCCGCTTGGAGAAAATTAAACTACAAAATTCCGTTACATTCATACTTACAAACGTACATTCATATGTAATTGGGGTATTTTGCAATGTGATAAATGAAGCTTTTAAAAATTATTTCGAAATAAATTATTTGGACAGACGTAACTGAATCAAGATTAACCTACATAGTTTTGCTCTTAAAATATTTCGTAATGTTTTTATACAGTACAGTATTTTATGTAATTTATTCCTCATATTTTCTATAGAACTATCGCTTGTTTTTATTTTTGCTACATCGTAATAAGAAATAAAGATTATTTTATAACACAATTCATATCTGACATAGAGATAAGACGAATTAACTAAATTAGAAAAACATTTATTTAAAATTTTCTACAATACGAGTATTCTACCTGCCTAACAAATTTCTAAAATAATGAATAAAACAAGTTAACATTTTAAAGCACCCATTTACATTATGCATTTATTCTTTATCGCATCAAATGCCGAGGTTTAATCATTATAAATCACAAAACTTTTACAGTTTTGAACTATAAACCATGTTTAATTCAGCATCTGGCAGCGATTAGTAGTTTGCGCCTCTAACGATGTTTCCATCCAACAGCTGAAGCAGAGTACAGAAAATTCCTTCTAAAATACAGAATAATGCACTTTAACTTCTACCATTACAATCGGAGGTTGAGCCCAGGGTTGCTATAGCAACGAAGTACGGATCCCTGGAGCAATATGGCGAGAGGATATACTCTAAAAACCCTTCATCATGTGATGAAGAGAGGTATTTAGTCCCTAAAAGGTTGTTATTGAGTTTCTCTCTCTTCTTCATTGTGTGGGATGAGGTTTTATAGGGTGACTTCGCTTTAAGATTTACTTTCACAAACTTTAAAAGGCAAATTATAAGAACAGTGTTAAAACTGACAAGTCAAATGCATAAAAATTCGAAAAAAGGAACTTTTAGTTGATAATATCCGAGTAATTTTATCTATAAAGCATTTTATTAATTCCATAGAATTTTTTCAACTTTTGCACAGCTCTATTTATGTGCAACGAGTTATTCTTAAAAATAAATAAAATAAAATAAAGCTGCATCAGATGTTAAGATTTCGAATTCAAAAGAATTTTTAAAAAGCCATGATAAAATCTCTTTCTGCTTTCTTTTGTGTCATCACAGCACTCCAGAACTTAAAATAGCTTTATAATAAATTACAAAGCACGCGTATTATAACTTGGACAAAAGCCATAACATAATCAGATGTTGTTGTTTTTTTAAGTAAATTGCGATCCTAAATATAATCATACCGTGCAAAGCTATTTGAAATACAAAAATATTTCTAGATATAATATATTACTCTAACAATAGCTGTTGAAATTAATATTTATTTCACACAGATAACAGTAATAATAATAATGAGAAATTTTGAAAGCTTGAAGAACCGTATCTAAACATTTAGGGCATTAAAGCGTAAATTCATTACCTATTAGAGACGAACACATTTTAATTTTATAATATTCAGGCCGATTATGCACAATTTTACAACTTGCGCCTGAAGAGGGGCGATTGAAGAGGGGTTCCTTTTATTATGCCTTAAGATTTAATTCCGTAAAGTTGCAAAATAGCAAACAACAAGAAAGCTACTTAGGTTTTAATCAGTAATCAAAAGAAGGGTGAGGGCAGATTTTTTTTTTTACCATTTTTCCTTCCTTTTTAAATAATGAACCCTTAGGTATTTAAATGGTCATTTCCACCCTAAATATTTTCTCAGCAACACAAAAGATCAAAAAATTTTGAAAAAATATTATGTTACTGAAAAAAAGGTGAAAAATAAATCTTTCTCCAATTCTCTTTGCAAGAGGTTTCTGGTTGATAACTTCTACCCGGTAGCAGATTAGCAGATTTTCCCAGCTTTTTAGTTTGCTAGTTATCAGAATTTGCGTGCACACAGTTTATCCGGTAAATTTACTCAGTAATTATAATCAAGGCAATTGTTTTTTGATTAACGCTGTATATATATTGTTGCTGATGGGAGTGCCCAAAAGGTGGAAAAGGTAGAATTTCTCACAAAAAAAGCTTGGTTATTGACATCCAATAATCAAAAATCCGAAATTTCGAATGTGTCCAGGCCCCTAGGGCCAGACCTCTGGTTACGTCCCTGTATGCAGGGTGTCCCATAAATGCGGCGACAAATTCTAGGGGAGATAGGATTCAGAATCATATTAGAATTCCATCATAAGGATTCAGAATAACATAGCAATCTGTGATCAAAAACGTCGTTTTCATTTACTTGTTAATAATCGCATTTGGAAAAGTTTTTGAAGTGTTCATCTAATTTCTTAACCAGGTTTCATTAATATTGGGCTTGTCTCTGAGAACTTCATCAGTGAAAGGAAACAGAATTTTTAAACTATCAATTTTAGTCAAGTTCTTTCTGTAAAAGAACCATTAGTGTTTGACGAACCATGGTCGGAATGCTTACTGTTATTTCAACACTTCTTCCAAAGGGATTATTACCAGCTATGTTAAGGCGAATTTTCGCCTTAACATAGCTGGTAATAATGTTCTATAATAATTCTATAAAATATATATTCTATATGTTCTATAAAATATATATTCTATATATATATAAAATAACACAGCTGGTAATAATTCCTGTGTGATTCAGAATCCTTATGGTGTGCCGTAACATTTGCGGGACATCCTGTATTTTAAACTAAAAGTTTTGTAGATAATATTTGAAAAGATGCAAACGTATATATTCGGTACTTTTATAGCTCATATAGCTTAAAGTTGATCCCGAGTGAAGCTTTGGATTATACCTCAAAGTGTTGTTCACCTATAAATGAATACATACGAAAAACAAATTGAAAGATATATAGGAAAATATGAAAGATTTTTAAAAATCAATGGCATTTAGAATGAAAAATTTATCAGTAATACTGTCGTATTCCCCGCCCGATTCTTCTGTCGAAAACCTT
This sequence comes from Cheiracanthium punctorium, assembly GCA_038373885.1. NCBI lineage: Eukaryota > Metazoa > Arthropoda > Arachnida > Araneae > Cheiracanthiidae > Cheiracanthium > Cheiracanthium punctorium. Next base: position 623,361 of record JAWZYV010015049.1, on the reverse strand, counting down.
TTTTAGTCATAATCACTTTTGTTAAAACACAAATCCAAGTTATTTTTCATAAATCACCTTTCAAAATAACTGTACCCCAAGTGGCACTATAAAGAATAAAAATATTTAAAGTTTAGTGGAAAAATATATTTTTGTATCATTAAATAATATTCATATTTATTTCATGAATATCACATAACCACGGATTGAAATCCTTCCTTTTCTCACATTTTTTTTTTTTTTTTTTTTTTTTTTTTTTTTAGTATTTCGAGCTTTAGAGGCTATAAAACTGAAACTTTCTGAAAAGAGGAAATTGACAGAAATGTCACGCAAGTACTTTGCTTAAAATACCTATATAAAGCTTTTTGCATACAAATAAACTCAGTACTTGGCAGATTTACCTTTTATGAAGGTTACCGCTTGTGACCACGATCAATATACTTAGCAGACACATTATGCGAGTTATGTGAAAATCTGGGAACTTTTCTAGAAAGTAAAAGGCCATCAACTTAACAAGTTCTTATTTTATTAAATAAAAGACTTTGACCTAATAATCTAAAAAAGACTAATAATTGCGAAGAAGTATCTTGTAAAAGAAAAATGTCAAAATATATTTTAAAATATTCATTATTTTAGAAAAGAATAATGATGGCTGCTCCTGAAAGATACGAGTATAACTATTAACTATTATGTTTTAAATCCTTATAGTCTATAAATATTTATTACAAAAAAGTTTGTAATTATTATTACAAAAAGTATATTTATTACAAAAAAGTATTTTAGAAAAGAATAATGATGGCTGCTCCTGAAAGATACGAGTATAACTATTAACTATTATGTTTTAAATCCTTATATTCTATAAATATTTATTACAAAAAAGTATGTCACTCATTTAATTAAAGTATAAGTAATATTCAAAATATATTAAAGACAAGACAAATTATATAATAAATATTAATCCATCCTGTATGGTAGTGCCGCGAAGTTTCAGGGTGATCTCCTCTTTCGGGTTTAATTTAGTCTAAAACTTGTATTCTGCGTGTCAAATAATAGAATTTTAAATTTTGTTGCATGTAAATCGGTTGACTAGAACCCAAGAAAGAGACCTTTAAGTCTCTCATTGAATAAAGTGGGAGTTTATGGTTACTCTAAAAGTATTGGCAATATCGCTTAGTCGGATAATGTCTTGTGAAATTAGTTTTTGTCGCCAAATTTGAGATATTTTACCAAAAAGTCACCAAGCTTGGCATTCTTTGGCGCGATTTTATTAATGGACCCTGTATTGTTTGCTTTTACGCATTAATATTATGCAAAAGCATTAATATTACGCATTCGAAGCGCGGTTGAAGAGGGGTATTCTAGAATTGGAATGCCGTAGAAATTGCTTGAAAGATCGGGGAAGTAGTAATGCTGCATTGAGAACAGTTTTGCTCTCCGTTGTTTTGCTGTGAAAAGTATCGTTGCTTTCGCTTGTTTTTTGAAGCTTGTCTTGAAAGCTATTTGTGATTTTTGTATTTTTGTATTCCTTTGAGCAGCTACAGATTCTGTTCGAGTTTTTAGCCGGTGAAATGATTTTATTGTATGCTAACTGCAGTATTTGGGAAAGTTGCCCTGATCTACTGGCTGTTATAGTTCGAGTTATTGGTTTTTAATTCCTGTAAATCGTGTATAGAAGCTTGTCTGTCGAATTCCGTGATCCAGTTGAAGTTTGTGTATTGTCCTGCCCACCCGACTGACTGCTGGAATTTTTCCGTATCCACTGGACTGGACTTCTAAGCTTACAAATCCGACAAGTAAGCAAAATTTTTGCAACAGTAGCGTTTCGTGTTAACATATGTCGAATTTAAAGAAAAATTGAAATGCCTTAAAAGCGTTAAATGCGAGACAGTTTTTCAATTATACTTAAGATTTTCAAATAAAAAAAAAGCGCATAAACAATCCCCCTTAAAAATATATTATTAAGAGTTTTAAAGTTTAAAGTTTTCTCGATTATTACACATACTTTATAAAAGAGGCGCATTTTTAATGTGAGTTATAATCCATTTAAAAGTAACAGGCTGCGTCTCGGGAGTTTTCAAGATTTTCTTTCATTTGATAAGCAAATGCGGAACGACCCCCTCCCCCCCCAAAAAAAAGGCTTCCCGGAAAAGGTCGTGATTGATTTCTACTTCTGAAAGAGTAGTAAGTAAATAAAGCAGCTATACAAAACATATTCCTAAATATACTTTTTATTCTATGTTTACTAATAAAATGTTAAATGAATGTGCCGTAAAAAGTACTGAAAATTCTGATCGTCACACAAAAATTCTATTTGACTGACTCAACTTATTACCGTAAAAACAACATATGTTGCACTCCAGTTGTTAACTAATGCATGAACATTTTTTTTCTTCAGTAATGTATAATGTTATGCCCCAGAATTTAACAGTTCATCTACTGGAAAGCAGAGTATGAAAAGTCTAGTGTAAACTGGTGCATTCTTTTCAATATAAAAGGCTTATACCCGAAAACGTAATTACTTTTGCATGGATAATAATCTGAGGGAAAATAAAAAGTGAAAATCAGTATTTATAATAAAAACATTTCACTATATACAATTTTTCTTTCCGATAGATTTCTATTTTGCATATGAAAGAACATAAATAACTTCACACTCTGACTTTGAAATAGTTTTTTTTTTTTAAGCCTTAAATATTTTAGATAATAAGCTACTCTTGAGGGTAAATGCACAAAGACGCGAAAAAGCCCAGAAGAAAAAAATGGGAAAGAATCAACATTCTTGAAACGTTTCTAGAACCAATTTTTCTTTATGACAAGCAGCCAATGGGAAAGAAACTCGTGTTCTGACGTCATAAATACTGTTGCTAAGCAACGCCTATTTAGAAAAAGTGAGCACATAAATTTTTGAACATCTTTTTACTGATTGCAGCAAAAACTTTAACTAAAAACTATTGCAATGCATTATTCTTGAAAAGAACGAAAAGTGAAATTAAGTTAACTTTGAAGTGACTTTTTTTCTTTACTGGAATTACTGATTTTGCGGAAAAGCTGTTTTCTTATTCAGCTTCATATTGAAGTAGAGAATGCTTCAGTTTATTCTTTACTTTTTTTGGCAATATTTAATACTAGTGAAATCAGACTAATGAAAACACGCTTCAGAGTTCGAATACTTTAAATCTTTAGAATGTTTCTTCCAGATAAATCTTCCGGAATTATTTTAAATCCTGGTTATTTTGAGGCTGAGAGCTTTAATTCAGATGCATTTATTACTGATATTGGAAAATCTCGTGATCTGAGAGATGTATTAGAATATCTAAAAGTCTATGAGAAAACCCTATGTTCTCGAATCAGGCAGCTTATGGATCAAGATTACATTGAATATATCGTATTATCGGGAAATGCTGTACGCTTAGATAAGCTAACGGAAATCATTTTGTATTCTTTAGAAGAAGTTAAGTTTGTTATATTAAAGGATAAATCCGTTTTAAATGCACTATTGGCTGCAGTAAATTATAAAAAAAGCAAAAAGAATTCATATCAGAAAAGAAATTTTCTTCTTAAGCAGGCTATACTTGTCTATGAAGACCTGATGAAAATTGAAAATTTGGGCAATCGATATTTCCAAGAAGCTCCTTCTTTAATTTTTTTGGAAAGAACAGCGTCAGTATTAAACAATATTCAGTTTTATCTAAAGGAACTTCCACTCTTCATGAATTTACATTACGATGAAGAAAAATTCAAAAGTATTGCAAAGAAAGTTGAATGTGATTTAGAAACACGACTACGGTTTTGTATAACTGAAAATGATGTACAGGGTTTTGCCTATGTTCTTCATATTTATTTCATTCTCAATAAAAAAGAACAAGTCGAACGCTTTTTTAGGCAAGAGTTTATTAAAAATTTCATACAAAAACATGTTACATCAGAAAACATCGCCAGATTTGGCCTTTCAAAGGTGTATGATAATATATCAACATTCATTTCTCAGTTTTGTTCCTTAGTTTCACTATGCATGCAGAAAACAGAAAATTACATTTCACAAGAAACTCCGTACGATTTTATTGTAAATGCTGTTTGGACTGGAATGCTTCAGCAAATGTTGTATAGACTTCCCGTGACTTTGTACACACCTGAAAAGATTGATCAATTCCATGTTAATTATTCGGCTACTACTGCATTTTTATACCGGGTTGAGCAACATTTTAGCACGGTATCAGATGTTACACGTATGCGGGAACAGTTTATTTATAAAGACTTCTTTAAAAAGTGGAATTTGGAAGCATATTTCAAAATCAGATTTATAGAAGTTGCTGGAGGATTTGAACTCATTCTGCAAAAGAAAGAAAATATCATGCTTTCAGATGACGCGTATATTTTAAGACCGACAAAAGCTTTGGTAGAATGCATAAAAGTATGTTGGAACGATAAAATATTTCTTCCGCCTTTAAGTCACGAATTTTGGAGGTTGACACTGCAGTTGATTTCAAGGTACAGTACATGGTCATTTTCTTATATTAAAGCAAATCATAGTGAAAATGCTTCTCTGTTCAAAATAGCTTCTGCAATTATTATGGATATCGAAAGATTTATGCTTGATTGTGAAAATATATTTGTATACGAAATCTGCCCCAAGATTGATAGAATGATTATTGAACCAGCATTTTTAGACTCGAAAAAGCTAATGAAAAAAGCTGCTTCACTTGCAGAACAAACTATGACAGAATCACTCGTAAAGCAATGCTGTTCCCTAGTGGCTTCAGTGACAAATATTCCAAAACTGTACAGAAAAACAAATCGAGATGTTCCTATAAAACCGTCGCCATATGTAATTTCAGCATCCAACGCTTTATTGGATTTTTGTTCTGAAACCGAATCCCTCTTACCAAAAGAAACACAGAAAGTGATTGTTAAGAATGCTATGGACACGTTTGTCGATGAATGGACAAAGTCAGTTCACAATTTAATAATTTCTATTAAAAAAATGGAGGAAAGCTTAAAAATATTGAAAAGATTAAAAAGTAAGCTACCTACCCAAGTCAAGAGTTCCGATATAAGTGATGACCAGAAGATAAAATTTCAGTTAGTTTTAGATGTTGAATTTATTGAAGATTTCCACAGCAAACTAGGAGTAAAAAATGAAAAAATCGGGATAGTGAAAGAATCTGTCAGCACACTTTTAGGCTAATAAAGACTTAACTGCAAAACAAATGTGAATAATTTGATATTACGAATACATCTGATAAAGACTATAATTCCGTTTATTCTTAAGTCACAATTAAATACCAATTATGTCACAGTGATTCGTTGTTAAAGTCAATTGGAAGTGGCTCAAGAAAATTCCTGAAGGCAGTTCGGGCCATCTCTGGACTATTCTGGGAAAGAGCCTAATAGTCAAAGTGCCAGTTTTAGCAGCAGATGAAAATCTTTCGGTTTCAAGTGGATTTGAAAGGTTAAGAAAGAAATTCCATCTGATTTTTTACCTGAAAAGGAATCAAAATACTTTAATAATTTTTTAGTGTGAATTACATCTGTCGATATTTCTTTTATCTTAGAGCAAAAAAGCATCTTAGAGCAAAAAAAACAAAAGTAAATAACAACGGAAATAAATGTGCAGTAAATTTATTCAAGGCAACTAATGTCAAAGATCGAACATCATCTTTTATCGCTTCTCCCTCCCTTCCTGCAAATGATATAAAATCAAAAAGAATTGTTGCAATACTACATACAGTGGCATTTGAAAAATCCCTTTTAAACTTGAAGAGAAGATACAAAATTCATTCTTTCGACTCCAAATGGATTTCCGATATTATTCACTCCATCTTTACCTTTTGTTCGGTGGTCATATACTCACAGTCTTTTTTCTTTGCAAATCATCAGTCAAGCGGAGACATGAAAGTGATTGGAGCAGGTCTTCGACAAATCTCACCTCATCGATCTTTCGAACATTTTGTTCTTTTCATTTACTTTCGCAATGTGTGTGCGCGGGGTATGGAAGTAAATTCAGTCGGATTTCTTTTTCACGGAAAGACACGCTATAATTAAAGGCGACTAATGGCATACGCAGCTCATTATTGCAAAGTAAATTAATCATGATGTTTGGCACTGGAGTTTTTGTTTTATTTATTTATCTTAACGATTAAGTTCTAAAAATTGAATACATGTAACCATGTAATTATGCTTCAACAATGCGCAATTAGTGATTCTAAATGAGCTACAGTATTAGTTACAGAAATATGTAGAGAATGGGATCAGTTTGATTAAATATCTGTAGTGAAGAAAGAGAACTATATTTGTTATTTTATTTATTTATTTATTTGTAAGGAAAGGGACAAATTTACAGAATAAGAAAGCAATGAATGGTAAAACTACACACAACATTAAAAAAAAAAATACTGAACTATTTTCAGGTGTAACAAAAATGACCTTCATATCGCAACAGTTTAATGGTTTACATAGACTTATTGCGCTCAATTTCATCTCAAGGAGAAATAATTTAAAAGCATCTATGGCATGGTGTTGTATTATACTTAAAGGGAAAAAAGCGGAAATAGCTAGACTATAATTTCCTAATTGAATAAGTTTTCTAAGAACAGTTCTGTAAAAATTCTGATCTGTACCACAGAAAGAGAGTCAGGTGAATGTCTTTCGGGATGTTTCTATGTTTATATGTAAGATTCGCAGACGTGGCTGTTTCTCATTTTCGTTAATAAAGGAGATGTAGACAGAGACCTAATGAAATGAAAATGTTTTTAAATATTTTTGCTGTTGTGCATTTGAGTTGATAGATATTTTCTGGTAAAAACAATGCGCCATCTTTAATTCAAACAGCCTACCGTATTGAATTTTCTCTTTTAAATTTTATTTATTTATTTATTTGAAAACGTACTCATAGGTCTGATATTACTGAATAGATTCCATTCTATTGCAATAATTATAGTATTAATAGGGTGATAATTATTCTTAGGGAATGCAATCCCATACTGTATTTCGTCCTACGGGATTTCGGGATTGAGATTCATTGATCCCGCGGGATTAACATTTCATTTAGCTAGGACTTCATTTCAACAGAGAAAAGTAGAAAAAAGTAAGATTTTAAGTACTATGAAGTTTAACTTTGATAATAATTAATCTTATGAAATAAATAATACAATAACTTAGAAATATGAAAATTATAATCATGATATTGAGAATAATATACTAAGTTATATTTTATGCTAGTTGCTAAAAATGAGGAATATACAATTTATAGATATGTTAACATACTTATGATATTTTCCTAGTTGCTGAAAAAAGAACGTACAAAATCGAACATTCCAATGAATCATTTCCTAGCCTAGATTTAATTTTCGTAAAATAATTAAAAGTGAGAATTAAAAAAATTAAAAACTAAAATGAAAACTTTTTATAATTAAATCCTGACTGTTCGTTAAGAGATAAATAGTATGAAATATTCCAGTTCATTTGGAGATTGGGAACTTTACGAAAAGTTTATATTACAATGTTTAGCTTTAGATGTTCGATCCAGACTCCCATTGGAAGATAATTTTAAAAATTAAACTTTAAATCAAAATTTGTAATTATTGATTCGTTTATTGTTAGATGAGAGACATAAATATGCAAAATTTTTCGGTCTATTGATTGGGGAAGCAGTGTGAAATTGGAATAAAAAATAATTTATTTCTCAAAAAATAATTTATGTGTCAATCCCGCGGGATTAGGATCGTAATCGTGCGGGATCGGGACTGCATTCCCTAGTTATTCTCCAAGTGCAGAATATTGTCCTTTCATTATGTGAAATGCAATGGGAAAAAAATGAGCTTCCTTGAAGGAAAACTGTGCGCGATTAAATTTAAAAATACATTTTGTAAATCAGATTTTCTAAGTGGTTTTGACCACAAATAATATGAGTAAGTATTTAAAGGGAAATTGATCTATTTCTGTCATAAAACAGTCACTAGAAATTTGTATTCGTACGCCTCATATTGAAGAATCGCTTGAGAAATTCTTGGCGTCGATTTTATAATAATGATGAACCTACTCAGCAAAATCCACATATTTTAGGCTGATTTTTTTTTAAATGCCATTCAATTTTCTTTTTATTTTCCAAACTAATATAGTGCAAAATTTTAAATAGCTCTGAAATTTCTAAAAACTTTGACCCTGTATTTATATGATAAGTTAGAATAAAACTTCAGATATTTTAAATTGTTAGCACTCGGGTGCTATTTCTTTCAAGCTCGGGATTTTTATCTACGCGGCGCGCCGTGGTCACTTTTCCGTTTGATTCATGTTTTCTGCAGAGGGATTTGATACTGCTAACGGAAACATGGACTATCCCTTCAGATGATTTTCAAACACCAGGATTCACTTTGGTCGATCGGATAGACAGTGGTTTCCAAAACAGAAAGCCATCTGGAGTTATAATTTTTATAGAGGAAAACTTTATAAAAATCACTTTATAAAAAGAATATGAAACACTTTACCAGTGCCTACACGAGCCAGTTCAATGGTGTTCAAATGGTCATTGCGTATATTCAAGATAAAGTGAGATTTTCAGTTACATATGCTAGTCCTCGAATTTCTAATGAAGATAAATTAGACGCTATATTCGAAACGTTACTGAAGGAGGATGATTGTAAGACTGTTTTAGTAGGAGATTTCAACATAGAATTAAATTCCGATCAAGGATCCAATTTCATAACTGAAATGGATACTTTAGATTTTCCAATACGCACTCATCCAAAACATTTCACCACTAGGGGCGAAACAACAATTGATGCAATTTTCAGCAACAAAATTATGCCAACAGGAGTCTATATGTGCACTTACAGTTATCATTTTCCTCTATGTGGCAGAATTGATTGAATAGATTTTTAAAAAAACTGAAGTTCTTCCAGCCGAGTGCGTAAATGAAATCTGGAAGAATTTGAGATGTTTTTTAATTTTTGCTTCAGTCTCTGGAGAATCAGGTGAAGTAATTTATATAGTGATAATTTTGTAATAACACACACACATTTCATTTCTTCATTAAAATAATTAACACACTGGCGGATGCTGCAACATTTTATCCTAGGGTCGAGGTAGCCCGACCTATTACGTTGTACTCGTAACCAGACGGTTGCATAGTCAGATTAAAAAAAAAAAAACAAGCTATCTGGCCACATAATCCAAAACTACCTGCAAACTCATAGCAACCCCTAAGTACAGATTACGTAGTGCGTATGTGAACACGTGTACATACGTACACACATATATATATATAAAACTCACTTCCGCTATAGTGACTAAAGAAATATTTCTTATATTGGTAATTATTTATCTTTAAATTATCTTTTTTTTTTAAATCTCCACACAAGGTCGAAATCACCGCGCAACTATCTGCAAGACCTTCGAATGTATCCGCGCACGGCATGCTATATTATTTGACTATTTGGTCGCAGGCTCGATCCCCACGTGCCACTGTATACACGCGGTGTACGTGCACGTTAAATCCTTGATTTCAGAAGTCCTCTCGATGGTCCCTAGCAGTTTCCGAGGGGTGCCAATATTCAGAAGTCCTCTCTTTTGATGAGGATCCAAACTGTGTCGGTAAACTTCTGGAAGGACGTATGTAGCTCTAAACGACATATTCGATGACGTGAGCTGTCTTCTTGTGGCAAACAAACATATTTGTTCTTGTACACCAAAATCAGAATATATAGAATGTTTAGACTGTCATTTTAATCGATTCGTTTAATCTTGTGGTTCCATTAACTTTACTAAATTCAAATTTTAGGTTATTTTTAGAGCTATTCATAATACAGCATTATTTTTAAAACATTTCTACATTCAGTGTTTGCAAGAGAGGAAAATGCTTTACGATTTCTTTTGCATCAATTCCAAATTTTGCTCTTATTCTCGTCCTGGCAATCCAATCGTTGCCAGTAGTGGTAAAAGGGCTATTGTCATACTTACACAACACTCTAAGAAAAAGCTATAACGTAAGTAAATCTGTTCCCCGCATGTTGTTCGTTTTTATACACGGTATAGATAGTATCTGTACAAAAAATCCGCTAGGAAGATTTTAAATATGTAAGGTGACAAATTTAATTAAATCTTAAAGCTGTTGCAATATGTATGCTAAGAGATAAATATCATCCCTGGTAAACTTGTTTGTTTCATTTGAAAACTCCAGAAGGTTTCAAGAATAAAAGTAATCAAGGTTTTTAAAAAAAAGATTCTCAAAACATTGGTTTTAAACTATTTATTTATTGAAATATAATAATGATTATATCGCCATAGTAAAATAGTATAAAGTAGATGGAATCGTTCAGAAAGCTTAGAACTTGTATACGTTATTGACCAATGAGAAAGAAAATACGAACATACTACTAGAGTTATCAATGATTGGTGGGCAAATCAATCTCTGAAATATCTACAACTGCGTCTAATGCGTGCCAGAAGTCTAATCAAATATTTTCAAAACAGCACAACAATAGAAATTCAAAATTGTTTTTCCAACCAATTCTTTTTTTTTTCTTAAAAAAAAAACTTTAGAAAATTTGCCAAGAGTATTCATTGTTTTTTTAAATATTGAGTAAGAAAATTTTATTTTTTACAAACACAATAAATTCAGTTCAAAACCTAAATCTAACTCCTTTTAATGCGTATAGGAATTTATTTAAATAACTCGGCTGTTCGAGCCTCGTCAGGGGGAGACCCTCTTGAACCCCTTAATTTTTTAGTTTCATTATTGCCATATCAAAACGATATTAATTGATTATGTCATTTTATCTCGCATCTTTCGTGTATTTCGCCTGGTAAACCCTACGTTGAAATTTTTATGATTGTAACCTATTTATAGAAAAATACATGTGATGCATATTCTACAGCTTACGAAATATTGTAACAATAGATTAAAGCTGTTGTGAACTAATAGTATTTAAATATATGTAAAATTATGTCGCATACTTTTATGTCGCTTTTTTATGACGCATTTTTCATACAATTTTCAATAAAGGGAGTGAGAGATAAAATGACATAGTCATTAATATAACAGGATTAAAGCGTACCAGCGAAAGCAAAAGCGTATCTTTCACTTTAATAACATTCGTACAATACATATAAATGATCCTTTTCCACCGTATTTCTGCTCCAGTTTTTCATCTAGTAATGGACAAAATTAATCACGTAATGCACCAAATGACAAAAGAAAGAGTTTTCTGAAATTTTTATCCCACAAAATACAAAGTGCACTTATCTCATGATGAAATTTCCGATTTGTAACTGATATTGCAAAAACACCTTAAGAGATTTTTGTTCTGTTTATTTTTAAGCATTACTATAAGAAGAAATGATGAAACTTCAGACCAGTTTGACGTTTCCGCAATTGTCAATGTCGCAATCGTCTATATCACTTTTATTCATATTTGTTTAACCCTTTAACGCGCAGTGTTCCCGCTCTGGGAACACCAAACTCTGACGTTTTGACTGTTGCCAATCACGAAGAATAGATTTGATTTCTGTAAAAATAGTTGCGGGTGACATAGCTCCACGAGAATCCTTTACTTTTTAGCACGTCATTTCCCGTCAAAAAAATGGTCACGATTATTTTTAACAGCACTGAAATCTGTTGAAAAATCGAAGAATGCGAGAACAGCTAGATAGATTGCCTAATGCTGAAAAAAGGGCAGCCGTTGCCATCGCTCGACTTAACTACCAGCAAGATGGCGGACGCTCGAAACGTTCATCGCGTGCCACAGATCTAGAGACCCGGCTGTGCGGGCACAGCCAGCTGTCGTCAAAAAAAGGGTCTCTAGATCTGTGGCACGCGATGAACGTTTCGATCGTCCGCCATCTTGCTGGTAGTTAAGTCCAGCGATGGCAACGGCTGCCCTTTTTTCAGCATTGGGAAAGGGTTGCGCCTCAAAGGATTAATAAAACTGCAGACAAAAACAAATCTTATGTAATCAATCATATATATATTTTTTCTTTTTTATGTTTTTTGAACAAAGGGTGCTTGATATCGTAAAACAGCGTAAAATGTGGAATTTAATTTTATCTGAGCTATTTTAAGCCCGTACTCTGACTCTGACTTGATATTCTGTCTGCAGCCTATGCATTCTGACTCAATGACGGGTACGCTGTCTGTGATCGGAGAGTTTCAGCTTAACATCAAACTCAAAACTATCTCGCACACACTTTACATTACAAATGTTTTATTATTATACTCTTTGTGCTCCTTTGTGATTATAAAACTTCTCTAAATCTGTTAATGAAAGGAGGGATGATATTTTCGAAAATCTCTTTTGTCCAGATGAACTTCTAAACTCATCAGTCATTGAGATAGAAGCTTACCATCTTGATGAGTTCAGAATCGCAAACCTTCTTAAAGGTTTAAGGTAAAATAATTTTTACGGGGATTCGAAAAGCTGTACGCGTGACATTCCGGAGAGCATTTCAGGTACAACAATTTTAAAACAAGTTTTTAAACATTCATTTCAATGTCTTGCTGAAGTATACATGGCCTTCCGTTTCTTATATCTATTTAAAGCTGTACAACTGTTTCGGGCACCTGATGGTAGCCTACAGAGGTAAGTCTTAAGTTGGATGTATAACATAACGATGGCTACTCACAGTAAATAAGGTTACAGAAAATTTAGTGTGCATATTAGACAGAACACCAGTGAGGTTGATTAATCATCTTCCTTCCTTTTTGCTCATGTTCCAAATATCGGGTGGAAGTTCTTTTAATCTAAGAAAAATTAAGTTTCCGTTAAGATGCTTCCGACCTCTTTCAAACTTTATGGCTTGTCTTTTCTTGTAAATCTTGTTGATTCTACAACTTTAAAACTGCTTCTGGTCTTGAAAATGTTGGAGGAAAGAAGTCGCAGAATTATATTTGTGATTGTAGAGAACACAATTTTGGAAGAAGTTTATATTTAATTTTAATAGCCTAAATATAGTTTCTAAAGCGACAAGCAACCTTGAGAAGAATTTTTAAAATATATTGTCTTTCAAAGCATATGACGTTTTAGAAAGTTTAGTGTACCTAAATAGTTAATGAACCCAGGACAAATTACAATTCCTATGACATGCGTTGACGAGGAAAAATTTATAAACGAAACTTGTCAATGTAGTGATAATTTACGATCACTTAATGAACAGATATTTTTTAAAGAGAAAACACGCTAAAACGCCTGTAACTCTTTTATTAGGATTAAAATTAATAACAGTTTAGCGTTAAAATACAGCGATCATTGATCGCAATTTCATTGCATGCAGAAAGGAAAAGAAAATACATTTTTCCTATCTCTGCCTTATAATATCTCTCAGTGTTGATACAAGATATAATAAGAATTCTCTGCCAGAAGGAACTTCCAGGATCGTTTCTAATGCCATAGGAAGTCATGTATCAAAAGAATCGTGAGCCCATTAGTAGTTTTGTTAGGTGCAAAGAACCATTAATTTTTTTATGGGTTCTTTTCTACGAATGATGATTATTTCTTTTTCCATTCGGATTATCCCAGAGTAAACAATTCCTCTTAAATGTAATGGCTGTATTCTTCAGAACATACTGGTAAGAAACAGTAATGAGCTAATTTTTAGGGCAGACGTATGAATTGAAATGTATTATTTGTTAAAGCACACATTAGAATATTTATGAAAAGATTTTTTTAAACTGGATTTAAAAAAAATTAATGAATCGCAAAAATTGCTTCCTTCTTTCATAAGTTACAAATGATCTGTAGAACAAATTTTTTTATGAATAAGAAAGATTTAGAACTCTAAAACAGTAGTAATTACTAATGTTTTACTCGGGAAGTTATAATCTTAAATAAGATTGTCAGTAGGAAAAACGAGGCCCTATTTAATTAGTTTATTAAATGAGTACAAGTAATTTAGCAGAGCTAAAATATGTTTTCTACAGCACTGAAATTGTTTTTTGTAACTTCATTTCAAGAAAAAAAGTGCATAAAAAAAAATCTTCAAAATAATTTTGTAAATGTTGTGTAATCTATAGTGTTTGTGGACAATTCTATACATATCTTCATCACTTTCATGAACAAGCGAGTTTTAAATGTTATTTTACTAATACAGTTTCATGTGTGTGTGTGTGTGTGTGTGTGAATTTGAAGGTGTAATCGCAAAAATTATTTTCAGAGCAACTCCGTATTTCATTTTGGAGCTGGATTTTATTTCAGTATTTCAATATTACGTAGGAAAACAAGTTCAGAGTTGCCAAGTCTCCTGATTTAGGCAGGAGACTCCTGATTTTTCATTGATCTCCTGCCAACCTGATTTAGGATACATTTCTCCTGATTTTTGATTATTTTCTCATTTTCTCCTGATTTTTATCATTCATCACATGAATAATGCGATTTTTTGAATTCAAATCTTTTTCTATGTTTTGTTGTGGCAAGGAACCCTTCTGGGCATTTCCCCCTTTCCTGCAATCAAACTAGTTCCAGGAACCCACACATGTGTGACATCAAAAAGCTCGGATTTCACTGACAAATGTATAATAGTGAAAGAAGTGCAGCTTCATGCTCAAGCATTGAAATTTGTATCTTTTTCCCTCACTCTTAAAAATGATTATTTTTCATTTGACATTGTTTTGTTTAATCCCCCAATGCCTTAAAAGTAAAAAATTGACCCCAATTTTTAACTTTCCAACTTAACATTTTTAATGTTGCTAAATTTTTTACAAGCTACTGACTACCTAATAGAAGACGTGCCCCAAAATTATTATTATTTTTTTTTTTTTGTGGTCTAAAAATATCTACCTGGCAACAAACAGCAAAATATACTTTTTTCTTTCTCTCTCCAAAATGTAGTTTTAGCTGAAACAACCCTGATCTTTTAAAATTTAGTTTTTTAATCGAAAAGTCTCCTGATTTTTAGAATAAAATCTCCTGATTTTTCACCTTGCCAGGTTGGCAACTCTGCAAGTTAGTTCAGGCGGGATAATTACAGCCACTTTTCGAAGTTTCAACTTTGTGAAATTTTAACTCTTTGAATTACAGGAAAATTGTTGTTTTCGTTAATTAGGAAAAATTTTGACCTTTTAAGAATAATTCTTCGAAATTCTGTTTTCGTAGAAGTATTTGCTTAAAATTTAATAGGGTATTCTTAATTACCCAAACAAAATCACAAAATGGAAAAAATAATTGGGATAATAAAGACAACTTTATTTCTTTTTATTACTTTACGCTTACAATATCCGTTTGGGCAATCGATGCAGCAGAAATAATTGATACAAATGGGGCAATAAGGTTATTAATTTCTACTTATTCAATCAAAATGTCATGTTGCTGCCGAGATGTGTTGATAATCAATCTTTTTATAAAAGAAAAAAATGTTGATTGTAAGAATTGTAGAAAAAATGGAAAGAAACTATATTAAAGCAAAATTTCCATTTTATGATTTCTTTTTAAGTTAAATATAACGAATAAAAAAAATTTCCATAATGTTTTTTAAGTTATATAAGACAAGCATGTACTTTTCCTGGTCAAAGTATAAAAAGCCTGTTGATTTTAACCATCTTACGCTTCAACATTGAGGAGTCGGAAGGTTTATATTTAATCTAAGTCTAATGGTCCCGCTCAGGGCCTAATTTCCAGCAGGGCATTCAGGGCAAGCGCCCGGGTCCCCAACAAAAAGGGGCCCCCAAATTTATCTTTACCTTTAAAAATAGGTAAATTTTGATTTTAATTTAAAATAAAAGACAGAAAAACTGATTTTACGAAAAGTAATAGTATTACCTACTATTTCATAACTCTAGCATTATATCCATAACTTTTTTTTTAGCAAAACGATAGTCTCAGGAATTATTGAGCGCTAACTTATTATTTAGGCGTAGCCTATGTAGGGATGTAAGCTGATCGCGAGGAAACCATACAGCATAAAAGAAAATGCCTTCGTAAGTGGAGTGAAGGGAAGATCTATCCCACTATAGATAAATGCTCTGATATAAGCATTAGGAAAATAAATATAAAAATTTGTGGAACATGTTTCTTGAAAAATGCAAAATGAAATTAATGATTTAATATTAAATAATATAACTGAAATATTATTATCCTTCATAATATTATTATTATCGATCAAGTTATTTCACCTCACTTTGCACAGTAATTAAGTAATAATTTTTAAGCTGTTATAACACCCTCCTTTGTATGGTGCGATATAAAAATCCCTTTGTACGATATAAAAAAGTTTTCGAAAGAGAGGGGGGGGAGAGGCTCCTGGTACTGCAATAATATTTTTAAATTTGAATAGTTTCTAAATCATGATAGGAAATAAAAATTCTATTAAGTGTTTTTTCTTCTTTTCTATAATCTCTTGCCTGTTTTACCCCACCATTATGGGGGAAAAAAGTAAACAGCTCTTAATAAAGTTTAATATTTTGCATTTAAAACTAATGTATCTACAAGGCTCAAAACAATTAAAGGATATTGTAAGTTTTATATAAAACAACGGTATAAACAAACGTCTCAACGAAGGATTTTAACTGAATCAGAAGCTTGGAGAGTTGTTGATCAGTTAGAAGGGGGGGCCAAGTAGCAGAAGCCATTAGAGTCGCACAAAGTGCGATATCAAGGATCTGGAACTGTTTCATAGAGACTGGAAATGCAAGACCAGGGCAAGGTCGTAGATTTGCAACAACGCCTAATAAAGATCGATATTTAACGCTGCCGGCTCGGAAACACCGAAATATGAATGCCACTCTTCTTAAACAACAACTTCATTCGGCTACTGGCACAAGAGTTTCAACTCAACTTACACAACAACTTCATTCGGCTACTGGCACAAGAGTTTCAACTCAAACTGTCCGAAACCGACTCCACGCTGCAAGTCTGTATACTCGCCGACCAATGATATATTTTACTACAATTATACTAAGTTTCAAATCTGTAAATTAATTTAAAGAGCCCGTAAAAAATGCACGACGAAGTAATAGAAAACGCTGAAATCTCTTGCCATAAATGAAGAAACTTGCTTTTAAACCGAGTGTTGCATCTTTTGGATATGAATTATGGTCGAGAAACATGTATCTCATGATGCATCAGTTACTAGCCTATCTAAAAACATATATATTACTGTTTTTAAACAAATTTAAAATTTTCGCTTTTTGACCAGGATTTTGATACGAATACTCCACTGTGCGGCGGCCGTGCTAATCTAATCTATACCCCCCCCCTTCGCGCCGCCACTACGCGAAATTCAGGCAGACTGTTTATGATATCGATGACTGGACGCTGTTTATTTGTTTTCCGTCGGTGCGTAGGTATTAGTGATAAATGATTATACATTAGAACTCACAGGTAGAAGGAAGAAGCCTCGCCCCGTCCAATTCCCGGTAACCCGGTTCGTTGACAAGTCCCATGTTCGTTTTTTTCCGTTGCATCGGGAAGTCCCATGTCCTTTTTTTATCATTACAGCGCAAGGATTCACATTCCAGCCTAGCCACGTCCTATTCCCGGTAACCTTTGTACGCTATCTGGTGCCGTGTTCATTTTTTTTTTCTTTGCAGCGGAAGAATTCACATTCCTTCCTTTACAATCTATATTTAAGGTCAATGGGGATTTTTCTTTCATTGCACGGGCTACGCTGCTACCCTGTACTTAAAGCAAGATAAACGAGGTAATAGGTATATGTTGATAATTTCTCCCAAAGTGGTTATTTCTGAAGCAAACTCATCGAAATGTTATGGATGCTCTTTACTCCCCACAGAACTGTCCACCAATAAAGAACTTTTATGCTTCCCTTTAATACTTTTTTTTTTTTTTTTTTGTCATTGAAAACATTTAATGGATCTAGATCGTCTAGCTTTTTAAGTGCTTCCCCCACCCCACACACACACCCCTGAAAGTACAAAAGTTCCAGAATACTCATCGAAGGAAAAGACTCTTTGATATCCCTCGGAGATATACGAAAGTGATAGTGGAGATTTTCAAAAAATCCATTTCTTTTCTGGATTACTTTTACAACTTGGAATGAAAAGATAAATTTTTAGAAAAAAAAAAATGTTTCACCATTGACATTAATTATGTGAAATCGGGGGAAGTTTCGATTTGGAAATGGTTTTTACTAATTAATGATTTGTTCCTGCCAAAAACTTTTAATTCAAAGTTTGATAAATTGCGGAATTGAAAAGCTTTAAAATTCATGAAGCTACAGGAATTATTTAAAAAATTCAGATTAATCAATCCTACAAAGAAATTTTTATGAAATAATTCACCTTTTTCGTCGTGGGATTTTTTTCATCTGTTAACTTAAGTAGCTGTACAAATCTATTTTGAAACATTAATTTCAAACTTTTATGCAGAATGTATAGTCAGAAATATTGGGACACGTTTTTAAGAAAATTTTTTCTATTTTCTAAAGAAATGTTTAAAAAATTCTGCAACTTTGCATTAATTTACAAGTTAATTTCGGGTACGGGGGGGGGGGGGGAACCTTTATCGATAATTTTGTATCTTGAAAATCTGATGTTTTGCCTGCTGTTGAAATAAATTGTTATTATTATTATTATTGTTTGTTCTTGGAATAGCAATGTTAGTTACAAAATATTTTAAGTTATCTGGTTTTTGCAAATGGTAACTTGTTGAATTGAAAATCTCTACTCTTAGTTTGTTATAATTTCGGTTGGTAAATAGTGTTAGTGTTTTCGAATCAAATTTTTTTGAGTATTCTAATATTTGTTTTTAGTTATGCACTCGCATATTTTTAACTGTAAATTCTATCTGAATGTAAATTCGAAAGGTGTTTAAATAAACGACTTCTTTAGTTGAAGCGCACAAGAGATTACTTACTGAATTTACTGTGGTCCGCAGGCTTCAGTTCAGTGTGCTGTATTTTTTACAAAGCAATAAAGAACAGTGATTTTACTTAGGCAATTTCAACATCTACTGTAAGAAATATGTTCATTTTTGTAGGTATAGAACTTGTATTCACAGAAGTATGATAGGAATTTAATATTGTTACGAATTTTCAGGGCAACCCGCTGTTCTGGGGCTTAAAATAGTTCAAAATTCGTATTCTACTCTTAAAATAATTAAATTTTGCTTTCTGTTGCATCAAAATCGGTCCACTAGAACCGGAGATACGGAGGTTTCGGTTTCCCCATTGATTTCCTATGGCGGGTCTATAAATCTAGAGAAATATTGGTCGTAGGCCTTCGGTAACTTCACTTTTGGGGACTTATTTTTGACGCCAAATTTGGCAATATTTCGCCAAAAGTCGCGAACCCTGGCGACATTTTGGTCATTTGGCGCGATTTTCCCAGTGGGGCCTTTAAAGATAGTTTTTCTGCATTACCATGCATAATAGCCTAATATATTTCTTCTATGACGTAATCAAAATTTCCGCCTTATGTGGAATCCTCGAGAAATAGACTCTTCTGGAAGCTTCTTGTAGCTTCTGCGTCGCCTATAAATAGAAGCATGTCAGAGGCCCCAGTTCAATGTGGATTGAGTTGCCGATGTGTACGGAGCTTTGCTCTGTGATAGAAGCGGTGTTTTCGCGCTTGTTTACGAAGCTGATTTTTAAGTGCTGTGTGTAAGTTCTTCATTGCTGTGTCTTAAGGGATTGCGTACAATATCCCTTGCATGTTTTCCCTGAATATTTGCCTGTGGAAGTGTTTTATTTTGTGTGAGAAATACAGCATTTGTGAGAGCTTCTGATCTAAGCAGACTGTTAAAAGCACATTACTGTTTGATTGTGCTTGAGAATCTTGTACAGCTGATTGCTCGACGAAGTTCTAGAAGCAATTGAGTTCGTGTCCCATCCTGACAAGTGGACTCTTTACTAGAACTTTCTACACCAAATGGACTTTAGAACGACGAACCCAGGAAACAAGCAGAGTGTTCTGCAACAATATTATTTTCTTTAAAAAAAAAAAAAAAAAAAAAATGCTCCTTGAGCAGAACTCGCAGAATTAGAAACTAAATATCACAAAGTATTTAGAAAATATATGATAATATAAAACAGAAATGTTATACTGAAAATTGAAATAAATAGTAGTGTATGAGCATGTAAAACAAATATTTTTAACTGCACACATCCAAAAGGTATCAAATTTTGACTTTCATGATTTTTTAATGAATTCTTTGCAGTACCTTATACACGAAATGCAACATAACATTAATAAATTTAATAAAAAATCAAAATGATCGGCAAAATTTCAGTTTCTTCAAGGAAAGACAGAAAATAGTGGGTTTACACAAATTGGAGTCATCATAAATTGTTCAGTAGACTAATTAAAAAGCGTCATATGCGTCTTATTTAAAGCGTGAGAGCTCTTAGGTTTCTTTTTTGTAAATCATATAAAAGAATTTCCATGAACTAAGCAATAAATGGTTACTGAATAAATGCTTTAGAAGAATTTTCTACTTTATTGCCAGACTATGTACGCATAGAAAGTTATATCGAAAAGATCGATTTTTCGAAAGTTATCTTCATTTGTTCAAAGGATATGATCTGTTTGTACGACATATGTTTTGGGAAAAACTAACCTAAGCTTTTAATAATCGATCCGTTTAATACGGATTAGGTTTCTTTGTTTTAAAATTAAAGCCATTAGAATGTGGAATGGAGTAGTCTGAAGATTTTTAGAGGGTATTCAATTATAAAACTAAATTAACAGTATAGCGGTGATTTTGCGAACAATGTGTGATGCTTCAAAAAAAAAAAAAAAAACATGTTGAAGAAAAATGGAAAGTTGCATGTCAGGTATTTTTATGCTATAATGATTCTGGATAATAATCTTAAGACTCATAACAAATACTAAGCTGGTCATATGTAAGCAAGTTTTTCGGATTATTTTTTGAAAAAATATTGGCCTATTTATTATCGAAATTTTTAACTGTCATTTTATTGTATACACCAGACGCCTTTGTATTACGTGATCATTTGAAACTGCATTTTTCGTAAACATGGTATTTCCTGCATGCATCATTTTTCATATTTCTACAAATGCATAAAATGAACAAAATACAAAAAAGCAATAAAAAAGTAAAAAATTGCAGAATCACGTATAAAAAAAGAATTTGATCAATACAACGCTTTTATTTTTTTTTTTTAATTATTTATTTATTTATTTTTGGCAGTATCTCTTTTTAGGTAGAAAACAATTTATTTAAATGTTTCCTTGAGAAAAAATTATAAACAATGTTTGAAAATGCTTAGAACTTTATCTAATTCTGGTTCTAAAATACTGAAGTAAAAAGTAGTGAAGAAAAAAAAAATTCACAAAATAATTAGAGTAAAGTTAATTAATTTAATGAGACAATAAAAAAGCAACAATAATTAAAACTTTATGCTATCCATTTGATAAATTTATCAAATACTGCTTTTAAAAAGCTGCATTTTGGCTACTTCTGGCTGTAATTTTAGTGGATTTGCACCCCAGTATCAAATTAACCAAACGCTGAACTGCTGTCCTGATAAATGTTTAGGGATAAATATATACTACCATTATAAAGTGAGAAATTATTGCGAAATAGTCACAAAAGTATTGAAACCTCTTTCAGAATTTTTTTTCTATATCTTGCTGCCTTACAAAAGTAGAATGAAGTAGAGAACTTCGGTTCTCTAGTTCGGTTTAAACCCTGCCCTTCTCTTCTTGTTTTCGTTTACGTGTGATTTCCAAGTACACTACATTCGAACTTTGATTTGCTATGAAATTTAGAAACTACATTTACTTATTACTAAGGAATCCTTTAATCTTATTTTTTCTCCTTCATAACTGAAAATGTGCAAACAGGGCCGGCCACAGGGGGGGGGGGGGTGCTGCGAATGCAAAGCACCCGGGCCCCGGCTTCAGAGGGGCTCCAAATTAAAAGTAGCTCTATATATTTTTTTAATCTTACATTTAATCTAACACACAGCTACAAATTTCAATTTCATTAAATTATGTTAGTTGAATGAAAGTATTGCTACTCGGCATCTTCAAAAGTTAAAAAACATCATTAAAAAGAGGTCATTTTCTACTGGGTTCAATAGGATATCCCATATGACTACTCTTTCACCTTTTTTCAAAGGAGGAAAAAAGCATCTGGGCCCCAGGACTGGAGAGGTAGTGCTGCACTGCACACTCTTCGTTCCCCTTTTGTCCTTTGCTAAAGCTAATGGTTTCCTGTGAATTATCGGGCCTGGGAACGGAATTTAAAATGACCCAGACTTTATTATCGAAATCTTCGGAGAAGACTAGTGTGGAAAACAATGAAGGAGGTCTGGCAGAGTCGTCTCCAGTGTGAGGCCTGGAGTAGACATCGCTTATGCGGGCCCCCTTTCGTTCTAATCATATGCATTCACACATACTTCAAACATAAATTGTTTTTTGAGTATATTGATCATACATATGTACTTATGTGTGATGCACATGCATTTCTACTGTAGGTAACACTGTCGTTTTATAATTTCTACGCCCCTTATTCAACGGGGCCCCCGGCTAACTGCCCTGTTTGCTCTTGACTTTAGTCAGGCTCTGGGTTTTGGGAATAATCTCCTTTTCTTTGTAAAAACCATTTTCATAAATTTCCCAGTTCACTGTTTCACAAAGTTATTAAAAAGATCATTTCATGCCTGGATACTCATTAAGTCTTATTATTGCGTCTGTTGCCGAGTACAAATTGGCTTCTGATCAGTGACAAAAATTTAACCATTTGGGGATTTACTGTCTCAATTTGGGGCCCCATGATTTCAGAAAATGTTTTCTTTTCTCTCTTCCATCCCACTTCTTTAGAAAAAAATATACATATAAATATATAAATTCTAATCCAGAATTTTACTAGCTAGTACTGGGCTGTGAAAACTATATTATTAATAATTACTACATATCAAACTTAACTCCAGATTGAAAATATAGACAGTAGGTACGGCAAAATCAATGAAGACCTTCCGAAAACCGTACTGGCTTTTCAAGTTTTTTTGCTGTGTTCAATAATAAATCAAATTTAAAGATAAAAATGTATGAAATTCGAAATGAACGTGAATACAGGTCCTGATAAGTCATTCGGGGCCCTAAAAGACTTGGGGTAGGCTCTAATGCAGTCGAGTATCTTGAATGCGAACATTTATGAAAAAATAAATATTTGTCCCAGTTAAATTAGTTGATGTTATCTTAACTGCAAACTTAGTAAATCCAAAAACTTGACGGTGCACTTCAATCTACTATCCTCTGAACTTTACAAGACGCTCTACATGGATTTGTATAAAATATAACTGTAAATGATTTGTTCAGCTATAAAATGAGTCCATGTATGGTCATTATTCCACTTTACGTTCTGGCAATATTATCTAAAACAGTTTTGATGGTAAAGTTCTCGAAAGTTATATCTTAAACTGTGTTCTAAGCGCGTAATGTTGAAGAAACAAAATCTGCTTCGATGTCGGTTTTTG
>JAWZYV010015048.1:0-136600 GCA_038373885.1 Cheiracanthium punctorium | reverse complement strand
AATTGCGGATATTATTAAGCATCCCTTGGGGTAAATAGAAATAATATCTGCTTTAATTATTCAAAGCATGTGTATGTAGCTTTATGTAAGAAAATCCGAACAAAGTACACGGCGATTAAAATAATTATTTTATTGTGTATTATAAATCTTATTTAACAGTTAATAAGTCGTAAAAAGTTAAAATTCGTGAGAGAAAAAATTTAAAACTTTAATATGCAAGAATAGAAAAGGTAAGATGTTATAAATTTCGTATTTTGTATTAAACATACACTATTTTACAAGTCTGGAGAGAAGTTTCTTGAAGAAGACGGTTTTTGTGCTATAGTTTTAGCGTTTAATAAAAGCACAAGTACTTTACAGACTTATTATGGCTTCTAAATGAAAATGTTTTGAAAATAAAAATGCACAAAAGTTCACAGTTTGCGTATTTAATATGCTCGAAACACTTTTCTTTTTTTTGATTAGAAAAACAATTTATGTTATCATAGCTTGTCTTAAATGAAATTGCACAACGTACTCACGTAAGTTTTTTTTTTATAAAGACAACAGTAGAGAATGACATTTTAGAATATTGCTCTGAAAAACACTTTTCTTTATGATTAATTAAATAAAGCTGGTTTAATAAAATTACTGTAAATAAAATTTTATTTGTAATTTAAAATTAATTTAAATTTTTACAGACAAATGTACCTCATTAGCAATATAGAATTGAAAATTTGAACACGAAAGAAAAAGATATCACTTTTCAAAATTTGTAACGGAAACTCGTATTTAAAAGACTTATGACTAATCAATTACTATATATACAATGTGTGAAGGAAAGAGGTTGGATTTTCACAAGTCAAATAAATGATTAAGTATTTTTTTTCTGCAAAAAATAACTGCGATAGTTACCTTTTTCAAAATAAAATAATTATTGCGAAAGTTTTAGAAAACAAAATATGCACTACTCTTTTAAAATTTTTGGAATGCATATCGAAATATGTGAGTCCAAGAAAAAAGACTTTGCTTGTACTTTTTAACTTAAAGAAAGTTTTTAATGTTTTACAGAACGTTCACAGAAAACGTTCACAGAAAACGTTCAGAGAACGTTCACAGTTTTAATGTTTTACAGAAAGACTCAATGTGTCAGAAGTGATGATGCAAATGATTCAATAGTTATCTCTTATCATAGAGTATGATATGTATGTCTGTTCTCCCGATTTTAAAAGTATCTTTTAAACTGATAATAGATTATAGAATTTTAGAATGATGAGCTTTTCTAAGACTTCTTAACATTCAGGAATCTCATAAGAAAACAAAACAAATAATCAAACAAACAACATCAACAACAAA
The DNA here is from genome assembly GCA_038373885.1 of Cheiracanthium punctorium. Lineage (NCBI taxonomy): Eukaryota > Metazoa > Arthropoda > Arachnida > Araneae > Cheiracanthiidae > Cheiracanthium > Cheiracanthium punctorium. Next base: position 135,265 of record JAWZYV010015048.1, on the reverse strand, counting down.
AAAGAAACTTTTAGCAAAGGATAGCGAGCCATATTATATTTTTTCTTAAGATTTAAATGAATGTTCCTCAATGACAAACGAATTTGATTTTTTTTTTCATAGAAATACTTTTAAATAAAGTTAAAAAATAGCTTATATTATTTTCGAATATCTGTTTATTCTTATATTTCTGTGATACAATTTTTTTCGGGTAAATTTTCAGTATTAATTTAAGTTCTGCATTTCGAATTATTCGATATTAGTTTTATTTTCTGTTAATTTGATTTATTTGATCAATAAACATCTATAAAACTCATTGTTTTTTAACTTAAACGGCTAGTTGAGCAGTTAAATTTAAACGATAAATAGAAAATACCCTTAATAATGTCTTCCGTTATAGTATAAAAAGAAAATGCTTTATAGTACAGAATTTACTACAAAAATCTCTCAAAATTTTAATTGATTAATGCTATCAGTCATGTTAGAAAAAGAGTATTAACTCCCTTATAGGCAAGCATAACCTTTTTTCTTTCTCAAAATATTTTAGTAGCTTGTGCATACAGCATTTATCTTATTTGGATATAATTCTCGTTTTAAAACTTCGTGATATTATTTTATGCATGCAAAACTTGTTTTATTATTAGAAAATTGCAAAAAGCAGGAAACTTTCTGCAATTTCGACATCTTCACATACAAAAAATAAAATTATCCCTGGGGCATTTTAACTGTTTATTGCAAAAGTGTTTGTAATTTCAAATGCTAGTGCTCACCACGTGTTTTTACTAGCGTTTGTTTACCAAAAAGTGAGAAAGTTTTCTCTGGGCAAAAACATGTTTCTTTTCCTTCATCGTTTCTCTAGAAAAAGGTGATTTCGTAATATTTATAAGCAGAGCTCCAGATGGAAATCTGGATATTTGTGTAAAGCAAATATTTTTCAAGTAAAAATAAATTCTAAAACCGTACTAGAATTCTTGTATCTGTAAACACACAATGCTATTCAATGTTCAATGTTTTGAGCTTCCCTAGTTATACTGGTAAAAAAAAATCAGTAATTAAAAAAATGAATTTCGGTTTCCTGGTTCTGTGATAAGCACATTCATAATTACGTATATTTCTGACACCCATTTTATGAATATTTAATAATTTTCCCATGAAATTTGTGGCTAAAAATTTAACCGTAATCAAATAAATTTGTCCTCTTTATACATTTTATGGAAATTACATTCATTATTCGCTAAACAAAAGCAGGAGATTTGACTTATACTTGCACAATTTTTGTATCGATATCCGACAGTTCGTCTTAAAATTTTGCTGTACATTTTTGCATGAAACGTTCTGACGTTTTCTTCTGGAAATAAAAAATATCCAATTTTTGCCCAGAACAAAAAAAGTATTTCTTATTTTAACACGACAGTAGTTGGATATACTCCCAACTGTGACTTCGAAATTAGCCCAAAGCTGTACGCCCATGGTTCCTAAAATATTAGCCTTAATAGTATGTATATTTTTTTTCTAAATTTTGTTATGTAAAGCTATAGATCTTTAAAAATGATATTTAGGAAAACGTTGTTTTTGGATGATTTTTTATTTTTAAACTATATTTCTCAAAAATAAAAGTAACCTATTGTAAAGGTTGAAAAAAAAAGTCCTTTTGAAAGATTTTCCTGAACGTTGTAGAAATTTCGAAAGTTTACGAATTTCCTACACAAATATTCACCTTATTAAAAATTAATAAAATGTAAGTACCAGATTGAAGTACATATAGCATGTGCAATACCTAACTCATCTTTCAGAAGGCGCATTCAATTTTGCTGAAAATTCGATACAAGTTTCCCAACTTGTTTATGCAAGAAAGGAAGCGTAAACACACAAATTAATTTTCCAATGCTTAAGAATACATAATTATTATACTTAGGTCGCAAACACTACTAATTCGTGAAGAATAGTTTATTCGGCAGTTGCACTATTTTGGCAACAGAAACCAAATGCTGCGGGTTACTTTACTTAACACTGAGAGAGCACCTTTGAAGATAATAATACTACAAAAGATGTAGATCTAATGGGAGAACTGTTTGTCGAATGACCGAAATTCAAGTAATGTTGTTCCCTTTGAGCATAAAAGATGTGCGCTTTCAAGAGTCTGTTGTTAAGTTGGTTACACGAAAGACTAACTGAAGAAGAAATAAATTTGGAACCTATGATTTTAATGTTCGACAGTTAAATGAAATATATTAAGGTAAATTACGTAAAATATAAAAACAGATTTCGATAAACTTAGAAATGATTTGTTTTAAAAGGGCACATAAAGCGATTAAATATAGCATAAATACATGTGAAAACATATGAATACATAAAAGAAATAAAAACTTAAAAGGGCTTTTTTAAAAATTTTTACAATGTGAATTATTTTAATTCAAATAAATTTTGATACTGATGGATAATTTTCAGCACTTTTTGATAAAATTGAAAAACATTTATGATTTCCATTTTTTCCTCCATATGTTTTCCCGTGCTCTAGCTGTAGTAAATGTGCATATATTACATCCTTCAGTGCTATGAACTATACCAAGTACCCTACTGAAAATGATCTGTATAAGATGGTTACTTCATTAAGTTTTATGGACAGATGTTGTTTAAAGTGCATTTTAGAGACATTTGTCTGCTTCAAAGAAAACAAAACGAATATTGTATAAGTAAAGAACAACGACAAATAGGCCCTAAGAGGAGGAGGGGGCGAACGGTGCGCCACCGCTGGGCTCGAGCGAGCTAGAGCAGGACCGTGTTGAGATAAAGTGTGCCTCTGATTTTTTTCAGAATGCGTTAGGAATTTCATATACAGATCTGTAATCGAAATTTTTTTTTTAAGTGCATTAAAATTTTCTTTCGAAACTTTGCGTTTTACAAAAAGAGGGTGGGGGGAATTTTTGCCCCGACTTATAAAATTTCTCTCGGAGGCCAAGCTGAGAAATATAATTAAAATAAAACAATACCCTTACGTTAAAAACAGCATTTGTAGCATTTATAGATCTTTTACAAGAATAAACGAAAAAATTTTTCATTGATATAGGTTACTAAGACAGTGGTTAAAATAAATAGTTTATAGTGTCTAACAGGTTTCAATCCGCTTGCTTCCACCGTTGCAAAGACGTTAGAACAATAATTCCCTTTCTGTGATCTTTGTTTCTCGGATTTTGTCTTTAAATGCTTTGCTATGGATCAACATTTTACATTTTGGGCTATAGCAAAAAACATTCAAAGATCAAAGTTTCGAAGCAACATGAACGCAGGAGGGGAATTGCAACGATATGAGCAAACGGGTGAACTATGTGTTAAGCAGACGTGGATGCAGAGATAATATTATGTAGGAAAGTGTTTTATAATTGACGAGTTTGTAATGATTTATCACTCTTCACTTTTTATATTATGATTTAATTATTGTTTGCCAAACGTCACCGACTGTTAATGAAGTTATCACCTTAACCGAGAACGCACATAAAAGTATGTGAAGAAACTTTGTCAAACCGTAAAAGAGGATGCTTGAAAGTACATTACTTAGTTACTGTTAGTACTATAGGCGGAAGCCGATTTTGAACCCCAGAACTCCGCGTCGTAAAACGAAGCGCAATCCAGCTCGGCCAAAAGGTACCCATTTCAATTACCGGGTGTTTTGTGCGCGGAGGTGATCTCGTGCCACCAAAATACTCCTAGAAATATTACAAGAGACTAAAGCGTTAGGTTGTAAAGATGGTGAGAAACTTTTAGATATTGCGACTGTACAACTCTTAGCCTAATGCGCAGAAACAGAGACTGATGGCATAAACACTTTTTTAACTATTGATTTAGTCGCTGAGGAAAATCATTGAGCACCATAGGCCATACACCTACGTTATGGTGATTGTGATGTTTTTCTTCGGAAGCAAAACTGTCTTATTCAGGATCGGTCTGAGATGGTTGGAGCTTGCATCCTCATTTGTAAACCGAATGATATTGTTCCCGCTTAAAAGAAATTCTGTCGGTAGGATCTGATGGGGTGAACTTGCCGCCGGAAAAGATTAACTACTCTACATTTCTACGTAGTTTGGCGCAGAATAATTACAGAAAGAACAATGTTAGTAAATACCTATGTGTGTTTATGCCGCAGACCGATTTCGGCAAGACTTACCACACTCTGTGCGAGGAGGAAGTGGTGGAGGGATGGTATGCGAGAGAAGCGATGGATCCCTGTATGTAAACCGGAGCGCGACTTTCCCGTCCCTGTATATAATGGAGTAAAATTCTTGTAAAAGATCTGTAAATGGAACACATCTCTTTCTGAAGAAAATTCACTCACTCACGTTTGCTTCAGTGCAACTGGAGCTGGATACCTCACTTAACAACTTTGCTTGGAAACTTGTACTCTTCAAATTACATTTTTGTGGGGCTTAATAGTGCTCTAAAATCATCTGTTAGGCCCCATTAAAATTTTATCTGAAAAGCATTAAGGAATGGGTGTTTTTCCCAATATTACATGCTTAAAAAAAGAGCTAAATTAGCTCCGAAAGATTTAAAATCGGGACATCCATTTTAAATCTTTCAGAATTAATTTAGTTCCTTCGGAGCGAATTGAGTTCTTTTTTATTTAAGCATGTACTATTGATCCCTTTTATCACAGCCCTTCACTATCCAATGATTTATTTATTTAATTTTAACTAACTCCACCGCCATCAATTTAACTACCAAAGAAACTACTTCTTTCTCCTTTTAAATCCAAGACATTTCTAATCTGTGTGTAAGACTTTGCGAACGTCCCGTTTCAGAGTTTCCGTACTTATTTCATTTGAACGATTCATCATATAGGAAATTCATTTGCAGTTTATCCCAGAAAATGTTTTTCAGCGAGAGACTCTACCGAGATCTTCTTATAAAAGGGCAGGAAAATAAATTTAATAAACAGAGACAGGGAAACAAAAAAAAAAAAAAAAAAAACACGCTTTGTGGTAGAGTTTTAGAAATATGACTTGGGAAGGGAGGGTGGGGTGTGAATGAATATGTTAATTAATGAACGCATCTGACGTCTCTCTTTGTTTCGAGAGGTGAAAATACAGAAAAAAATTCTTAATAATGCATCTTTGCTTTAATAAAAGCTATCTTACTTTAAGGTTATTATAATAAATAGATTGTACATGGATTAGTTAAAAAAAGTTTTTTCTGTATCCGAGTTGCAGTATCACCTTAAATACTTTTAATTACAAAGTTTAATACTAAATTATGTGTTGGCTTGATTCTAAGAGTAAAAAAGTATGTATATACTTTTAGAAATCTGATGCGATAAATAAATAAATAAATAAATAAATATACACACACACATATATATTTATATTTATTTATTTATCGCATCAGATTTCTATAATTTCCTTTTTCCATCATTAGACATTTAAAATTACATTGAACTTCCTTTTCTTATTGTATTGTTATGCTGTTGAAATCCCTTGCGATTTGTTTTATGTATGTCGTCATGTAGTCAAGAAACTTAACTTGGATCAGAATTTTGTGTAATTAAATGTAGTGAAGCAAAAAACAGGAGAAGTAGGCACTTTTACAATCCATGAAATTAAAATTTCTTATCCTAACTATTAATTTTAATAAAGTTAACATGTAAATTATATAATACATTATAGTATATATTTTATAAAACTAAAGCTTAGCTGTCCTGGAATGCTTTGAATCTGTAAACGTCAGCCTCCATGGTTCTTCTAAGACTAGAAATGCTGATGGTGTTCCTTACAATTTAAAACGTCACCGGAAATGATATCATTTTCTCCCCAGTTTACACAGCAAGTAGACATACGGAATCACAGATTTAACTTGCAGGTTCACTGTATATACACAACGGTCTTTGAGCAGCCTGGATTTGAACCCGGATCCCTCGATCCAGAGTTTGATTTCGCTTGAGGGATTACGGCCGATTACCTACTTAAGGGATGTAGGTCGAGGGGGATGCCCTCTTTGAGGGTCTTTCTAAGGGGTCCTAATCCGTATTTTCGCGAAGTTTCGGAGAAAATCAGGGAAAACTCCAAACGGCTAGGTCGGTGGGCGCGACTTGGGCTTGAACCAGACACCTTCCGTCTCCCAGTTGAGAGCGCTATGCGCTCGGCCCCTGGTAAGGTGATTCAGGGTTTGAGTCATTGAAAATCGGTCTTCCACGACTATGTATGCTAGAATTTCTCCAAATCATATAAACACCGGAAGAAAAGAAGAATATTTTCAAATATTCTAGGGTCATATTTTCTCCCAACTCAAGGTAAAAATATCAGATGCCAAATAATTTGTAACATACAAAAGTAATGATAGTGAGAAACTTCCATTAGAGTGATTTGATTTTATAAAATAAATATTTAGACGATTGCATATGATATTTCCTTTATCCTATTGACTGGCAACGTTACATGCTAGATTTCGTTGCACATTCTAAAAGCTATGCGGTAGAGCAAAAGCGGCGCAGAAATGGTTGGTATCTTTGAGGATGGATCTTCGAAACTATGAGAGCGAACAGTTACATTTAGGTTCAAAATTAAATAGGCATGATAAAAAAAGCAAGTCGATGAGCACTTTGGATTTTAATTCAAATATCCATGTTTGAGATAAGCATGTTAGAAAAAAATACGTACTAAACTGAATTCAGGATATTATAAAACATAAATAATAAATTAATTTTGATATTAACATCTGTAATTAACGAGGATGATTTTTAAATGCTACTTTCAAGTTTTAAAGCTAAAAGGTAGGTTATGGTGTACGCAAGTACTGAACAGAACGTTAACGAAAAGTGTAGGTGCATCAGTTTAGCTGATTCCGGAAAGTTTCAAGTAGGGTGAAGCATATTATCAGAGAAAGACCACTATTTTTTTAAACTCTTCATATTTAATCTTGAAACCATGTTTAACCTGTTTGCTCCCATAATTACAAAAAAAAAAAAAAAAAAAACGCAGCAGAAATGATTTTCTTTCTTTAACCGATGTTGCTTCCCAAAGTGGTTCCTTTAACCCTTTGAGGCGCAACCCTTTCCCAATGCTGAAAAAAGGGCAGCCCTTTTTTCAGCATTGGGCAATCTATCCAGCTGTTCTCGCATTCTTCCCTTTTTCAGCAGATGTCAGTGCTGTTAAAAATAATCGTGACCATTTTTTTATGGGAAATGACGTGCTAAAATGTAAAGGATTCTCGTGGAGCTCTGTCACCCGCAACTATTTTTATAGAAATCAAATCTATTCTTCGTGGCTGGCAACAGTCAAAACGTCAGAGTTTGGTGTTCCCAGAGCGGGAACACTGCTCGTTAAAGGGTTAATGTTTCCCTGGAACTCGCCGATTGCGTAAGTGCAACGCTGGGCTCCAGCGAAGCCAAAGGCGGATCCAGGGGGAGGGCGCAGGGGGCGCGCGCCCCCTCCGAGAAAAATATGTTTACACTAGATAAATGGGGCTTTCACCAATATTGTGTGGGCTTTACACTAGATAAAATGAGTATTCGGGATTTGCGCCCCCTCCGAAAAAAGTTTCTGGATCCGCCCTTGAGCGAAGCATCCAAAGTACCCTCGTATAGAAAAATGAAGTTCAGCGAATAGAATTGAACGTCTCTGGCGATTAGAGAATTAATTAAATGATTCTATTCTTTATGCCTATCTACTACTTCCGAATTCCGCATTTTTACTTCGAAAGAATCTATTCGTTTCTCTTTTCCTCCAAAGGAGATATCTCTAATCTGTGTAAAGGAATTCGCGAAACACCCTGTCCCGCTGTTTCCGCTCTTCTTTCGCTCAGATGATTCATCAAATGGGAAGTTTCCTCACGGTTTATCTTACTCGATGCTTTCTGCAAGATGTTGCCAAAAACTGCATTAGAAAAAGTATACGCAAAAGAAGAAGAAGAAAAAAAAAAGCGAAACAATTGAACAGCCGAAAGAAATATCTTGGAAAATTTCATGCTAGATGGTCTGTAAATAATTATGCGGATTTGATTTGAATAAAAAAAAATAGCCTTTATATATTTAAATTGTTTAAATAAAGAGAAAACTGATGAGAGGATATTTAATTGAAACCCAAATTTTGTACAAGAAATCATGGTATAGTCGATAAGTCCGGAAAATAAACTGCGATTAATTTTTGAAAGAAAAAAAAGAAAGAGAGAAAGAAAAGAAAGGAAGAAACGAACGAATCTTTGCAAATATATGTACATAAAACCATGAAAAATTAATTTTTTTTTAAACATACATTTTATAAACAACTTGAAAAAAAATTGGAGAAAAATTTACAGATCGTAATTATTGTTATTTTAAGAAAAGAATGAATTGCAGTATCTTCCTACTGTTTCTGAATTAGAAGTAGTGTAAATGCTATTTGGCATTGTAGCCATTCTAAGTCTTGCTATATACTGTGCAAGCTATATACATTATACAAGGCGTAGCCAACACAAATTACTTCAAAAGCGACTTTGATGAAGTGTAACATTCTACAGAGGGTCACTCTTTAAGTAAAACAAGTTTACAAGCACAAAATGATAATTTACAAGTACAAAATGAGATACAAAGTTTTTATTAATGAGACATTTATTTTTACTTACTCACAATTTCTTTTTGTAAATGTATATTTATGTTCAAAATTGCGTTTTTAGCTGTTTTTTTAATTTGGAATCTGTTAATAAGATGTGTGATAAACTAAGTGTATAAATTTCCATTTCGGAAAAAAGAAATATTTAACAATGCCGTTCCAGAAGCACCCATTGAACCAATAAAAGGATTTGCACGAGAACAAGGGACAAAATACATAAAAACAGTTGTCAAAGATGGTAAGGAATCAAAATGTAATGAAGGGGGGGGGATGCAGCTTTCAGAATTCTGCCACAGGTCCAGTTTTGTCATTATTGAGGGCTGCTGACAACCAGTGATAGACAATCATAAACTCATCGCAAAACAACAGCGCATGGGTTCCCCACGGACAACCCTTTGACTACCACGTGACATCATAATTCAACTCACCTACATTGCAAAGGAAAAAAAAATTGCATGGGGCTGTGTCAAGAGGGGGGGGGGCGGCCGTTGGTTTAATGGGAAATGTCTATGTCAGCGAGTCGCTCTCAGTGTTAAAGATAGTAATGAAAACAAAGATTGACCTCGTTCTAAATAATTTAGTACAACAATGGCTCTGAACAGGTAGTACATGTTGTTGTTCTCGTGTCCATGGATAGACTCTTGCACTATCCGTGGAAATTGGTGCCATTGCCCCCTAGAGGCAGAGGGTCGGGCTTCTGCCTGTTGGTCGCTAATTTTGAACCAATTCCGGATGAGGGACCAACTACCACCTGAAATCGGCACTCACAGCAGTATTGCTTGAACATGGAGGGCATTGGAGACACGACGGATTTTACGTGCACCAGCTTCCATTAGCGTACACGGTCCAAAAACAGTCCAGCCGGAGAGGAGTTCACCCTCTCAAGCACTGGCCAAGCTGGATGCTGCTTTAATTTCCGTGTTCTTACGGGAACGGAATTTAGTGACTAGACCACTTCGAAAGTAGGTAGCACATAAAAACACTTCAATCAATAATCGAGGAAGATTTTGCATAACATTGGTTTGTGATATGAGAAATAAGAAATATAAGGAAGGCATAATGCCAACATTCATATTTCTGGTGAATGTACAATCAATAGTGGTATTGCCCTGTGCTGTCGGCGTTCGTAGTTCAGACCGAATTCAACAGATGTGTGTGTGTGCGGCGGATATCTTCACTCGTTTTGCCCATTGATACAAGTATTGCAGAAGTAGAGGTGCTCGCGGGGTCGGCAGAAGTAGAGGTGCTCGCGAGATCGGTGGCAGAGGTAGAGGTGCTCGCGAGATCGGTGGCAGAGGTAGAGGTGCTCGCAAGAGCGGCGCCGTTTATTAAGCGTGCCTTAGTAGTGGCGGATCCAGAAAACATTGTTTGTCGCATTTTCTTATGAAATCCCTAGAATTTGCTAAACAACTCAATCTTCGATAGTGTAAAATTAGTTCGTCTCGGGGCGGGGGCACGTACCCCTCTGGATCCGTCAATGCTTGGCAGCTATGAGCCGTTACTGAAACCACTTTGGTCGCTCGGTGCCGTTTATTTGGGGTATCAGTGCGTGGCCCATGACTCACCTCTTTCCAACGGTAGCCGTGATTTATATTTCTGGTTGGCTGTAGCACTGGCCGAGGCCGACAAATTGAATATGTACATTTTTAAAAATACTTCCTGGTTATTTTTATCGATAAATATTTTCAATCCAATATCCAAAAACAAATAATACTTATTTTAATTTTAATCGATCGGTCTAAACTCGATAAACACACGAAAGAATTACCCCACTATCACGTCTGAGTCGCGAGTTACACTGAATAGAAAGAAGCGAGCACACCGGTTTTGGTCATTAACGACAGTTTAAATACATTTAATATAATATTTTTCTAACGACACCAAATTTATAGCTAACTGATTTTAAAAAATATTTTTGCATGGCTTTCAGAAAAAAAAAAAAAAAAAAATCCTGCGAACTTTAAAGAGCTTGCACAATTTTGCGTAGCAAGCTGTTCGTCAGCACCAAAATTGCAAATAACAAATCAACAGCTGTTGTGATTGGTTCCATATTTAGCTCATACATATTAAATATTTGGTACAAGCGGCTAGAATTAAGTTCACGGACCAAGAAAATTAATTCTCTTTTGCTCTCTAATAATTAAAGAAACCAGATCTGAAGTTAAGTTTGCTCAATGCTCAATAGCTCTGATCTTTTTGTAATCGAATCTTTAAATGGTTCTTTGGACTATGCTATTGGAACAAGAAATGCAGTTTAATATACAATGCCATGAGACTTTTAAGAGTAATTAATATATTTCAATTTCTATATGTGTTGCATTAAGAATATCTATGACGAATATTTTATTTAAAATTAGATTGATTAATATCAGAAATTTAATTAGTCATTCCACTCATGCATTTGCATATCATATCAGAATAATTTCAAGTATTGCACGATCATTTACCATAGCAATTTGATCTCAGCTGGTAACAACAATTTCATAAACATCTGCTAATATTGATCGTTTGGAATAAAAAAATATTTTCGTTGAAGTGTTCAAGTAGATATAATAATATTATAATAGAAAAATATATTAGCACTTATTTTTACTCTATTTTTTAACCAGATCTTATAATTCTTTTCCTATTCACTAGATTAAACTAAAGATTATTCTACCTTTTCCGCTGTATTTATAGGAACAAGGAATTTGTTTAATCTTCTCTATCTACAACTTCCTAATCTAACTGTCAGCGTTCCATATCATTCTGTTCTGCGGTTTCCGTTTATTTTACGGTTGGACGATTCATCAAATGGAAAACTCGTAGCTTGTCTTGCTGAAAGTTTTTAGAACTGTCAAGATAGCTAGAGGATCAGGAAACTGAAAGTGAAAGTAAGTCTTGCAAAAGGACAAGAAATTGATTAAACAGTATTAAAAAAATACTATTGTAGTTTGCTTTGAAATTTCCAATAAATGAATTTTTTTTTTATAAATATAGGGAAATGTGAGGAACTTAGTTCGTTTAAAGGCAGTTTTATTTTCTTTGATAATGTTTAATATTTCTCAAAATTTACTTCCAAAAATGTAATTACTATTAAAAGAAAAAAAACTCATATAGAATATAAATCTGATAAACAAAAACTCTTTAATCATTTTTAAGACTGTAGAAAGTATGCTTGGTACCAAATTTATTAACTTTTAAATGCCGGTGGTAAGCTGTAGAGCCTAGCTTAGATATTCTATAGTAATACTTCCAAAATAAAACAACAGAATAAATGCTGTCTACATGATCTAGTCTATGATTTCTAATCTTTAATGTAAAACAGAGGACGATATTTGGCAGCTATTTTTTCATGTTCTTAAACATTCATTTTTAAAATTCTTTTTTAATATGACTGTATTTGTGATGATTGCCACGACCACTTATAAATGAGCAGCAATATTCCACATAAACATAGAATATAAACAGGGAATCTGTGATCTTATACCTTGTTTTTTGCAGCTTATTTATTTCCTTCTGCACTAAGCTACGTTTTCGCACAATCACTTATAATAAGAATAAATAAAAAAAATAAATAAAAGCACAAAACTCCTTACCTAATGAGTAAGCATACTTTTCAACATAAAAACGAGTAAATTGATGTTTATGTAATAAGCAAGTCAAAACCATGCCATTTTGGGGGCCCTTACAAGTCCCCAAATTATTTAAATATGCCGTGACTTCAGAAAAACGACAATTCGAAGCTTTTGGGGTATTTGTGACACAACAAATTTCAGAAATTCTTGTAGACTTTTTAAAAATGCTAAAAATGAAATTTTAAAGTACAATTTGAAAATCGGAAAGTTCGTTGTAGAAAAAAATCTTAGTTTTAATGTATAAAAATACGTTCTCATTAAAAACAAAAATTTAATGTACAATTCATCCCTTCAAAATGATAATTTTAAGTGCCATTGGCCAATTTTTTTAAAAATGTGAACTTCTTTTATATTTTCTATATAGAACGAATAATCTAAAATACTTAAAATATGCAATGTGATGATCAATTAAACAAACTTGTACGAAATACAGGTAAGAGTAAAATTAACCTGTACTTGTATTTCAGGATATGCATGGTATTTTCTTTTCTTTTATTTTACTGCAAAATATATTCAACGAAGCACAAAGGAAAGATATAAAATAAATAATTTACTATCCTGCCTTTTTTTCTGCGCAATGTCTTACTTCTCTGATTTCTTGTAGGCTGGCAAACATTTCCCTTTCGAAGAGTGAGAAAGCTCTTGTGTTCCAAAAGTGTAGTTTTCGAAGATTTTTGGTTTAATTAAAAGAATAATAATTGTGTAAAGATGACCCCGCAATTAACTTGCAAATGGGAGAAACGTTAAAGTTGATTTTCCTGCATATCATTTACGCTGTAAAATATTTACAACTTTACTGCACATTGAAATTTTGGTTATTCACCCACTACTTTATTTAAATTCATAAAAATGTTTAGAGTATTTAGAAAGATCAAGCTAAAAAATATTACAAAAGGAGATTTTTGAAAGATATGTGTTAAATATAAACAAAGTATATACTGTGTGGGAAAAATTAAAGACGATGCATGCGAATGAATCAATTAAACAATCATATGGAACAGGATATTTAGTGCGAATTATAAGCCTGTATAGTGTACATGAAATTGATGATTTTGTGTTAAAAATACGCCAGCACATAAGGTTGATTCACTATTTGGATAAGCTTACTTCGTGTCCCAATGGATGATTTTTCGTCTTAGCCGATATCAGAGTATTCTGTTTAAAAGGATTTAACAAAGAATATTTCAAATTACAAATATTTTTTGTACTAAAAATATGAAACTGCAATTTTATATTTTGTCTTAGATTCTTTCTAGAAACATAAAAAAATCACTTTAACTCATGTAGGATACACACATCAAGCATAACATTTGAAAAATAATTCACAGCTGTCCTATATTTAGTTATAAATATACTATCTTTTTATTATTGATTTTAAGTATTTTTTTAAAAACTTTTATTTTTTTAGTTTTACATTGCTAAAGTAAATTGTTCGAAAAATACTGAATGTGCATTCAAATTTTACCTCATTTTTCCAAAGTAAATACGAAATTAAAAAAAAAATAACTCTGATAACTCTACATCACAGGGTTGATATTTTGTAAATTATAGTTTGCTATATTTTTTGTTGTTAATGATTATCCAGTGGGTAAAGTTATGGATAATATATCTACTATAAGAGTTTGGAAAAGTAAAACAGAATGTGACGTCTACTTTAATTTACTTTGCACATTTCATTTCTTGTAAAACATATTTTCAAAGGTGATATATTCGAATAAGCATGTATTTTAATTTGTACTATACAGGGTGTCCCAAAAGTTGATAACGGGCTTTAATTCTTCATCTATTAGAGATAAGGGGGAATGTAAAATGAAAAAAATAATGTTCAAAATAATATCGGAAATAAGACTCAGTCAAGAAAAAACTCCTCTCGTTAATTAAAAAAAAAAAAAAAAACTTTTTAAATTTGTATACCACCCCCGTACAAAAACTGCCAATATGTAAATGTGCCCCATAGACTAATTAGGTGATGTGCAAATTTTAAGCCTTTCATTATAAAACGTCTCAAGAGATTTATTAAAAGAAATATGATCAGGAACTGTAAATGAATTTGAAAGTAAAAGTTTATTGCTCGAGAAGAAAAAAATATTTTCTTTCGACCCCTGAAATGCGATCAGACTAAGGTTCCCGTCTTTCAATCTTTTCCTTTCGAAAGCCATTGAAAAGTGCTTTACGTCAGAGAATAATTATTTTCATACCTCTGACAGTTTTTTAAATATAACTCTCAAATTTTGTAGATCACCTCATTAGTGTATGGGGCACATTTTACTAATTGGGAATTTTTTTTGTACGTGGGTGGTACACAAATTTAAAAGGTGTAATTTTTTGTAAATGAACGAGGGGATTTTTTTAACGCTTATTTCCGATCTTATTTTGATTTTTTTTTTTCAGTTTCTATTGCCCACTTATCTTTAATGGATAAAGCCCGTTACCACCTTTTTGAGACACCCTGTATAGGCATGAAATTAGTTTATGATATTTTTTTTCATGCAATGATCGTTCTTTAATCCAGTAAGCAATTAATACTGCTAAGCAATCGTTAGCATATCATTAAGAGATTATTGCAATTTCCGCTTTGCATTACTTTTCTCCTTCCCACAAGTTTTGTGTTCTTCATTTAAATTCAGAAAAAAAAACTAAGTATCTAATTTCTATACATGAATTATTCAGAGAAATTTTCTTGCCCGATAAAAGTTTGAAATCTAACACTTTAGAAACAGATAAACAAAAAAGATTAAAAGCAGCACCACACATAGGGGTAATCTTCTTTTCAACAGATTTGCATAAAATAAAATCAAAGAACAATAACTCTTTTGAAAAGAGTTGCCTGCAATGAAATAATTCGGAACCATCTTTCGATTCACATGCCTTTTCAGATGCAAATTATACTAGGTAATTTTAGAAAAAAAACGAGCTTTTAAGATTTATAAGCCGAAAATATGTTTTACACAGGATAAATAGTGTTCCCCAAACTTATTTCATGGTTTATTTTTTATTAAAATCTTGACTCTTTTAAAGTTCTTTTTAAGTAAAATGCCAACTTATTTAAAGTACTAAAATGCATTTATATTTTGTACCAAATTTTAATTAAGGTACTACTATAAGCAGCATTTCCTTATCTAAAAAATGGGTGAGACGATTACCAGCAACTTTGATACATCGGCTACAAACAAGATGTGCTCAAGGAATTAAAAAATAGCAAATGGTTTTAGAAATGTTCTTTAGGTAGTCTTTTGAGTGAGAAAGAAGGTGAATTTAACGAAGGAAAGGACTTTCAGAAAATGATCAAAAACCAGTGAATGAATATTGAAATTTCTTGTACATTTCAAACTATAACTTTTGTTGCTATATTTGCTGTTTTTTCTTGAAAAACGCAACCTTAATGGACACTTCAGCTCTAAAATAAAAACAATTCTTTGAGCCCACTATCCGTATTTCAATTTTGATGGTAATTTGCTCACTTGCTTTAGCTGCCAACCAACTCCTGCTTAATGTAGGTTACATTGTTTGTAAGTATCCGGTTCTACATTATTTTTACTAATAAAAAGTAACAAAAGTGAGAAAATAACAGCCTTTTACTTTTTGAAGTCGGTTGAAAAAAAATGTATGCACATAAAAATCTCTGACGTGGAAAAATGTACGGAATTAGGAGCTGGTGCATGTAAAATCTTTTCGTGGCTTCAATGAACTGCATGTTGAACGATACCTCTGGGGATGCCGATTTCAGGTGCTAGGTCTTATTTGAAATTAGTTTAAAATTAGAAGATTCATAGGGGGCAACGTTGGTATGCCTACCAGGCGTCCACATAATGAAATGACCATCTCCGGTCCATGTAGTGGTCAAGCCTCCAGGCAAGCCGCTGAGTTGGCTATTAGTAAAAAACAAAAATGACTGTTAGAAACAAATGAATAAACCTAGATAAATACGTATAGAGAGAATTTACTACATTAGCACTAACATTTCTTTTCCTAAAAATAAAATATTAACTGTATTTTACTTCGAATATTTATTTTGAAAAAAGAATTAACAGTTTTGATCAAATAATAAACTTTTCATTATAGAAAAAAATGTCACGTACAAGAATTAATTTGTTTTAACGTTGATTACTCGTGAGAAATCTCTAAACTTCTACCACGATCAGTAGGAGTAAAAAAGATTTCAGAATCATTATTTTGCAAATCGCAGTAAGTTTCCATCTTGATTTTTTTTTTTTTTTGATTTCCTAAAAGCGATTCGGATAATCAGCTATTCGAATGATCCGAGTTCGGATAGTTTGAGAACTACTGTATACTAAATATAACTTATTTATACCATAATTTTACTTATTTATCTCTTAATAATATATTTATCAATTCAGGGCTTAATAATTTAATTCAATAGTTTTAGGTAACATATGAGAAATAAAAGTATTAAATTTATAATGAGGTTTAAAATACTAATAACAATAAAATAGACGATGATTGTTGTATAAATGTGGTTAATTTACGTTAAATGCATTTTTAATAATTTTGAAAATTAGTAGGCATATTTAATAACTCTTAGTTATCTAGAAAATATTAGTATTTTATTTTATCCATTAATTTAATAATTATCCAAATTTTTATATTAAATTATTTCTAATGCCTTTTGGATGTTTATGTGGTAACACGAAAATATATTTTAATCATTTATGTGTAGTTGAGTAAATTTTGCAATTTTACCCTCTGTCGTCCACATAATATATAACACAGTCTCATATAAGTGAGTTAGGCTGAATGATTCCAATGTTAAAATCATATTTTACAAAGAAACTAACAGCGAAACCCGGCGTTGCTCGGGTTAAAATACACCGCATGTTTAATGGTATAAAAGATATTTAAGGATCCATTTTTAACGCAGATAATTTAGATTTCTATCTTAGATATTGAGAGACTTATTCGACCATTAAACATGCGATGTATAGAAAGTATTCCTGCTGATATGGCAACAGACGATAAATATTAAATTTTAATATTTTATTGGAGTTGAAAAACTGTTGTTTAAGTTACTTTGTTAGTGTTTGTCTAAAGTTCATAATATTTGAATTCGTAGCTTATTGAGTATAAAAAACGAAAGATAATGTTTAATACTAATGAATACACTGAAATGGTGTTACTTTACGGAGAATTTCATCGGAATAAGCTAGAGGCTGCGAAGCAGTATGCTATAAAATTTCCGAATGACAATCTCCCATCGCAATTGATCTTCACTCGACCAGACATTTCTAGAACTTTCTGGAACATTCCATATCGATTTAACAGTTGCACACAATTTGGAACTTTCTAGATCATTCCAGAAATTTTTAGAACTTTCTAGAACATTCCATACCGATTTTAGCAGTTGCAGACATTTTGAATCTTTCTAGATCATTCAAGAAATTTCTCGAACTTTCTAGAACATTCTGGACTGTTTTTAACAGTTGCAGAAATTTTGGAACTTTCTAGATCATTCCAGAAATTTTTAGAACTTTCTATATCATTCTGGATCGATTTTAACAGTTGCAGACATTTTGGAACTTTCTTGATCATTCCAGAAGTTTTTAGAACGTTCTAGATCATTCTAAATCGATTTGAACGGTTGCACACGTTTTGAAACTTTCCGGAAATTTTTAGAACCTTCTAGAACATTCTAGATTGACTGTAACAGTTGCACACATTTTGGAGTTTTCTAGGTCATTCTAGGAATTTTTAGAACTTTTCAGAAGTTCTCATGAGTTAGAAAAGGACAGATATATATTTTTTCACATTTTCGCCACCCACTTCCACCCACCGCGACCAACTCCGCGACCAAACCAACCACCGAGGCCAAGGGGTATTTACCACCCCAACGGGAAGTTAATTCGAGTTGGTGGTGATAGAGAAAACCCTGTCTTTACAAACGAACATTAGCATTTTATATATATATTAAGATTGGTAAAGAAATATAATTTATTTTTTTCCAAATTTCCTTTTAGATTACATTAAATGTACTCAAGAGAGAAGAAATGTTTAAAGCCTTTTAAGTTTTGATTTTCTGTTTCATTAAATAACATCTTTTTAGCGTAAAATATTACTTGATAGAAAGACAAAAAATTGTAAAAATTGAAAATGTATTTTCAGTTTTACTTCAGATGTCAAAAACGTGTATGAAATGCAAAATATTAAATAAATAGAATGAGTACATGAAAGCATTAGTGTTCCGTAATCCAATAATATTTTTTGTTCTAAAGGACTGAATATTTTGTAATTTATTTTATAGATCTCTTCGAGAGTAACTTTACGTATTAACTTATTTGTATTTGTAAGTTTTATCAGTAAAATGTTTGTTCATAAACATCGGAAAATGTGATATTTATAAATAGTATTAAAGTCACACTGTAAAGTCGTTAGTTTATACATAATCAGGGTGTTTCAAAAAAAGCGGTAACGGACTTTAATTCTTTATCAATGAGAGATAAGTGAGCAATGTAAATTGAAAAAATCTGACGTGGACAACACATGACTTCCTTGCACGCCTATTAAATGAAAAATATTTTCGGCGCACTTCATCTAAACTTTTTTTTTTTTTTTTTTTTTTTTGTAAGAGATGAAATACTGCAATAATACTAACGTTTCTGGCCAAACAGTGACGGATCTAGGATGGAGGGGCTAGCTTACTGGGTATTCAATAAGTTGGGTACAGTTATCCATTGGCCCTACGACAGGGGAAGGGGCAGACGGGGCACCACTCCTGGGCCCGTGTTCAGCTAAAGTGCGTCCGTGAATTTTTCAGAATATGTTACGAATTTCATTTATCGATCTGTAATTAAAATATTTTTTTTTAGATAGACTAAATTTTGAATACATAATTCTAGAATGATTTAGATTGCAGAAAATGATAATTCTACCATTTAAATATTAGTATTTTTTTCAATCTTCGAACATGAATTAAAAGTACCATTACATATCAGAAAAACTTCCCTCCCACTCTCTTTCCTTTTAGCATTTTATATGAAAATCATTAAAAAGAGCAGTTTTACAAAAAAAAAAAAAAAAAAAAAAAAAAAAAAATCCTTCCGTCCCTCCTGTTTTTTTCGACACTTTAGTGCTTTACGAAAGGGGCCGGGAAGATTCTCGCCCCGACTTATAAACTTTCTCTCGGGAGCCCTGGTTATCCAAGCTTGGCGACATTTGGCACGATTTTTTATGTCAACTGTATATTTTATTTTTCTGCCTACATATAGTATTGCGTAATCGAATTTCGAGAAAGGTGTGAGAATTTCCGATAAAATAAAATACTCGAACCTGCCAGGACTTACACTTAATAGGGAAAACAATGTAAATTAATTTAAATCATACCTCTTTTTTCCATAATGATTTCATTGTATTCCTTCTAATTATGCACCTCTTTACAAATTGCCTGATAGTAATGCATGTATATTTTGTGAGTGCTGTTCCCCTTGAAACAGCTTGTTCTGGGGTTGTGCATTTATGATTTCTTCTTGATGATTTGCGCTTTCACTCTCACAAGAAAAATAATCCTTTTTTCGGAATTTTTATAAAATAATCACCTATATTATGACTCAACGACCACTTTATTGAGGCCATAATATTTGTATTTAAATTAAATTCTACACACGAATGGGGAGCTAAATGGAGAACAAATGAATCACACTAGTGCTTTACTCGAAAAGAACGACCAAGAAGCGATAGCAATTTCAATGGGTTTTGACGCCTGCTTAGAAAGACTACAGTACTTCCAAGAAATTCTTCCACTATTCCTAAACGTTCAAAACGGGAGTTTGTTGCACAACACGCGTAAATTAATGGAATTTTTTTTAGATCCATCATTCTCGATCTTTTCAGACACCGTTGAGGCATTTATAGGATATAAAAGCTCATGTACAGACATAGGGATGGACGCGAGACGCGCGAGACGAGAAATAGGGCTGTCTCGTCTCGTCTCGCAGTGGTAAACCTCTGTCTCGTCTCGCGTCTCGTCTCGTCTCGCAACCACTTTGTCTCGTCTCGCGTCTCGCACAGAAATTGCCTGTCTCGTCTCGAGAGACACGAGACGACTCGCGACGACGCGAGACGTCTCGCGAGTCTCGCAAAATTAAGGACTGCGAATTTTTACCATATTTTTAGTAACATTAATACTAGTTATTGAAAATTAATATTAACAATAGCAATTAGTTGCATATTGCCATATTAGTACATATATTAGTTACCATATTAACTCATATAGTTATTTGAAATGATAAAAATTCGGATTTAATCCGTATATATAATGTGACATGACACCGAAAATTTATTTATTTGCGTAACTGCGTAAATGTAATATTTATGGTTAATGGGAGTTTCATTTGCTTTTGAAAATATATAAAGCTTTGAATTTTGTCAGATATGTTGCAGAACTCAGGGACACATGTTGGGCAAATAAAATTTTGATCTAATTAAACGTACGGAATATGTACGGAATAGTGAATAATTATAGTGAGCGGAATAGTGAATAATTAAAGTGAAGCTTACTTATCCCCCCTCTCGTTTTAGTGTATGAGATATGGGTTTTATATTTAATCGGGGGAACCCGGGTTTAACCTGTTCATTTACACCAGGTACGGGCAACCTTTGGAAGGTTGCGAGCCAAAATTTAGGATGTTAGGGACGTCACGGACCGTATAAGTGGGATTTATATGGGATTTTGATTTGGTTTATATTGATTGTCTATGGCGGTGCTGCCTAACCTTTTTATCGCCGCGACCTGGTCAGCGTTTGATAATAATTTTACCGCGGACTGGTCAGGGGAGGGGGTACGCTGATTGTTTTAATTTAATTGTGCTTAAACATACCTTCAAAATATATACAGTTTCACAAAAAATGAATGTAAAAATGATTTAAGATTTTATCTCACTAGGACGCTAAATGAATGAGAACACTGAGCTTATTTCTTTGCAACGAGTCGGTTAGATCTGGAGGTAAGAAGCAATGACACCCAAAGTGTGTTGCTTATGTACAATTCATTCCTTTATTCTGTTATGTTGGTTCTTGTCAGTGCAGAAAATCCCGCTTCACACAGTTAGGTTGTTGGAAATGGCAATAGGGATTTAAAAGACTGGAATTTTAATTCATAGTCTTGAAATGTTTAATAAGCAGTAAAATAATGTAAAATAGTCATGAGATTTTTTTCTGTTACAAAATCTGTTCTGTATAAATTAGCACAAACCCAAGAAACTCGAGACCTTGAGAGAAATGCACGACAGAAAATAAAATGGAAATAATGTAATTTTTCTTGAGCAACCCGGTACCATTTGATCCGCGGACAGGGGGTTGGGGACCACTGGTCTATGGAAACTTGAAATCTTCCACTTGCCGGATAAATACCCTGGAGGGCCACATCCGGGCCGCGGGCCAGGGTTTGCCGATATGTGATTTTACACTATCAAAAAGAAGAGACAACAGAAAGGACTTGTGAGCGTTGGATTTGCGCAATCACTCCAGTAGATCATTCATTTGCGTTCGCATAGCTTGGCTTATGGCGAAAGACAGTGCCGTAAAGGGAGGCATGGCAGGGCGAATGCCCGGGGCCCCCACATGTAGGAGCCTCAAAATCCATACAACTATTTTCTCAACCTCTTGGATCTTTTATCTTTTATAACGTTTTAGATTTGTACATTTACTATTCAAAACGGATCACCTAACACTGTTTAAGCAGAAAACAAAAAAGTTGCTTACTGTTTACAAAATAGCTAACAGCTCACCAACAGATCCGCTGTATTACGATACGTACAGCTGATTATGAAAAGTTAAATTTATATGCCAGTATTTCTAGAACCAAAGTTCTTTAACTAATGGCCTTGTGTTCCCTTTATTTGTATTCTAGAAAAACATGATCTGGGCCTCAAAAAGCCACTCTGAAGCAAGCATCCCTTTTGGGGGGCCCTCTTATTTCTTAAAATTATCATATCACTTAGGTAATTTCAAGCAAATGGCAGTTTTTTCTTTTTGTTGTAATTAGTACTTACAAATATTTTATGTACTTACAAATAATGTGCAGATTCATAATCAGTGGTGTACACCGACTTTCTTTAAGAGAAGGGGGGAATGGAAGTAATCTTTTGGTTAAATAAAAGAAATAATCTATATGTTTAAAATTAAAACTGTACGGACTTTATGTTAAAAATGCATGGACAAAGGGGGAGGGACTGAATCCTCACCCCCACACCATTTGTGTACGCCACTGAGCATAGTAAATATGTGGAGCTGAACCACACTTTTCTAGAGTAAGTCAATGCTCGGAAATTTCTTTTTCCTTTTAATGAGGATCTAAATTAGGAATGGCATGGCATACAAAGGTCCAAATGCCAATTAACACGCTCTACTTTTTCTCGCATATCGTAAAACTCAAAATAGCCAACTTAAATTGACACTTTGTCCTTTATCCCCCCCCCCCTCCAAAAACCAAAGACATTAGAATATACTAGAACGAGTATATTCTAATGTCTTTGCGAAAAACCAATGGTTTGAGTCCCTCTTGCAAAATATTTTAATATTTGTTGGTCGTCTTTTTCTTTTACTTGTGCAATAATCAGAGTTCACATTATTTTACATTCATTATACAAATGATTCGATAAATATTTGTATAAAAACCCAAATAAAAAATAAAAATAAATGTTATATTCCAGCTGGAATTCATGTAAAATCCATTAAATATTTCAGTATATGAAATTAAAAATACCTTGTTGTTACAAACCAAGTGCTCTATTAATGGCTGAAAACGCTTTTATAAGGAATAATACTACTTACATCATGAACACATAAGAGCTATATTGATGATTTATTAATGTTTCTGTGTTGTTTTGTGTTAAGTTAAAGCTACGAAAGAGCTATCTGCTTAGAAGGGGTGCAATGGGAGGAGGACCTCTAACGCGTATTCACGTTACATCTGGAGAAAACCGCCTAAAACTTCGATAGCCGCACGGCAGGATAGAGCCCTGCCTTCAGAACCTTCACAGAGACCTTCACAATTCAGTCATCTTACCATGTTGTATGTTGAGTGTTATTCCCCAATGGTGAGCCACTTTTAATAAACGCCACTTTTAATAGTGACATAGGATGTAACATGATCGTTATATGCTAGTCGATGAGGCAAGAGCGCAGCCAGAAAATTTTGTCGAGGGGGTTGTATAAGATACAATTTTGTATTGATAAACTTAATTTCTTATTGACGACAAAAATCTGAAAACTCTTAATAACTAATTTTGAAAGTTTCGCAGGGAGGTATATCCCGATATCCCACTCCATGGTTACGCTACTGCAGTGACGTACGAAATGGGGGCGGCTTTGGGGCTCGAGCCCCCTTCCCATACCTTTGGAGGATGATAGAAAATAACCATACATGGGTGTCTTTTCCAGTGTCCAGAATCCACATACTTTATTTTTTGTCTGGAAACCGATCATTAGCGAAATTCTCGATACATTAATTCCTCACCCTTGTTTTTTTCCGGGAAAAAAAACCGGTCACTCAATAGTTGTTTGTGGGTGGGAATAGCGAACGGAAGTCTTCATGTCAATTGTGAAAGCAGCGGTCATCTTGCAACTTGTCACCGCTCTGGCGCCTATCTCGCAATCTGTTCGGAGGTGTCCTATTGTTGAGGGGAAAAAATTCTTCCGGTGATAGGGCGCACCTACTTCCACGTGCTGAGATAGTTCGCCCTCCGTAGGTCCATTCTGTTCTGGAGTGAGAGGTTATCCATCGTGTCGGCAAATCCAACAGACACCGGGCAATTATGTCCTCGGGACATCTCTCTCCCGACATTTCTGTTTTAACTGGAACTCTGTAGTAGGGACCCTCCGATATCTGATATTCTGCGTAAAAAAAAAAAAAAAAAAGCTTGGGCATCTCAACACAAAGCATGCTTTTCCTTTCGGCCCCAGTGCTAACCTCCTGTATTCAAAGTTTGTCTTTTTAAATGACTGGAGGAAGCGTTAAGGATAAAGAGAAATTCTGCGAGGGTTGTTCCTCATCTCATAGCGTGAAGTTTTAAAACAGGAAAAGATCTTATACATATAGTAGTATTTTGCAATATTTCTTTATAAGTATAGCGCTTTTGCTCATTTTGAAAGACAATTTTTGTGTTTATTATTACTTTTTTTTCTTCTTTCTTGACATGATCAGTGGCATACGCAGACTTCCTTCAAGGGGGGGAGGGGTGTTATAGACATAACTTTGTGTTAAAATGCGTAATATTTAATCTAAAAATTGAAAATTTGTGGACATTTTGTTAAAAAAATTTTGACAAGGGGGGGGGGGTGAACCCCCAAACCCTCCCCCCCCTTGCGTACGCCACTGGACATGATGAATACTGGGTGGCTGTTGATAAAAGTACATAGTACAGATTTTGAAGAACCAGTAAAAAAGCAGTGGAAGGAGAAAACCGCACAACATTAAATGGGTTTATTTTTTCAAATGAATGTGAGTGTGCGTGTGTGTGTGTGTGGGGGGGGGGAATAAAAAATGTAAAGGAGTGGACATCCGAAAGGGCACAAACAGAGGTACATTCATGTATTTTGTATTTATCTCTATTGAAAGTTGATATTCCGATAATTTTTCAAGGTCAGTGGCCTGATTTTTAAGTACACAGTGTGCACAGTAGCCCTATTGCCCCTATAGCTTTTGGTGAAGTGATTTTTTTTTTTGTATCACTAGGCGCCAAAGCCCCCAGACTCGCTACGCTCGCTTTTCGTATGAGGCATTCGGCCCCTAATCAGGCTTATTCGTAAAAAAGACATAATTTCAACAGACAAAACCCGAAGATTCGATCAGATAGAGTGTTACTGAGCTACGCATTGCTTGGTTCTTGCATCTTCATTGGTACATAAAAATTTAAACTTTACACTACAGTAGACCCCCTCCCCCTCATAACACGGAAGATATTTTGTTATGGGAATCCGTGTTGTACGGGTCCTGAGCTATACTCCACCTGGAGTGCGGACTCCGCTTATAATCGCTGGAAAAATTATTTGCACTCTTCAGAAACACAATGATTTTCAATGTTGCCATTCAAAAGGTATATTAATTAGGAGCTAAAGCATAATAAAATCAGAACATCTGTTTTAGCTGTATTTTTAATAATGTAAAACCTATTGAACACCCTTCGAATTTGCCACCCATTGCGATTTTTCATTATTTGGCGACTTGCGTACATGCAAAGTTAATAAAAGCTACGGAACAGATAGGATAGCTTGCCACCCATGCAGTGCCGGATTAAGACAGCGCGGGGCCCGTAGCAAATGTTACCAAGGGGCCCCCTGCTCAGTGACGCACCTATATATATAAATATATATATTTAGGGGGAGGAGTTCACCCTCACATTAAAGTAATAGAGCTAAATTAAATGAGAAAATAAATAGTGCTAATTATATTACAATTTATGTTTAGTGCTAATTAATGGTATTACTAATGCTAATTAGATGTAAACAAAACTAAAAGGTCCCATGTGTTATATTTGCGAGAGGTTTATCCCAGCCCTTCCTCCACCTTGGGTGAGCTAATCTGTAGGTTTTGTGCGATAATAAAATGAAACACAACTTTTACGAATTTTCTTGATTCAAAATGAAAAAAATTGAGTTAAAATAGTGTGCGGAAAAAATGCCGCAAGACATAGACAGTGAGTAAATAGATAGTGAGACTGGCGATGTTTAAAGTTATTTATTCGTACAACTCAGGTTTTTTTTAATGAATGTTAATGTTCATGGATATATATTTGGAATTTCTAACACTTTCCGCCTTTCCCATATGCAAACATATAACTAGACAAGTTTACACACATAAAATAATAATTGTTTCTGTAAAATTTTTAGAACCTTCGAAATCAATATGTATTTTAAACAGTGCCTTTAAACACTATTTTTTCCCCTATAAAAATACATGCTTGTAAAATTATTTCATTATATATCTGGACAGTCTTTACTAATTATAGGTTACATATTTTTAACTTCTCTTAATTTATTTAATGTGTTAATTCATAAGAAATCGAACTGAGGATAAATAGATCTAGCACAATAATACCTCCACCATTCAAAATATACTGCATACATGGAAGCCACTTAAACTGTACATGCTTGTACAGGGGGACTGTTACTTCCACATACCGCTTGGGACACTTCTAAAGGCCATTTCGTTAGTGTTCTACAAGCATATGTACATTACTTTTCAACTTATCCTTGTTAAAATGATATAAAATATTTTGCTCAAAAAAATCTTTATAAGAGGAATAGAATAATCTATATAATAAATAATAAAAACTTCGGATAAAACATTCATTATCGTATTACGTTCAAATGTTTTTGCAAGACATAATAATCTTAAATGTGACAAGTAATTTGTGAGTTTCTTTGTGGGTCAAGAGTATCCGAAAATTCTTTTTGTTTTCAGTTTGCCTGAGGGTATGGCTTCTCGGATACCCCGACCGTGCGAAGATCCTCTCGGTTCTAATTATTTTATTTGAACGAACGTACTGGCATTCGCGCTCTTGACCTGTGGTTTCGACCGGCCAAAAATGAATTCTTTCATATTTAACGTGGTTAATTTCCGAGATTAATAAGATAATTTATCGTAATAGTGGATTCCCCAACTATAAAAAAATGACTTACATTCTATATATTATTATTGTTTCAAAAAATAATTCGTCTTTGTTTGAATACTGTAAAATGTAAAATAAATAATTAAGTAAAAACAAAGCAAGCCAACTACCAAAAGCCTTCTTAAGATGGTTTACATCCTAGTACACCTTCGAATTTCGCCAAAGCCACCCGCCTTTACTGCAAAATAAAAGAACTTTGGGGCTGCCCAACATCCGTTTAAATATACCATCCCCATATTTACTGCAAAACAAAATAACTTTATGTCCAATATTTAAATAAAAATTATTGTTTCGTGGGGGATTATTATTGATTATGGGGCGCGTTTTTCCTACAATCTTAATCCTATGGATCTCAGCTCTCGGGGAAATGCAGAAGATCGACTCGCGTTCCAGAGAACATCTTCAGAAATAGCCAAAAATATTTCCGTTCTATTGAGTCATTTTGAAAAGTTTGATTACAACTTCATTAAAAAATTCTTTCGACTTGTTACTGAAAAGTCCCTGAAGTGATCGGGACAGATAGACTACAGACTAATGAATAATCCGGCCCACCGACGGATTAATACAATTTTGTGGGTGGAGGCTTGGATGGAAGATTCACACACACACACATACATATATATATATATATATATATATATATATATATATATATATATATATATATATATATATATATATATATATACATATATATATATATAAATTTTATGGAAGTTGGGATTGTTTATATTAATTTCATTTTTCTCGGAGGGGCGGTCACCTCCTCCGACCCCCTCCCTTTAATCCGCCCTTGATCAGACCCTGAGTCTGTTTTTTTGTTTCGGCACTTAGTTTTCTTTCTATATTTTGTTTATTTCTGGATTCAGTCTTCAAATAAAGACAAAAATGTAACATTATTGGTAAGGAATCCATTTTCTAAAGCCCATAGGTGGGTGGTGCAAGGGTCTGGATACCCCTCCTCCGTTTGTCCGAGTTTCGCTTTTAGTCAACGAAAAGATAATGATACAGCCTTTCTTTCTGTCTTTCTTTTATTTCCCCCCTTTTGGATGCTCCCTGAAATTTTTTTCTGAGAACCGTGTTTTTGTTCCACAGTATTGTTGGATATACTCTTGTGTGTGTTCTTATTGCTGACTTTAGAATACTCATTCAGTTTCGCCTAGGTAATGAGTTGACTAAATAATGCAGGCATGCAACAGCCACATTAAATATATTAATGACTATGTCATTTTATCGCTCACCCCCTTTTGAAAATGTGACATAAAAATGAGACACGAAAATGCGTTACGAAAACGCGACATAAAAGTAAGAATAAATGTCCGCTGAAAATGTTAGTATGTGTTAGGTAAACCACCGATTTCTATAAGCTCCGTAAGGTTGCATTTATTTGATAAAATGATTGTTTAAAAATTTCATCCGTTTATTTAAATACTATTAATTCGCAACAGCTTTAATCTATTGTTACAATATTTCGTAAGCTGTAGAATATACATCACAAGTATATTTTACATATATTTAAATACTATTAGTTCACAACAGCTTTAATCTATTGTTACAATATTTACTGAGCTGTAGAATGTGCATCACATGTATTTTTCTATAAATAGGTTACAATCCTAAAAATTTCAACATGGGGTTACCAGGTGAAATACACGATAGATGAGAGATAAAATGACATAGTCCATTAATATCGTTTTAATATGGCCATCATGAAACTAAAAAATTAGGGGTGTTCAGGGGGGGGGGGTCTCCCATTGATGAGGCTCGAACAGCCGAGTTATACATATATTCTTTCAATGAGTTGTCTACAACTGATTTACAGTTCCACTATATAGATCTTCAGAAATTGTCTTATCCAATAAATAAATAAATAAATAAAAATGAAAAGAAAGAAAGAACGAAAGAAAAAAAGATTTACAAGATTTATCTGTTGCCTTAAAAAATCAAGATAAATCATGCCAAGCTCATAGATTATAAAACACTTTCCAATACAAAATATTTTTGCGCCAAATCTGCTATATATTTTAGTTAAAACTGGCGAGATTTCGTAGATAAAAAAATGTTGTATTATCACTGTAAATGCAATTTTATGAGACCCTGTAAAAGACCATTAATTTTTTTTTAGCGTTTAACTGAATAATATAAAAATTTTATACTCATTGTCTTGTGCTAGAAATGTATTAGTGTCTCTCAAATGCCACAGACTGCAATGGAAATTCTTTTGAGTGCTCCTGTAGAACTATTAATAATACGGACGTTATTCTCAATGGAGAGCATCATTTTGAGAGCCTTAGTAATATATATGCCAACTTTGTTTTCTTTCAAAACTCGAATATCTCTAAAATATGTTTTCAAGAATGACTTCTGATTCAGTCATTCCTGTATCAACAGATACAGGGGGAGACCCCCCCCCCAAACCCCCCCTTTTAATTCTGTTTTTTAGACTGTGCTATACATTGGATTTTTTTCTCCTGTAAAAGAACTATAAATGCTACATACACCATTTTCAATATGGTACGTGGTACTGCACATAGAAAAAACATAAATTTCGCATAAATCGATGCATATCCACAGCAGTTAGAACACTGGATGGATGGACATCAGAACAGACAAATAATCGAAATCATAAGGACGTTAACCCGTTTAGGGTTCTAATGCATTAACAAATTTTCGCCGGTCGGAGACCCCCTCATACTCCAAGGCAGATAGCCCTTAACAAAACACAATACAATAAATCATTTAAAAGTGCGAGTAACGAATTTTCATTTCCAAAGAAATCGACATAGCTTAATATAATTACATTAGACATTTTTCGAGGTACTACATTATTCCAGGCGATCCGCCAAGACGAGCAACTTTTTTGCCAAGATAAATGCCGGACACATGAAATTATTGATGGTTCGGAATACGATTGCCAACAGTTTGCCAGGAAATTTGAAGGAAAAATAGTTTGGTGTTAATGACCGCCGGGATAATACGTAAATACCTTTTTCGATTTATCGTAAAATAATAAAAATATCGCCAAGTTTGGTTCATTTTTCAAAGCATTTTTTTCGCACCCTATTTGGCAATTTATCGCAAAAGTCACCAACATTGCCGGCTTTTGGCTCAAATTTTGAAGGAGGCACACGATCGTCGTCGGATTATTAGCTAATCATATTGTAGGATAGTATTATATGCTTAAAATAGATGCCTGTCTCTAAACTACCATTGACCGTATTGTATAGAAATTATTTTGAGTGCTCCCGTATAGAAAAACTTTTAACTATACAGACACTATTTTCGATGCAAAGCTTCATTTTGTAATCCTTCATAACATCCAATTTTGTTTCATTTCAAAGAGCAGAATATCTCTAAAACTAGAAGCCTTTTGTGAAGGCAATTACAACGGGCGAGAAAAAAAACATTTTAAGGAAATTTGTCTTTCATTCAATATATTTAATTTTCATCCACCTAAAATAAATAAGTTCATATTCAATTTTTATTACAGACCCAAATTGAATTTCATGCTCATCTGGAAACGCGCGGAATCTTTCCGCAGTCGAAAGCTTTCGTTTTGTATACATAAACATTCGAATATCCAATAGACGATTTATTTGTGGGGGAAAAAATAATTATAAACTGTGTAATCGGGAGAAATTATTTTAAACTTATTGGAATCCCCCCAATTGTATGACGTCATTTTCACTTAAAATAGGTCATTTTGTCTCGTAAACGATTCAATTTTTTGACTCTCGGAAACGAAATGGTGCTGAAAATAGCGAAAAATCGCTTAAAAATGAAGGAACGGGTGGATTTTTAGATTTTAAAATTGACAGATTGTTTTCTATATTTTTTTTACAAACTTGTGAAAATTTTCAAGCGGATCGTACAAACGATGTAGAAGTTGTTAGGGTTTTTGTCCTTGACTTTGTAATCTTTTTGCAGTCATAGAGGAAAAAGTTTTATCTTGAAGTCGGGGTTCAGCGCAACTACAAGGGGTGATCAAATGAAAAGGTACCACACGTCGCAACAACCTAACCGTTATCATATTTGTCCATGCAGCTATAAGAGCACGTATCGAGACATCTAGGAATGCGATTGGAACCTTTTGTGTGGATAGGAACATGCGGGGCCCGCAGGAGAGAGCAGAAGCTCTTGTAAAAAGCACCCTCCTACGTCCAATTGACGCGGCAGTGCGTGTGAGGACAGGATGGTGTTCACATTGCAAAATTCGACGATTTAGGGGCAGCGAGGCGTTATCCGATTTCTGACGGCGGAAGGTGTTAAACCGGCTACTATTCATCGCAGGCTGGTGATCGTATACTGGGAAGGCTGTGTGTCCCACAAGTCAATGAGAAAATGGAATGTCCGTTTTCGCCAAAGAACTGGCCACGTTCAAGTGGGAGATGTTGGACCATCCGCCCTATAGTCCGGACATGTCGCCCTGCGATTTCCATATGTTGGTTCCACTGAAGAAACCACCTGAAAGGGAAGCGCTTCAACTCGGACGACGTACCCAGTCCGGACGCTGTGACGGACTGGGTCTCGTCACGGCCACAGGAATTCTGGGAACAAAGAATCCTGCGGCTTGTTCGTCAGTGGGATCGTTGTGCTCAGGCCTATGGTGTATATTTCGAATAAAGTCTACATTTGTACCCACCGTGTTGTTTCGTACCGTGTTGTATCCGTTCATTGGATCACCCCTTTTAGTTAGTAGGGTGATACGCTTTAAAGAATAACTTCCCATAGAGAGTAATGTATTGGGACTATTTTGAGTGCTCCTGTAGAAAAAAATCTATAAATGCTACATAGATCCTTTACAATAGGGTACATGGTACTGCAGATAAGAATAACATATATATATTTCGTAGAAATCAGTGGCCATACACGCGAGTCAAGGACGGAAAGACAGACAAACCGAAATCTTAAACACTTTTCTACCTTGTTGGAAAGTGTCAAAAAAGCTAGATCTTGAAGGGGAAAGGCGAAAACTTTCAAGGTAAAGGCGCGGGGCCCGTAGCATTTGCTAAATCTGCTATATTGTTAATCCGGCACTGCACCCATGGCGACTTTTCATTATTTGGCGATTTACACATGCTCACAACCTATAATTACTGTTCATGTAAGGTTACCGGAAAACCATTATCCATATTTTCATTTACATAATCGTTTGCAGATTGGCGTACTTGCACCACGAATTATACCATCTCGTCGCGCTAGCAAATATCCAAAGTGTACTATAACTGCTATAATGGCATAGTTAACGCCGCCAAATATTTCTACTGGTAGCAAACCTATCCAGCTGGACCGAACCGGCTTTAAAATAATCTGCATTTTAATTATTTTTCAAGATATTAGTTACTCTGTTTTGGAAAAACAGATAATTGCTAATTCTAAACTCCTGTTGTCTAAGCGAACTTACTATTTGAAAATTGTCAACTTTGTGTAACACATTTTGAGTTACGTATTTCATATAGTTTTTATTTTGGCGTAAAATGGGCGTAATTCTAACTCATGTTTGTAAATTTCACGCGATTCTAGATACTTGGAAACGCTTTGTTGCAAAGGAATGAATGATTTTATGCCAAATCTGGCAACCATTCGGTTTATTATTTTTATTTTTTTATTAATATCTTCTGAAATAATTCGATTTTCGAAATTTAAATCAGCTTAGCAGGTTGCTCGGAATTTTTGGAATCTGTGGGCACCTTAGTCGAAACTCAAATCCCCACGGTTTAGGAGGAGATACGCTGACAAGCTTTTGACAGCGGCGGCGACAGCGGCCTTTACTTTTTTTTTAGAATAGAGAGATTTTTACACGAAAATGTGTCACACTCTGAAGTTTTGCAAGCCGAAGGAAGGGAAAACATGATAATATAAACGAAAAGAGAAATAGTTTAAAAAAAATTGCTTGCATTTTCTCTCCGTCCGATATTAATATCTATCTAATCTTATAAATAAAAATGAAATTCTGTTTGTTTGTTTGTTTGTTTGTTTGTTTGTTTGTTTGTGGATTTGATTCGTATACAAATCCACAAAAATGGACCTATCGGCCTGAAATTTAGCAGAGATGTGTAAAATAATATAGAATAAACCACTGTCCACTTTAAAACTTTGAAAGTCCACCCATTCCCGGAATTTAAGAGATTTTTTATGCTATACACGCAAAAATCTTTCCGTAATTGTAACCCCTGTAGTGAAAAAAGTGTGAAATAAGGATCCTGGTTGCCATGTGTGGCGATTTTGCCGAATAAAATGTCGTTCGTATACAAATCCACAAAAATAGACCTATCGGCCTGAAATTTAGCACAGATATGTAAAATAATATAGAATAAATTGTAGTCCACTTTAAAACTTTGAAAGTCCACCTGTTCCCGGAATTTAAGAGATTTTTTATGTTCTTCACGCAAAAATCTTTCCGTAATTGTAACCCCTGTAGTGAAAAAAGTGTGAAATAAGGATCGTGGTTGCCATGTGTGGCGATTTTGCCGAATAAAATGTTTTAAATTCTCAAAGTAAAAATAAAAGAATAATAATGATTTTTTTTTTTTTTTTGTTAGTTTATATTCGTAAGGTTATTTTTTTTAAAATTATAATATCGTGTGCATGGGAAATCAGAGCAGGAATGTAATGCTTTACACGCAAAACAATAAGAATTGAAGATTTCCGAGGCTAATGTGTAAATTTTTTTAGTTTGGCGAAAAAATAAAATGGCTGAAATATGGATTTTGAGTAAGTGAGTTCTAGCGGTTTGCCCAGTTTTCGGCTTGGCGCAATTTATTGAGAGCTTAAGGAAATAGATTTTTGAAAACGAGTGCAAAGGTTTTATTAGAATACAGCGTTAAAGTTTAATGATCCGTGAAGAAATAATGCAGTTATTAAGGGATTTCAAGCGATCTAACTTCAGAATTCTCGCCAATTGAATACATTGATTTAAGTTGGGGGAATTCCGCCAAATTTCAGAAAATTGAAATCTTCTCATTTAGTACATCGGAGTAACGATGAATAAAACACATTATAGTTGATAATTAAAAAAAATCGGCTGTATTAAGGGATTCCACTTTTCAAATAAATGCCTGGCGGTCGAACCATTTCCCATTTTGATTGCTGCTAAGTCAATGCTTCGAATGATTCCCTGAAAAAACTCTTGCAAAATGGCGTATGTTGGCACTTTGGCGAGGCTTAGATTTAAAACTGGATTTTATTTGAGACTGGTTTATATAATAACACTGGTTATACATAAAAATGAATGTTGGTATGTGTTTATGAGGTTGAAAAACTCCAGCACCGTTGAGCACCGTTGCACGATGAAATTTGGTTCACCTAAGTCTTTTATCATGGAGAAGGTTTTTATGCTATCCGTTTTCCTTAACTTGCCACTTGGTGCCGCAGCACAACGTTGAATTCTATTCCGTTTAGCCGTTTGCTATGCGAATATCGTCCAACCGATTTCGATGAAATTTGGTACACGCGAATATTAGAACACGGAGAATATTTTTCACTATCCATTTTGCTGTAACTTGCCGCTAAATGGCGCTGCAAAGCATCAACTTCTATACCGTTCGACCAACCAGCATAAAATTTTTTATACTTACACATTTGAGCACGAAGAATGTATTCTAACTGCGTTCCTTTTGATGTTACTCACCACTAGATGACACTGCAGTGCATTATTATTTTAACTCGCCACTAGATGACGCTGCAGCAGGCCAAATTCTTGACCATTCAAACGGTCGCTATGAAAATCAGTATACATAGCTATTTGAACAATGAGAATATTTTGGCGTTATCCATTTTGCTAAAACTCGCCACTTGACGGCGCTGTAGCAAATCATTACTTTATTGAACCACTAGATGGCCCTGCAGTGTATCACTTCTTGACTGTGCAAATAATCGCTATGAAAATAGGTATACATAGATATTTGAACACGGGGAAGAGTTTGGCGCTATCCATTTTCGTATAACTTGCCACTAGATGTCGCGTCAACACATGAACTTCAGGACTGTTCAGCCGATAGTCATGAAAATTCGAATACATCGATATCTGAATGCGAAAAATATTTTCGCCGTATCCGTTCTGCTAAAACTCGCCACTAGATTGCGCTACGCCGCATAGCCTTCTGCACCGTACAAACGATTGCCTTGCAATTCGGTATGCATGATTATTGGACACAATATAACGCGATATCCACTTTGCTATATCTGTTTATTACAATGAATAGTAATCACCACAAATCGTAATATCAAAAAGTCCATTCATTCCCGTGCGAAGAACGGGTCCTTCAGCTAGTCTAATATATAAAATTCTCCTGTCCCAGTGTTAGTCACCTAACTCCTCCGAAACCACTCGACCAATTTTAATGAAATTTTCTATGTATATTCGTTAGGTCATAGAATAGGTTTTTAACTATGTCTCATACCCCTAAGTCATAAGGGCGGTCCACCCCAAAATGTTTAGCCCCCGAGTGCTATTCATTTCAATCAGGATTTCTGTGTAGACATTAGCGTGTCGAATCACTTTTCAAATATGTTTGCCAGATAATGTGGAGAGGGGGGGGGGAAAGTTAATAAAATGTTGAAAGTCGCACAAGGTTTGCAATTTTTGATAATTGATCGCTAAATGTGGTGCCAAAACGCGACAATTTATTATAAATATATTTCGCGTATAGTTAGAAAACGCCTGGCGTATATTGTAAAAGAGTTTTATTAGGCGATTTTAATATAGATTTCTATTCCGAAGAAGTTCTCTGTGGAACAAGAAAGGAAAACACGGTACACTCGTTGATTATGATGCCCATTCCAAACAGCATTTAAAATGTCTTTGCGGTATAGTTGGAATATGCCTACAGGAAGAATATGCCTGGCGAAGATTGTAAAACAATTTCAGTAGGCGATTTTAAGATAGATTTCGATTCCAAAGATGCGTTTTATGGTACAAGAAAGAGTTGATTCCTATTTTAACATCCCCGCTCTTGCCAACCTAAAAAATCCCCGTACTTTGGCGAGCTTTGCAGTCATGGGTCTCTGGGAGTTATGCACAAGTTTTAACGGTACTTACGTATTATCCCGGCGGTCCGGCAAGACAAGCAATTTTTCACCAAGATAAATGCAGGGCACATGAAATTGTTGATGGTTTGGAATACGATTGTACGATACGGTAAGTACCGTTTCAACGCTCCCAAAAGAACCAGATGAAAACTAAAGTAAACAAACTAGCGATAAACGCACCAGTTAAGGAATCTGAAGACACTTAATTATTAAAACTACATTAATTGGCAATTCAAAATAAATAAAAATGTAACGGCATGCTGTACTTACATGTTGTTCCAAATCGCCATTTTAATTCTAAATTACGATTTCTACATAAATTCAAAAAATCGTCATGGTAACTGCATATGTTTAATCATCGCCTCCTTGGCGAGAGTCGAAGCGTTAAAGTAGGGAACAAAATATAAAACGGGAAGTATAGTTGTGATATACTTGGCGAAGATTGTAAAATAGTTTTAGTAGGCGATTTTAAGATAGATTTCGATTCCAAAGATGGGTTTTATAAAATAAGGAAGAAAAATACAGCACAGTCATGAATAATGACAACACTTTCCAACTTAATGGAATAAGGACGGAAAATAGGGACGACGCATAAATTATGATACGATTTTAATATATAGCACTATAGTGCGTATTTAAAATCTGAAAGTGTTTCAGATTTTCATCCTTTTTTTGGGGGGGGGGGGCAAAATTTTTTATGGAATGACTATCAATAAGTCTCAAGGCCAAATTATGTCTGTTTGTGGATTAGATTTGAGCACGCCATGTTTTTCACACGGACAGTTATACATGCTCTCGAGTGGGCAAACCATACAGTGGGCATCCAGTTTGTTTTGTGTTATCTAAAGATGGGATAAAAAATATTGTATACTTTATTGCGTTAAGGGATTGATATTATTTTTTAGTAAAATTACTGTAATTAGCGATATATATAAATTTAAAGAATAAATTACAACGAATTAAAAATATATATTTGGTATTGTGTTATTTTTATATTCCAGCATCGTTCACAGCGCTCCATGCCTCTTCCACTCATATACCACATCCTCACAAACTTACAATAAGTTAGTCATTTCTTTCTACTTAAATAATCCTAGGAATAATTTATATGGCAAAACAACGTTTGCCGGGTCAGCTAGTATAAGAATAAAAAATGTCATTTAAATCTCTTTAAAATAGGCCAACGATAGGGATTTAACCGCCCCTAGAAAGTTGTCACCAGGGTGGGCGCCCCCCCCCCCTACGCACGCCGCAACGTGCGGGAAAGTTTGAGGATAATATCGGTACAAGGATATTTCAACCAAGGATATTCAACCATATTTCAACCTACTCAGACTAAGCATCAATGCGAATGCAAGTTGCTCTACTTCTAATCTCTCTCTGATATTCCCGAAACCCGATTATCACAGGGGCAAGGGGGGGGCGGTAGTCCGGTGCCCCTGAAGAAAAAGGGGGCCCATATATATCCCGATTATCTAAATTATAAATTCATATGTACTGAAATAGTAATTGTGGGGAAAAAACTGAATTTCCTCTATAATATAGGTATTACCTAATTGTCTATCACTAGATCAAGTTAGAGATATTTTTTTGGGGTGATAAATACGATTTGATTAAAGTACAAAAACTACAGTTAACTTAAATGCAATTTTCGAGTACAACAGCGGTCAAAACTGGGTTAAAATGCTTAAAAAAGGTAGGCTCAGTAAAGGGGCTTAATGCGTAAAAAAGGGGATAGTAAGGGGGGGCCCAAACTTAATGCCCCGGGCCCCGTCTAAAAGTGGTCAGATTTGAACATACCGTACCGCCTTTCCTATTTACTTATTATTTTTCTTTCAGCTCTTCTCTGTTTTCTTTTTTTTCCGCCTCTTTCTTTATCCTCTCCTTTGTGTGTTTTGTATATCTCTCGTCTGTTCTAATTTTAAATGTTACGTGTTTGTGCGTATTGTAGAGTGTTGATAGTATACCAGGACCGAAAACGAAGGAGACGCAAGTTAAACGGTAGAGGCTTCAGGCAAATTGTCGCTTTTCAGATCGTATTTATGCGAGACGAAAGAAAATGCGAGAATTCTCGCGCGAGACAAGACTCTGTCTCGTCTCGCGTCTCGTCCCGCAAAATATTTTCTTTCTCGTTTCGCGTCTCGTCTCGCAAAAAAAATGCCTGTCTCGTCTCGCGAGACAATGCGAGAACGCGAGACAATGCGAGAATTCTCGCGTCTCGCGTCCATCCCTATACAGACAGTACCATTGAACTTGGTGTCACTATGAAATAATTACAAAAATGCTGCCCAAGTTTAAGAAAACCCTTTTTAAACTAAGACTTATTGAATAATCTCAATTTGATGGTTTTTACAATCACTGAAAAAAGTATTCGAAGGGAAGGAACTATTTCACAGCTTCACAGCTACAGGGCCGGCTCTAGTGATTTTGCTCCCCCCCCCCCCCCAAAAAAAAAAAAAACGAAAAAGAAAAAAAGAAGTAGAAATTAATGTTAAAGGAAATAAATTGTCGACTGATACATTCATATAAAACCTGCAGCAGCTCTTTCAAACAAACAGATAAATTTAAAAAAAAATCTGATGTGGACACTACATGACTTGTTTGTACGTCTATTAAATCATGAATATTTTCAGTGCACTTCATCTAAACTTATTTTGTCTGAAAGGGATAAAATACTGCAATAATACAAAGGTTTAAAGATTTCCAACCAAATGTCTGAGATATCCCCAAAATGGGTTCAATTTGAAAGATTTGTTTTTATACTTAACTGGGTGATATTTCGCCAACAGCCGACAAGCTTGAGATAGTTAGCGAAATTTTGGTCATAGCTGAAATAGTGATTCTACACAGACATTAAATGGCTAATAATTAAATGGCTAATTAATCGGCTATAATGCTGCAGTTAAAGATCTATAA
Source organism: Cheiracanthium punctorium (assembly GCA_038373885.1). Taxonomy (NCBI): domain Eukaryota; kingdom Metazoa; phylum Arthropoda; class Arachnida; order Araneae; family Cheiracanthiidae; genus Cheiracanthium; species Cheiracanthium punctorium. The sequence goes on along the minus strand of JAWZYV010015048.1, from coordinate 96,526 downwards.
TAAGTTCTCTAATACATACTGCATTAGCTAGGATAAGCAAAATTAAAGAAAAACTTTCTTAAAAGAATTTTACACTTGACTTTAAACGGTAAATTTACATAACAGCCGTTCATTTAGGCTTCTTTTGTGAACTAACAATGCTTAAACTTTACAAGTTTCAGAAATTTTCTAGTGGATTCTGAAAAATTTTGTGTGGCTATGTTACAAAACGTTCAGTGAAACAGTATTATTAAAATATTTACTTTCAGAAAAAAAAATTACTAATACTTTCACATACCCTCAACGATTTAGTGAAAGTATTTTCTATAAGAAATTTTAGGAGTGGAAATTACACAAGACAGATTGATGCATTTCCCTACAATTTAAAGTAAATAATGGAAATGGGAATACCTATTAGGAGAGCTATTGCAAGTAATGATTATTTTCTGTCTGAAAGTTGTAAGTGCTGTTTGTACTTGCGTTGATGGATGTTGAAGAAGTTGGATAAGGAAGTAGAAAGTATTTTACTGCCTTTCACTCAATGAATGATCACTTTGCCAAGTTGTTAAGTTTTTCTTTTTATCAGAAATTATCAAGTATTGGGAAGAAAATTGAATCATGTTTATTTCTTAATTAACATTGAAAACAATTTTAAAGTGCTTGGTATATTTTGAATATGTGTAAACATGATTTAATTTTTAAAAGCAGTTTCAAGTCCGAAAGTTTTGCTTAGTATTTAAATCTATAGAATGTAAGGGTACAAACATTTTAACAAAGAAATAGAAATGACATACTACTTGGTTTTCTTTCAGGATAAACTTCAATGTTCATAGTACTACGCACAAATTTATAAATTTTCTCACATTTACGATTTTTAAGTTTCATGAAGAGTTATATTAAAATACTGAATATTTTGTGCGTAATATCTAGCGTAATTAGTTTATTTTAAAACTGTTTCTTTGCAAATATACACCACATATCTTTTAGAACAAATTTTTATTTTTCTGCTTTTGTGATACTTTTAGCGCATTACTAAATACTTATTCTTGAAATCCTCTTTATATGAAAGAAACAATTATTTTGTATGTGAAATTCTATGAACATATTTACACAGTGTATTCATACAAAAAATAAATTATTATGAATGAATACGAATGATTTTTACTGAAGGGTCTGTTTTCAAATACTTGCCTGTCTGCAAACGATTATGTAAATGAAAATATGGATAACGGTTTTCTGGTAACCTTAAATGAACAGTAATTATAGGTTGTGAGCGTGTGTAAATCTCCAAATAATGATAAGTCGCCATTGGTGGCAAGCTATCCTATCTGTTCCGTAGCTTTTAATAACTTAACATGTACGCAAATCGCCAAATAATGAAAAATCGCCATGGGTGGCAAATTCGCAAGGTGTCCAATGCGTTTTACATTATTAAAAATACAGCTGAAACAGATGTTCTGATTTTATTACGCTTTAGCTCCTAATTAATATAAATTTGAATGGCAACATTAAATATCATTGCGTTTCTGAGGAGTGCAAATAATTTTTCCAGCGATTATAAGCGGAGTCCGCACTCCAGGTGGAGTATAGCTCAGGACCCGTACAGCACCGATTCCCATAACAAAATATCTTCCGTGTTATGAGGGGAGGGGGTCTACTGTAGTGTGAAGTTTAAATTTTTATGTACCAATGAACATGCAAGAACCAAGCAATGTGTAGCTCAGTAACATTCTATCTGATCCAATCTTCGGGTTTTGTCTCTTGAAATTATGTCTTTTTTACGAATAAGCCTTATTAGGGGCCGAATGCCTCATACGAAAAGCGAGCGTAGCGAGTCTGGGGACCTTGGCCCCTAGTAAAATAAAAAAATGATTTAAAGCCACTGAGGATACTACTTTTTCGTAACACGTAAATAAAATGATTCAACCTAAACTAAATAAGTTAAAAATAAATAAAAGAATGTAAACAGAAATTGTAGTTATTGGCACCTTCCAAAGAATCACCTTCATGAATGTGGAGATAAGAGAAGTACATTACTTTCATGTACATTTGAAATAAAATAAATTGGATTACATAAATTGAAATACATGCGAAATTGACATATGTTTTGTGTTAATGACTCATAACATGGCAAAGCTATACAAAACCAGACAGGTTCGCTATTATTCAACTTATCCTGTAATTTTTTAAGCTTTTTGTCTCTGGCATTTTTCAGCAGTGGGAAATAAATTTTTTTAATGACATTTTATAATGAATACCAGAGAAAATCGTTTTAATTCTGAAAGTGTCATTTCCCTTTTCTACCACTGTACTTATATGTACTTCTTGTTTTTGTATTTACCTGCTCTATTATCATTTAGCGATTTGTATTCAAATAGATCTGAATTACTGAGAGCGGTTTCAGAGAGCGGTTCACTTACTGGTTTTTCTCTACACAAATTCAAATTCGTTCAAAATGTAAGCCTCATAAAAACGATAAATAATTTTTTTAATAATAGAATTAAAAATAAGATTTAAAATATTACTCACAAACTTTAACAGCTGAACTCTCCATATGTATTTTCCGAAATATTTAATTATTAAGTTCTTTTTCCGGGAAATTTATCAAACTTAAAATATCTTTTGGAGAGAATAAATACCAGAACCAATTCCTCGTTGTATAAAACTAATGAACAAAAAAGTCATAAACTCTATACAAATGTGTTATTATCTTTACCTGAGAAAACACAATAAAATTATAACAATGATCACAAAAACTATTCCGTCTTTTCAAAAGTTTTATTAAGATTAACAAGTTTATGTAGTCTTTCCTTATTTTTCTGAAATGCAAAAAGTAAGTAACATTTTCATGTGAGCAAATTAAATCTTCACAGTAACTTTGTGATCACCGGTATATTGGTAGTATAAATACTTATTATGATATTAAGGTCGTATTCAGTTAATTATGTAATTATGCGCCAAAAGACGTTTTGTAAGTTTTGATGGAAATGCGCATATAGATAAATCATCATGCTATTAATACGAGATGTTGGATTTTTTTTTTTTTTTTTTTTTACGTATACAGGTTTGCCACCGGTGAAGGAAAACCTTAAAATATCTGGAATTGTCAGAAAACTTTCCTTTAACTGGAAAGTCAGGAAAAACTGCAAATTTTGGCTAAAAACCTGGAAAAGTATCTAAAGTTTGCATTTATAAATTACTTTTACATTTGCCGGGCATCTAGAATTTTCTAAATGTAATGTTACATAAGTGTACAACTTTGACAGATACGGTAATTTATTTTCGGAGAGCCTAGTTATTTTTTAACTAGCTGAAACTCATTATCCAGATACTTGCGGGACTACGAAAAAGTATCGTCATAAGCGGTGTGTCGCGATAACTGGAGTTGCATTTGCACAAAATCGAGATTTTGAAAAACCGTCGGGATAACCGGGGTGACGTGAAAACGGGGAGTCGGGATTAGACTTCGTGCCAATTACAATCGACTGTAATCGATGACTAAAACGATATTTTATAAATTTTACAAAAATGCTATAATTAAATTGCATTATTATCGAATTCTTTTGATATTTGATTTCTTTAACATCAAGATTACTGCTGTTTCACTAAATTAACATTCACTAGTCAATCTGTTTTGGAAATTGTTAATAATCGTAATCGTAATCCATGATATTTCTTGTAATCGATTACAGATGATCGTGTAATCGCACGAAGTCTGGTCGGGATAACGAGATCCGACTGTAAAAACTTATTTAATCTATGCAAAATATATAATAAAGCAAAATGTTACTCTGAAGCAATTTCTTTTCTTTTTACTAAGAAAAAGATCATGTCCACCACATTTGCACACCTGTATCTAGTCATATTTAGATCATTCCAGCTTTACGGCGAATAAAAAATTGTTTTATAAATGCAGACTTCCTATGGTTTTCCAGATCACATTTCAAGATTATCTTGGTTTTCAGCTAAAAAATTATCATTTTCTCGGACTTTTTCTGTTAAAATAAAATTTTCTGAAATTTTTAGGTTGTTCTTGACCGTTGGCATCCTCGTATAATAATAATAATAATAATAATAATAATAATAATAATAATAATAATAATAATAAAGTATTCCAGCATTCTGAACTAATTGCATGATTATATCAATACCAACATTTCCATGGAAATATCTAATGGGTTTTTTGGCACTCAATTTAACTGTCAACATTATTACTGCCAAATTAAAATGCCAATTGTACTATTCTAGTTTAAGTTTTCAAGAAATTATTTTTTAACCCGATTTATAAGAAACACTCATCCATTGTATATATTTTGAATTAAATTCATCTGCAGTATAAATTTGAGCCAGTACGTAATAAAATATTTCGGAAAAAGGAATTGCTCAACATTTTAAAAAGGAAATAATTCCTTCCTTGCAGCGATTTAAAATCTTTTGTAACTACATGTCACTTGAGTACATAAAATCGTTCAATAGAAAATCGTTTTATTTTGGTCAAAATTTATTTCAGGTTTTAGAAATGTTGCTTGGAGAAAGGAAGTGGCATAAAAGAATATCATTATATTTTAAACCATTGCTAAGTTTTTGTCAACAAAAAGATTAGAGTACTGTAAATTCTTACTTAAAAAGTAGCTGTTAAACTTACACTTGAAGATTTTAGGCAAAGATGAGATAGGATTCCAGTTTCAAGGCAAATTGTAAAATCAACTTTCAACTTATACTTTCTTTAAACCTCCAACTTGCGATTATTTTATTTATATTATTGGGGTGCCTCCGTCAATGTCGGACCCAGTAAATAAGGACATAGTATTAGCAGCTGTTTAACGACGACCTCAGTAGATAAAAGGCGACATGTTACTGTACGAAGTAAAAGGAAGTAAGATGATGGCAAAATTTTCGATATGGGTTGTTGTGGGATTAAGGCCAATTATCTAGTCGAGGGATCCAGGCATATGGGTGGGGTGCCCGCCGTCGGGGTCTTTCTAAAATGTCCTAACCCGTATTTACGCTAAGATTAGGAGGAAACCACTCCGAACGGTTAGGTCGGTGGATGCGACCTGGTTTTGAATCAGGCACCTTTTTTTAGATATGGAAATTATGAATAAAATAAGCTTTAACTATATCTAAATTTACTTTGAAGAGTTTTTGAGAGACGTCTCAGCGTATGCATATATAAATGTTCGTATACATGAATGTATAATAAATTTTGGCCGACACTATAGACAGCTTCAATTTAGTAAGTCTATAGACAGAAATTGTTTGGGCCTGTCAGGCTTGGCGCTGCGAACGCCTAGTTTCACCCCTCTACGCCGCATTTTTATTATTCTGCTCAGAAGAGGAGAAGAGAAGAGAAGGCAGGGTTGCCAGATTTGGCTAATATTAGCCAATTTAGCTATTTTTGATCACGCTTGGCTAGAAAATTTATAAAGAAAATAGCCAACCTGATTTTGGCTAATTCTTGGCTATTCTTATTGAGGTTTCTAGAGAAACTGGCCAATATTAACTAATGTGGTCTTTTTTTTAAAAGCATATTTGACTCGGTAAGTTTTTTGAAGAAACTGTCTAACTTTTTTTAGCCTTAGCAGTAAGGGAAATTCAGTTACCTCAACCAACACTAGCACTGAGACTGAGAGAGAGATGTGGGGTCAGAGCTTTTGAGAGGATGGTGATAGTAGGCCCGTTTACATGTGAAAATGGAAAATCCCGGGTTAAAGCGGAGTACAGGGGAAAACTCGCAATGCATCATGGGGAAGCGGGGTTGACCGGGGCCATCGCTAAGCAAAGGGCCTGCTTATGAGTTGCCATCGCTAAACATGAGTTTATCATTGAGGCCTGTTTTCTCCAGTCACAGTATTCTATTTTATTATTCTAAGTATTATAAATGTTATATTATTTTATTATTTTAAAACAATTTTTTTATACTTTTGTCGTACTAAAGAACTTTAGATGTAGGTAATCGTTTTGTGAATCTTGCGCCATTTTCTTTCATGAAAATTTATCCTAAAATTCGAACATTTTGCTCTGAATGTAAAGGTAAGTGAACGCTTATAATGTATTTAGAAATTCTAAAAATATGTATGTAAATAATGTTCAGTGAATAATTACTCATGTGTTATTTATAAATAAATTATTTTAATCAGAAATCGTATTACTTGAGTAGTTTTTATTCTTGTAAATAAGCATGACGTTGTGATACTTTTTAGACAATTTAATTTTGCCAGTTGAAAATGTTATTTATCAGTTATATATGCCTTGATTATGTGATTAAGACTTACATCTGGTACAGTGCAGAAATACAGTAAATTATAAATTATTGATTTTTGCCCTTTTATACAGAAACTTCAAATGTAGGTAATATTTTGTACAAGCGTTCATTATGCTTGCTCAATTCCTAAGCTCGATTGAGAAAGCGACAAAAGAATAATATATACTACATGAAATGTCTTTATTAAAGAATAATTAATTTAGGGATCGCCCTATAGAGCGTATTTTATCAATTTTCTCCAATATACAGGATATCCCGAAAACACAGAAATGCGCTTTAATACATCATTTGTTAAAGATTAATCTTGAATTGTTAAAATAACGTAGGAAATACGACTATGTTCATGAAATATTCATTATAAAAATGTTCTCATTTGTGTATTTAGTTATTTTAAAGTATATTAAATATCCACTTGTGAAACTAAAATAAGCAATCGTGAATCAGGAGAGTAAGCGCTATTTTGTTTTTCCTTTAAATTATATGCATCTATTTTCTTTATGTAAATATGTATCATAGCAAATAAATTAATCATGAGTTCGTACTTGAATTAGTAACACAATTACTACTTAAAACTACATTAAATAACGTTTGAAAGCCCTAGGAAGCTTGAGAAATGCCTGATGTATACGTGAAGACTCGAGCATCCGTAGGCCTCTTTGGATGGCTCATCAAAATACACGCGCAGGCCCGTTACTAATTGCGAAGGCCCCGGGTTGACTCTGCATTAACCCTCCTTTCGATCAGGAATCTTTCCACCCCGCATTTTTTTCCCTAAGTAGGGGAAGCGGTGTAGAAAGCAGTGTAAGTCCCGGGATTTACTCCGCATTTTTGCACATGTAAACGGGCCCAGTATTGTAGCGGGACTCAAGGAAGCGATGAACGCAAGTAGACTGGGAACCATACGCGTTCGTATTCTTTGTCTTTAAAGAAGGGAGAGTGGCCTACCGCAAAGCGTTTATATACACAATCGTTGAGCGGCACTGAATTACTTAGCCAGTAGCGTAGCCAGGATTTTATTTCTAAGGGGGATGAGTAATAAATTTTAAACTAAGTAAGAGCATTCAATAACAATAAATTAATTTAGTTCGCCAAAAATGAAAGAGGCCATAGTGGCGTAGCCAGGATTAATTTTACGGGTAGGGGGTCCAAAATTTTCTCATCTATGTATCAATTACAATAAAATAAGTGAAAAAATGCCCTTACCCGTTGTTGCGGTGGGGTAGGGCAATTTTGAAACAATTAAAATTTAATGAATGCTAACGCAGAAAATGATCGTAAGGTAATGTTGTGCCGCGAATAACCTACCTGGCAAGTACTCCTGGAAAAGCTCTGAAAAAAGTAAATCATGGAATACATCCAAACACTGAAATAATCTAAAAGTTATAGGAGCCGTAAATATAACATCTATTTATTCTTAGACATAACAATAACATTAATCAAAATGCAATATTCAAATATCTCAATAGAAAATTAAAGTCTGGATTAACAAAGTATCTGGGGAGATGTGGTTTTGCAGAATAACATATACCCAATTGTATTTTAGAGGCACGATCACGGGAAGAAAACAAACAATGTGCATATTCACCATTGTGATGATGTGGCCACCGTTCTTTTCATCAACACTATCGGCTTTCAAGTAGGACTTTAGTAACTAGCACTCAGCCGCTAAATCTGGATTCACAAGTTTTTGCATTACGAGCACTGTTGGTACTTTCTCCGAGTCATCACCAAGCTTATTTACGTTTCTCTCACACTGCCTTACTAAAAAAAAATCAGTCTTTTTTAACTCCCTGCTTTTTTGGGGTTTCTTTCCTTCTTATGGGGCTGTTTCTTTGTACCCCCTTTACCTCATTGGCTGGAGTTTTCGATTTGCTAGCATCGGGGGATAATCTCCGCCCTCTGCCGAATCACAGTCGTATAGATGGGTTCAGTCAATGGGGCAATATACCCCTCCAAATTTGTATACCATTTTCGGGACCGCCATAAATATTTTAACGTTGACAGTTCATTGTGCTTATAGTGTCCCGATTGTCTTCCAACCGGCGCCTCTTGTAATTTATTGTCCACCTGTGTGGCCTTCCCATGGGAACAGCATCAAAATTATCTTTTTAAAAATCACGCTGTCACGACTATCCCTTTAACTCCACCACTCCCGTGTCTGTCTCCAGAGGTCGATCCAAGAATGTTTTTCTAGGGTCCCATTTTTGTGAAAATTGCTTATTTTTGTGAATTTCAATACTTAATTATAATTTTGTGAATTTCAACACTTACTTTTGTGAATTTTCATACCAATTTTTAATGAAAGTCACGTTTTTTTTTGTTAAAATAATTGATAAAACACATTCAAATGTAGGGTAAAATGCCAATGAAGGGCCGTTTTAATCCATTACATTTTTGTGAAAGGGCCTTTTCAATCGATCATATTTTGAAGGGGCTGCAAAACGGACCCAATTTTTGTCTGTATCGACCCCTGTTCTCATTAGTTTCGGGAGGGAGTAGGGCCCGATTATGACAAAACTGGGGCCTGGGGCAGAAGTCTGAATGGGGGTCCCCTACATGTTGTTACTGTGTCTGTCTGAGAACTACTTTATGTACTCGTATTTTTTCTGTGTTTGCGTATGAATCTTTGTCATAATTAAATGTATCCAACATGAAGTATACTAATATTACATAAATGAGAATGCTTATAAACATATGAAACATCAACATTATGAAATAAACTTTATTAAAAATGAAGAATTAAAAAAATAAACTAAAAGCCTGACTTTTTCATTATATTAATAATCATAATCGCAAAATTTCTATTTATGGGTGCCCCGTTCTCGCTGGGTAGCCACTTAAAAAACTTCAGTGCCCAGACAGCACATAAGCTTAAATCAAGCTTGACATTTCTTTGAATTTGACGTATTAATACAAGCTTGACAGTTCAATTCATTTCTGTCAAGCTTGAATACAACTTGATTACTGCTTGATTTGGAAAGCCATATCCACATAACAAATAATTTATCATCAGTCATAAATGTACTTGACCATAGAATTAAAAAAAAGATTCTATATTTCCAAATATGGAAATTCTTCAAAATAAAATACAATTATACTACGAAATTGATTTAAAAATCAGTCGTATGTTTCGATTTTGGCCAGTACTGCCCAACATGAGTTTCACGATATTGAAAGTTTTAAAACGTGTGCTGCTTGAAAGTTTATATTCTTATTTCCCTATTAGTAGAGTATATAAATCACACAGAACATTATTTTAATTTTGATTCAACCCATGGAAAAATAAAAGAAACAGGGCATCGGCCACTGATCAATTTCGCCAGAAAACGGCGTGACAACCATAGCAGTTACTTCAAACTTTAGTCATATCAGCACAAGTCACATTGGCTGAATAGTTAGCACGCTGGCTTCCCAAACCTTAGGTCCCGAGTTCGATCCCAGCCACGGACGCTTGATGGAAACAGAATAAAATAACTTGAAATTTCAGCGTAGAGGGGAAAATGCGTGGAAAAATAAAATATGTGGGGCGAGTTCGCCGACGGGTAGGGATGGACGCGAGACGAAAAATTCGCGTCTCGCAAAATAGCCAAAAAGCTTGTCTCGTCTCGCAAAAATCCCTGTATCGTAATGTTAAAAATGTGTGTCTCGTCTCGCAAAAAAGCTGTAAATCTCTGTCTCGTCTCGCAAAAAAGTCGTCTCGCGTCCATCCCTACCGACGGGCGCCCCGTGTATTTAGGAATTTTTTTTAAAGAATATTTTTTAAGCTTGAAATTAAACTTGCTATGTCAAGCTTAATGCAAGTTGGGCAAGTGTAAACTTGAACACTTGCTTCAAGCTTGCATTAAGCTTACACGCTTGAAATTTTCAAGCTCAATTCAAGTTTATTGACTTGATAAATCAAGCTTGCTGCAAGTTTGATGTGCTGTCTAGGTGGGAAGGGCTGCAGATCCCGACCTTCAAAATAAAATCCTGTCTATGTTACTAATATAAACAGAATTCTCCAGTCCATTCGTATTTATTGTACAGTATGAGAGATTGTTCATTGAATTATTAGGTAGTTATTTCGTTCATTTGCCTTATTACCGATTTTGGTTTTCTTTGGGGGCTGAACATACACGGAATTCAAGAGCCGAAAATAGAAGTTTCTCTTTGAATTTTTGAACAAATGTTTTAAAAGATTTTGTGAGAATGTCGTCCTCCTCTCCCCCCCCCCTTCCCATATAAGAAAACGTGTCCACACTCTATTGCCATTTTAAATTCTGCTTTTAATAGTCTTATTAAAAATCCAAAAGATGGCGCTGCAATCGCCGGTTTGCTATTTTTGGCTAATTTTCAGAAGCAATTTGGCTATTTTCATAAATTTTGATCTGGCAACACTGAGAGAAGGTGCTGATCGGACCACACGGGTGCCGATGTTACGCTATAAGTTAAACACGCTACGAAAGATAATGATGTGTTAAATTAATACGTAATCTATGATAAGTTTTTCTAACGAGAACCCTGTTGTAAATAATGTATATATAGTTTGTCTGTGTAAATAAATTATATTAGTGTAGTAAAAGGGAGTGTTAAATCAAGCTACCTACAACACAATCCCGCGACGTAAGCAAAGAACCCCGCCGCGACAATTGGTGTCAGTAAGTGGACTGTTGTAGATAAGTGGCTATTTTTTCCTTCCCCAACCATAACAGAAGAAGCTTTAAGGTAAGAAGATTTTACTTTTTCAATCATGACGGAACAAGAAAACAAAATTTAGCTCTCTAAACTTAAAAAGGAAAGAAAAGCCATAAGAAGTTCCGTAACTAAAATAATTTCTTCTATTAAAAAATATATTACGGATGATGATATAGTAAATGTCGAAGAACAGCTGGAATTATTAAAAATAAAATATGAGAATCTTAAAATTCTAAACGGCAAAATTTGTAGAATTATTGATGAAGGTGAAATTGAAGCAGAAATCGAAACTGCCCAAGATTACGAAGACAAGATAATAATGTGGAGCCATCGTGGCCGTAAGTTTATAAAAACAAAAAATATAGTGAACACTAATTCTAATCCCAGCTCTTCTTCTGAGACAGTTGTAAATGAAACACGAAGAATCACTCCAGAATGCAACGTTAAATTGCCGAAAATTGCAATGAATAAATACTTTGGTAGTCCCCATGAGTGGCAAAATTTTTATAACTCATTTTGTACTTCCGTTGATCAAAATCCTAACATATCAAAAATTGATAAATTTAATTACCTAATAAGCTTGCTTGGAGGCGATGCTCTGAACGTTGTAGAAGGATTTTCGCTGACGCCCGAGAACTACGATGAGGTCCTCAAATTGTTAAAAGAACGGTTTGGTCGGAAAGACCTACTCATTAACGCCCACATGCAAAAGCTTCTTAACTTACAAGCAGTAAGAAGTTCAAATGACCTAAACGCCTTAAGAAAACTGTATGATATGTGCAACATTCAAATTCGATCCCTAAATTCCTTAGATATCAAAACCGAAACATTTGGTAATTTGCTGTGTCCGTTATTAATGAAGTGCATTCCAAAAGACATCGCCCTCGATTATTCCAGAAAAAAGAATTCAGACGACAATTTTAACGTAGAGCATTTGATGACCTTTTTGAAATCCGAAGTGGAAAGCCGCGAAAGGATGCAACCTTTAACTTATTCTGGTTCTGAAACCTCAAGCAAAATAAAGGAAAAAGCGCATTGGAAGAATGACGCGTATAGCAATAAATTAAACGGTCTCCCCCACCCATCTAACATTCAGAGTTCGCGCCCGGAAAAAGTAAACAAAGTCGGACTCGCTGTAAGCCCCCAAAGATGCCTCTTCTGCGGCCACTGAACGCATAATGAAGAGAATTGCGTTATGACGCCTGACGAAAGGAAGCAAGCGTTAATTAAGGAGAATAGATGTTTTTTATGTTATTTAAGATCTCACAAAACACGTGACTGCTACTCGAAGAAGCGTTGTGTTTTCTGTAAATCGCGTTTTCACGGAACACTGCTGCACTCAGAAAGTCTGGAACGAAGTAATAATAAAAAGGAAAATGTTTTGACCGCTCGCATTTCTTCTGACAAATGTTTTAACGTTACGCAAGGAGATGGTAATAAAAAGAGTTGTGTCGATGCTTTACAGACAATAGATTTGAGAATAGATAACAACCATTTAATTGGAGTTTTGGATAAAGGCACGCAAATATCGGTAGTTAGAATTATCCTGGTCCCAGAAAAGTATAAAACACCTCACGGTAGTGTAATGTTGACCTGTGCATTCGGGCAGAGTTTAAAAGCCCCATTAATTAATCTACCCCTAACGAAAGTCGAAGATGATTTAAAGTTCAAGGAACCTGTTTATATAACTTGTGCTATGGTACCTACTTTATCGAATGATATGTTGTTGTCCTTGAGTGCATTAAGTGAATTAAGCTGTAATATAAGGGAATTGAATTTAATTGGTAATGAAAACAAGAGTGATGAGCCACAGAATAATGAAGTAAAGTGCGACGTGTTGAATAAACATAATGATGGGTGTGACTTAATGCACGATAGTGATTTAAATTTATACATGCTGTACGAAAACGAAAGTGAGTTTTTAAGTAATTTTAACGTTAGCGCTGTACCTAAGGATGACAATATGATCCAAAATATTGGTAGGGAAATTGCAGAGTGTGACGCGGTCATGTCTAAAGATAACATTACGTATAATTCTAAATATATCGGTAATTCAAATGAAATATCAGACGCCGAAAAATTTCGAAACGAGCAAAGAGTTGACGACAGTTTGACTTCGTGTTCGCGAGATGCCCAGAAAGGAAGTAACCGGTTTTACGTGGTTGACACCTTTTTGTACCACCGAGACAAAATTTTAGGTGAACGTGTTGACCAGTTAGTAGTTCCAACTTCCCGTAGGAAAGAGTTGTTAAGGCTCGCTCACTCTAGTTTATGGGGTGGTCAGCTGAAAAAAAAAACGGCTGAACGATTGAGGTATTCATTTTATTGGCCCACTATGAAAAAAGACATTGACGAATTTTGTAGTTCGTGTACATCCTGTCAATTGCAACCTAAAAAACGACCATTTGACGAAGTTCCAATAACGCCAGTCTCACGTCCCGATGAACCATTTCAAATTATTAATGTAGACTTAATAGGTCCCATAGAACCGAACAGTCGAGGTTATAAGCATGTCCTATGTGCTATGGACCAGTGCACTAGATGGCCAGAGGCTGTTCCGATAAAGACGTTAACGGCAAAATCGACTTGCGACGCTTTGCTTCAAATTTTCACGAGAACAGGGATACCCAAGATAGTTGCTACGGATGAAGGAAGTAACTTCACTTCCGCCCTGACCAGAGAATTTCTGAAGAGACTTGGTTCCTCTCCTAGGTTCTCAACGCCTGGTCACCCAAGTTCTAACGGCCTAGTTGAGCGCTTTAATGCCGTTTTGAAAGGAATGATACATCATACTATGAGAGAGTATTCTAAAGATTGGGACAAACATTTACCATTCTTACTATGGGCATACCGTGAAATCCGAATGCTACTACTGGTGTTAGTCCTTTCCAGATGCTTTATGGTCGACGCCCCACTGGACCACTGTCCATCTTAAAATCTTCCTGGACCAACGAGACTCCCATTCCTATTGGACAGTTGAAATCAGTTACTGAATATCTAAATGAGTTGAAGACGAAGCTGGAAAATGCTGCAGAGCACGCTGGCCTAACAGCGGCAGGAAAACAAGAAGCACACGCCCATTATCGTAATAGGAAGACTCGCCACAAAGAATTTAAAGAAGGTGATAAGGTAATTGTCTTGATTCCAGATAGCGAAAATAAAGTTTACGCCCGATGGACCGGTCCGGCAACCATTATTAAGAGGAAGAACACGTATAGCTATTTGGTACAACTGCCCAACGATGGTATCAAACATGTCCATGCCAATAAAATAAGAGGATTCAAGGCATCATCAAACAACGTAGGAGTTATTTACGATGCCGACATAGACTTTGGTGAGATAGAAAATATCCCTAAAATCACTCCTGTGAACCATGAGATAGAAGTCGATCTCACTCATTTAGAGCCATGTTAGAGGAAAGACATTATGAAGATCCTTGGCAGACATTCCAACCTTAAATCTGGTGTTCCACGAATCGCTCATGTCGGAGAGCACAACATTAAGTTAAAATCAGGAAGTGTACCGAAAAAGCAGAAACCGTTCCGGATCCCAGAAGCGTTAAAGGAAGAAGTAGACCGGCAAATTGAGGAACTCTTGCACCTAGGATTAATCATTCCTTCTGAAAGTGAGTACGCACATCCTGTCGTATGTGTCTCCAAGAAAGATGGTTCCGTCCGCCTATGTGTAGACTACAGATATCTGAATGCCCAGACAGAGACAGATTCATTCCCAATGAAGAATGCAACGGATTTGATTTATCAGGTATCGAAGGCGAAGTTCATAACTTTAATCGATTTGCTGAAAGGCTATTGGCAGATAAGACTCAATCCGGTTTGCCGAGATCTTACGTCCTTCGTAACACACCGAGGACAGTATTCGTTTGTCGTTCTTCCGTTTGGATTGAAAAATGCAGCTGCTACTTTTCAAAGAACTATGAACGATTTACTTTTCGAACATAAGGATTACGCTGAATCGTACATCGACGATGTTACAATCTACTCTAATGACTGGTGCTCGCATCTCGATGCTGTGTTGACGACTTTAGCAAAATCTAACTTTACGATCAATTTTCAAAAGTGTGACTTTGCTAAAAGAAAGATCAAGTTTCTTGGTCATATTGTTGGATCTGGTTCCCCTGAGCCCGACCCCGAAAAGGTTCAAGCTATCCAAAACCTAAAGACACCTAAAACTAAGAAAGACGTTAGAAGCATTCTAGGGCTATTGTCTTACTACAGAGCTTACGTTCCCAACTTCTCAGACATAGCTCGCCCCTTAACCACTTTGACGAAACGAAGATCCCCAAATGATGTGGTTTGGCTAAGTGAACATGACGTTGCTTTTTCCAAACTGAAGGAAGCAATTTGTAATGCTCCCGAATGTTATTCCCCAAACTTCATGCTGCCCTTTATAATATATGCTGATGCTTCATCGTATGCCGTTGGTGCTTGTTTAGCCCAAAAAGATGAATACAACAATGAACACCCTATAGCATTCGCCAGTAAGAAACTGACTAACGTGCAAGAAAAATACGCAGTGATTGAAAAGGAAGCTTACGCGGTAATTTTTGCCTTAAAGAAGTTCGAGACTTACATATTTGGATCAGAAATTATTATTGTAAGTGATCACAATCCCCTAAAGTTTCTTACGAACTGTGCTTCACAAAGTCCCCGACTTCAAAGATGGTCTCTTGCTTTACAACGTTTTCATGCTACAATCAAATATCGTAAAGGAAAAGAACACTTGAACGCAGATTCCTTGTCGCGTTTGCAGGCTGACCATTGGACTTATGAACAATGATATGAACTCAAGTTTTGACTTTGAATATTATATTATGTTGATCAGTGTGCTTTTCCTCTTTCAGGAAATAGCCTGGAGCACGGACACTTGAAGAACTTTTGGAAAAAATTTGGTTTAAATTTTGTTCGTATTTTTGTTTAGTTTAGATTAAGTAATGATTATGCGGTTTTAGAATTTTCTTATAATAGTGATAATTCAAATATGTCAATTCATGTCTTCAATATTTTCAATAACTAGAAATTAGTTGTTTACTTTAAAATGTGAAAGTCTATGTAAAGTAATTTTTCTATGAGTGTTTTATAATCAGGTAAATTTTTGTAAGCTATTAGTTATTTTCTTTAAATATTTTTTTTTGTTATTTGATATGTTATTAGTGTTGTAGCTAGGATTTTTTTATTTTGCTATTATGAATGTTATGATGACTGTTAATATCAGGTAAAAGAAGTGTATTTTTTTTGTATGTTAATTTGATTTGTCTTCAAGAAGACGCAATCAGATCTCTAAGAGGGGAGGTGTCAGGCTTGGCGCTGCGAACGCCTAGTTTCACCCCTCTACGCCGCAATTTTGTTATTTTGCTCAGAAGAGGAGAAGAGAAGAGAAGGTGCTGATCGGACCACACGGGTGCCGATGTTACGCTATAAGTTAAATACGCTACGTAAGATAATGATGTGTTAAATTAATACGTAATCTATGATAAGTTTTTCTAACGAGAACCCTGCTGTAAATAATGTATATATAGTTTGTCTGTGTAAATAAATTATATTAGTGTAGTAAAAGGGAGTGTTAAATCAAGCTACCTACAACACAATCCCGCGACGTAAGCTAAGAACCCCGCCGCGACAGGGCCTGCCCAAAATTTCGTCGACTGACAACGACCTTGGTGAGTTTCGCAGAAATATCACAAAATTTGGCGCCAAAACCATTACGTATTTCGCATAACTCTTAATCTCGTAAACTGTAGAATTTTGGAATTTTGTATTTAGAACTATTGTAACATCTAGTTGTTAATCTCTTTTTAGATAGCAATCGAATGAGTTAAGTTTTTAGATAGCAATCGAATGAGCGCTTGGTAAAAATTTTTAATTCAGAATATTTTTTTTTTTCATTAGATTGATGAAATTGTCGGTGGAGAGCTCACTGTTTTTGAAACTGGGTTAAGAAATTAGACGCACACTTCAAAAATTATATACACCTTGTATGAATATTAATTAATACAGCTTTTTGAAATTATATTCAAAATCTCGCCAGACGGTTGCCAAGTTTTGGCTGCTATTGACGACATTCTAACTGGATGGCAAAAGAAGCCTGTCACTCTAAAACTTGTCTTTAGATCCAACTAGATGCAAACTTTGTTTGTTTATAAAGTGACTATTATTTTTATCCTAGATTAAAGCTCAGAATAAGCGGGTAAATACAAAAAGCAGATTGCGCTATGATAGCTGTGATTGAAAGTTAGTGAAATTGTTTTCGAATTTTTATATACTCAAAAGATAATTGTGTTATATGTTAGATCACAAAATTGTGTAGTGTTTTACATGCTTGTTTCACATGATTTATGTTTCTTGTTTATAAAATATAACTTCAAATATATACGCGATTTTGCTGATCAATAGTTCTTCAAGATAAAATAGAAAAATATAACAGAGTTTTAATCCTTTATTACTGAGTATCTTTTTTACTTTAAAATTAATAGTACACTATCATACACTTTTAAAGAATGCCAGATAAAAAGTATGTTGATACATAATGAATTCTAACTAACAGTATGTTTTTTATGTAGTTTCTATAGAAAAGTGCTTATTTGTGTACAGATAATTAAAGATGAAAATTATGCATATAATTTGTAATTTTTTATATTTACGTAATTCAGTACATATTTAACAAGATCTAAAAAATATAAGTCGGTAGGAGTTTTTTTTTCTTTTAATACATTATTGAATTATGTTTTCAAGCATTTCCTGCATCCTCTCAATATTTAATTTAAAAAGAAATTTTTGAAAGTGAGCCAATAAAATATTCATAGCCATTTGTATAACAGAAGAAAACACCAATTATGAACAAAATATTATGATTTAAATCTAATATATAAAATTCTCCTGTCCCAGTGTTAGTCACCTAACTCCTCCGAAACCACTCGACCAATTTTAATGAAATTTTCTATGTATATTCGTTAGGTCATAGAATAGGTTTTTAACTATGTCTCATACCCCTAAGTCATAAGGGCGGTCCACCATAAATGTTTAGCCCCCGAGTGCTATTCATTTCAATCAGGATTTCTGTGTAGACATTAGCGTGTCGAATCACTTTTCAAATGTGTTTGCCAGATAATGTGGAGAGGGGGGGGGGAGAAGTTAATAAAATGTTGAAAGTCGCACAAGGTTTGCAATTTTTGATAATGGATCGCTAAATGTGGTGCCAAAACGCGACAATTTATTATACATATATTTCGCGTATTTAGGAAACGCCTAGCGTATATTGTAAAAGAGTTTTATTAGGCGATTTTAATATAGATTTCTATTCCGAAGAAGTTCTCTGTGGAACAAGAAAGGAAAAAACGGTACACTCATGGATTAGGATGCCCATTCCAAACAGCATTTAAAATATCTTTGCGGTATAGTTGGAATATGCCTACAGGAAGAATATGCCTGGCGAAGATTGTAAAACATTTTCAGTAGGCGATTTTAAGATAGATTTCGATTCCAAAGATGCGTTTTATGGTACAAGAAAGAGTTGATTCCTATTTTAACATGCCCACTCTCGCCAACCTAAAAAATCCCCGTACTTTGGCGAGCTTTGCAGTCATGGGTCTCTGGGAGTTATGCACAAGTTTTAACGGTACTTACGTATTATCCCGGCGGTCTGGCAAGACAAGCAATTTTTCACGAAGATAAATGCCGGGCACAAGAAATTGTTGATGGTTTGGAATACGATTGTACGATACGGTAAGTACCGTTTCAACGCTCCCAAAAGAACCAGATGAAAACTAAAGTAAACAAACTAGCGATAAACGCACCAGTTAAGGAATCTGAAGACACTTAATTATTAAAACTACATTAATTGGCAATTCAAAATAAATAAAAATGTAACGGCATGCTTTACTTATACATGTTGTTCCAAATCGCCATTTTATTTCTAAATTACGAATGCAAAATTAATGCAAAACGAATGCAAAAAATCGTCATGGTAACTGTATATGTTTAATGATCGCCACCTTGGCGAGAGTCGAGGCGTTAAACTAGGAATCAACCCAAGAAAGACAAACCGGTACATTCATGGATTATGATGCACATTCGAAACAATATATAAAACGATGAAGTATATTTGTAATATACTTGGCGAAGATTGTAAAATAGTTTTAGTAGGCGATTTTAAGATAGATTTCGATTCCAAAGATGGGTTTTACGAAACAAGCAAGAAAAATACAGCACAGTCATGAATAATGATACACTTTTGAAACTTAATGGAATAAGTAAGAAAATAGGGACAACGTATAACTAATGATACGATTTTAATATATATATATAATATATATAGCACTATAGTGTGTATTTAAAACCTGAAAGTGTTTCAGATTTTCATCCTTTTTTCTTTCCGAACATGTACCCTGTAAGGAAAGTATTGTAATCATGAAAAAATTCGACTTCGAGATTTTGATGTATTAACACGTTTTGAGGTCTTCTGAATTCATTTATGCTATTTTTACGAGATGTATGTTTGTATGTGTGTGTGTGTGTGTGTGTGTGTGTGTGTGAGTGAGCACGATAGCTCCTAAACGGGGCATTCGATTGAGCTCAAATTGGGTATATTTGTTATAAACCACCATCCTAAGACCGACATTAATTTTGATGTGTATAGAACTTATAGTTTTTCTACTGGGCTACTACAAAGATTTCTTTTACATTATGGCTTATGGGGGGGGGGGAAATTCTTGAAAGTGCTCTAGCGTTTAAACGGTACACTCGATTGAACTCATATTGGGTATATGTAATAAATAAAATTGTCATGTCACAGTGTTAGTTACCATACTCCTCCAAAACGGCTCAACCGATTTTAAAGAAATTTTATATGTATATTCATTAGGTCTACGAATATGATTTTGTCTCATACCTCTAAGTCACAAGGGCGGTCCACCTCAAAATTTTTAGCACCAGAGAGCTAATAAGTTCAATCAGGATTTTTGTCTAGGCATTAGCGCATCGAGTCCCTTTTCAAATGTGTTTGCCAGATAACGTGGAGAGAGGGGGGGGGGCGTTAATAAAATGTTGAAAGTCGCACAAGGATTTGCAATTTTTGATAATGGATCGCTAAATGGGGAGCCAAAACGTGACAATTTATTATAAATATATTTCGAGTATAGTTAGAAAACGCCTGGCGTATATTGTAACACAGTTTTATTAGGCGATTTTAATATTGATTTCTATTCTGAAGAAGTGCTTTGTGGAACAAGAAAGGAAAACACTGTACACTCTTGGATTATAATTCCCATTTCATGTCTTTGCGGCATAGTTGGAATATGCCTATAGGATGAATATGCCTGGCGAAGATTGTAAAACAGTTTCAGTAGGCGATTTTAAGGTAGATTTCGATTCCAAAGATGTGTTTTATGGTACAAGAAAGAGTTGATTCCTATTTTAACGCCCCGCACTCTCACCAACCTAAAAAATCCCCGTACTTTGGCGAGCTTTGCAGTCATGGGTCTCTGGGAGTAATGCACAAGTTTCAACGGTACTTCAGTATTATCCCGGCGGTCCTCTAAGACAAGAAATTTTCACCAAGATAAATGCCGGGCTCATGAAATTGTTGATGGTTTGGAATACGATTGGCAATAGTTTGCCAGCAAATTTGACGAAAAAGTAGTTTGGCGGAAGTGACGTACCGTTTCGGCGCTCCCAAAAGAACTAGATGAAAACTAAAGTAAACAAATTAGCGATAAACGCACCAGTTAAGGAATTTGAAGACACTTTATTATTACAACTACATTAATTGGCAATCCAAAATAAATAAAAATGTAACGGCATGCTGTACTTACATGTTGTTCCAAATCGCCATTTTAATTCTAAATTATGATTGCCACATAAATGCAAAAAATTGTCATTGTAACTGCATATGTTTAATAATAATCGCCACCTTGGCGAGAGTCGAGGCGTTAAAGTAGGAACCAACCCAAGAAAGACATACATGGTATACGCATGTATTATGATGCGCATTCGAAACATTATATAGAACGATGAAGTGTAGTTGTAATATACTTGGCGAATATTGTAAAATAGTTTTAGTAGACGATTTTAAGATAGATTTCGATTCCAAAGATGGGTTTTACGAAACAAGAAAAAAAAATACAGCACAGTCATGAATAATATACTCTTTCCAACTTAATGGAATATGAGAGAAAAATAGGGACGATGCATAAATTATGATACGATTTTAATATATAGCGCTATAGTGCGTATTTAAAATCTGAAAATGTTTCAGATTTTCATCCTTTTATTATTATTTTTTTTTTTTTGGACAAAATTTTTTATGGAATGACTATGAATAAGTCACAAGGCCAAACTATGTTTGTTTGTGACTTAGATTTGAGCACGCCATGCTTTTCACACGGACAATTATACGTGGCATGATCTCGAGTGGGCAAACCATGCAGTTTGTTTGTGTTAGCTAAAAATATTGTTCACTCTATTCCGTTAAGGGATTGATATTATTTTTTAGTAAAATTATTGTAATTAGCAATATATATATAAATGTAAAGAATAAATTACAATGAATTAAAAATATAAATGTTTGGTATTGTGTTATTTTTATATTCCAGCATTGTTCACAGCGCTCCATGCCTCTTCCACTCATATACCACATCCTCACACACTTACAATAAGTTAGTCATTTCTTTCTACTAAAATAATCCTAGGAATAATTTATATGGCAAAACAACGTTTGCCGGGTCAGCTAGTAATCACATAAAATTGTCTTTTATGACCTATTTTGTCTTGCCTTTGTCTTTCCTTATCGAACATGTGTGATTAAAATATAACTGTGTTTGAAAATTTTTTGTGAAATAAAAATTTAGCAGGATTTATCTTTCTCGATAATTTATTTAAGAGTTACAGGACCAATTTCGATTATCCGTGTAACTCGAACATTTAGTAGTACAATAAATCAAGAGTTCAGTGGAATACTTTTGAAATTAGTCCCAAGAAAAATTTTCTATTGTGACGATTGCCGGTGGAACTAAC
This sequence comes from Cheiracanthium punctorium, assembly GCA_038373885.1. NCBI lineage: Eukaryota > Metazoa > Arthropoda > Arachnida > Araneae > Cheiracanthiidae > Cheiracanthium > Cheiracanthium punctorium. Next base: position 74,581 of record JAWZYV010015048.1, on the reverse strand, counting down.
ATACTTTATTTGTCGGTACACATATTGGTTTCCGATTTCAATTTCCTTTCGCATATATGCGTATGTATATAATATATTGCAGGTAAATGCAATTTTGTCTGCCGAAGAAACAAATCAAGCGGCGGGTTATTTGGAGAAAAACAAATTCGCATTTCTCGAGTGATCTTAACGCATTTCAATTTCGGAGATGTATTACAGGTAAATACGTTTGAAATGCTACGTAAAAGAATGAAAAGGTTGCGCGAAAATGGAAAATCGGTATTTATCAGTATTTTCGAAATAAAAGGATTTCTCTATACCGAGACAATGACTATAGGATGAAAGCGATAATGCATTGCAGGATCAGCATTTTACGCATGATGAACCGTAAAATAATTTTTAAGGCTCAACACACACACACACACATACAACTCATGGGTCAGTTCCTAGTGATTAACCCTTTGAGGCGCAACCCTTTCCCAATGCTGAAAAAAGGGCACACGTTGCTATTGCTCTCACTTAACTACCAGCAATATGGCGGACAATCGAAACGTTCATCGCCTGCAACAGATCTAGAGACCCTTTTTTGACGACAGCTGGCTGTGCCGGCACAGCCAGATGCGTCAAAAAAGGGTCTCTAGATCTGTTGCAGGCGATGAACGTTTCGATTGTCCGCCATATTGCTGGTAGTTAAGTGAGAGCAATAGCAACGTGTGCCCTTTTTTCAGCATTGGGCAATTTATCCAGCTGCTCTCGCATTCTTTCATTTTTCAACAGATGTCAGTGCTGTTAAAAATAATCTTGACATTATTTTTTTACGGGAAATGACGTGCTAAAAAGTAAAGGATTCTCGTGGAGCTATGTCACCCGCAACTATTTTTATAGAAATCGAATCTATTTTTCGTGACTGGCAACAGTCAAAACGTCAGAGTTTGGGGTTCCCAGAGCGGGAACACTGCGCCTCAAAGGGTTAAAAGAACGGTTTTATGTAATGCAGGACACAGTTGCTAGAGATGCACGCGACACGAAAATAGGAGTCTGGCGTCTCGCAAACTAATCTAAAAGCTTTGTCTCGTCTCGCAAAAATCCCTATATCTTAATGTTAAAAATGTGTGTCTCGTCTCGCAAAAAAGCTGTAAATCTCTGTCTCGTCTCGCAAAAATGTCGTCTCGCGTCCATCCCTAACAGTTGCACTTTAGTCCAGCCTCCTTGGACTTTTCAGAGTTCTTGGACAGATCAGATTTCCTTGATTTGGTTCTGTTTGATTCATTTCAGATCGAGTTGAGTGTTCAATGTCTTTCTCATAGAAAGTCGGTCATCATCAAGGACTGATTTCTGGCAGGGCATTCGAGGCAAGCTCCCGGGCCCCAACAAAAATGGAGCCCACAAAATTACACTTTACGTTTAAAAATTGGCAAACTTTAATTTAAAGTAAGAGACACAGAAAGTAATTTTATGAAACATAATAGTAATAAGAAATACTCCGGTACTATATCATAGCGCTATCATTTCACCCACTGCTTTTGTTTTTTAGCCAAACGGTAGAGTCTCCGGCAAATATTCAGCGAAAATTTATCATTTCGGTATGGCTTTTGTAGCGATGTATGCTGATCGCATGAAAACGCAGAGCTGATTTTCAATCGGGACATAATAAAAGAAAGTAGCTTTCTAAGTGGAGCAAAGTGGAAATCCATCGCACCGTGAAAAAGTCTCTTGCGTAAACACTAGAATAATAAACACAAAAAGATTGTAAAACTGCTTACGTGAATAACGATTGAAAATTAGATAATATAATTGAAAAATTATTATCCTATAACATATTATTATTATCGAAATATTGCATCTCGCTTTGCATCTTGATTAACCCTTTGAGGCGCAACCCTTTCCCAATGCTGAAAAAAGGGCAGCCGTTGCCATCGCTCGATTTAACTACCAGCAAGATGGCGGACGATCGAAACGTTCATCGCGTGCCACAGATCTAGAGACCCTTTTTTGTGTGGCTGTGCCCGGCACAGCCAGCTGCGTCAAAAAACGGTCCCTAGATCTGTGGCACGCGATGAACGTTTCGATCGTCCGCCATCTTGCTGGTAGTTAAGTCGAGCGATGGCAACGGCTACCCTTTTTTCAGCATTGGGCAATCTATCCAGCGGTTCTCGCGTTCTTCCATCTTTCGGCAGACGTCAGTGCTGTTAAAAATAATCGTGACCATTTTTTTACGGGAAATGTCGTGCTAGAAAGTAAAGGATTCTCGTGGAGCGATGTCACCCGCAACTATTTTTATAGAAATCCAATCTATTCTTCGTGACTGGCAACAGTCATAACGTCAGAGTTTGGCGTTGCCTGAGCGGCAACACTGCGCGTTAAAGGGTTAAATAGTCATTTTTATTCTGTTATAACATCCTCCTTAGAGTGAGATATGAAAGTTGCTCTATAGGGTATAAGAAAGTTTTCGTAAGATGGACCCTTCGATGAAGCTTTTGCCTTGGGTCCCCCATCTCTGCAGATCAGTCCCTCTCATCATTTAACCCTTTGACGTGCGTCGTGAAACCTCCTTATTTCAGCGCTTTTATGCTAGTTGAAAAAAAAATGGTTAAATGGTCCCAAAGCTGAATAAGTGCAGCCGTTGCCACCGATCCATTTAATTACCAACAACATGGCGGTCTATAGAATCTCCTGTTTTTCGCTATAGAGCTAGAGAAGTTTTCTGACACAGATGGGGGTTTGGGCAATCTTTCCAGTTGGTCTTCTATATTGATGTGAAAATGTTTGTTTGTTTGTGCGATTATGACAACGCTACGCTATGGAGATCTGCCAAGGATGGGGGGAGGGATGACTTGGTAGGAGGACTTTCTAAGACATTCTAACGCGTATTCACGTTACATCTGGAGAAAACCTACCAAAACTGCAGACCGTTAGATCGACAGCCGCACAATGATGTGAAAATTCTTACGCTTCAAAGGGTTAAATTTTTCACAAGAAAAATGATGAATTTCAGCCCTCATAAATATCAGGTCATAAATCCTGACAGGGGCGTAGCCAGGGGGGGGGATATCGGGATATATCCCCCCCCGAAATTTTTGGATTAGTAATAAAATTCCGTCTATTTATACACATATAAGTTCATATCCCCCCCCCCCCCCGAAATTTTTTTCCGGCGCATATCCCCCCCCGAAAATTTTTCCTGGCTACGCGCCTGAATCCTGACACTATGGTATATATATCGCGTCTTCCTTTAAATTTGAACTCCGAGAAAATTATGCTGTTTCTCACCTTGCTTCAATTTACTACATTTCACTTTAACTACGGAAAAATCATACAGTTCAGGTATGATTCCACCTCTCTTTATCTTTTAACGCTAGATTTTATTAACACATCTTATAAGAAATACTTTAGAATCGAATTTTATAAGACTTTAGAGCTGTTTAGAATTCCTTTAGAGTTACTTTTATACTCAAGAGGAATCATTTTCATCAGGAAGGAAAATTTGAAGTGGAGTTATCTTACACTTTTCAAGAAATTGGTAAAAGAAAAAGGAATAGGAATTGTAGAAAAGGAAAAGTATTACAAAAATTACATGTAATTAAGATTGCATAATCAATGTACAGAGAAATGTGTGTTACATGTGCTGATTTAAGGTTAATTGTTTTTTAATTTTTTTCTTTGTTTGTAGCTGTAAAATGTGTTAAGCCTTTCGAACGACCTTTTCCACTTAAAAAAAGAGAGGGAAGTAACAAAAATGCATTTTAAAGCATTTTTAAAGCCAACAGCATTGCCAAAATATATTAGAAAAAAATTAATTCGATGATAAAGAGAGGAAAAAAGAAATAGGTTTTCTAAACACGCACAATGTGAAAGAAAAGTTTTAATTATTTTAGAAAGATCTAAGTATAAAAAGTTTGTTGTTAGCTGTCCAACACACTCAGTCATGGAAGCGGAACTCGGAGAAATATATTTTTATTTTGCGATGTACAAAAGAAATACCCTTTCTTTTTTTTAGAAGTCCGACTAGGAACTTTTTGAATTTAGAAACTCTCTTCTTTGCCAGAAAAAGGAATTTAAAAGAACTTCTTCCCGAGAGAGACAAAAATAATTACATCAGAAATTAAACAGCAGATATCTTCGAAGCAGGAAAAAAAAAAACAGCATGTAAATTGTTAAGTGAAGTGAAAATTAGAGTGAGGTTAAAATGAAAAACAAGTACGGAAAGGTAGTGGTAAGTCTGATAGCGTGTAATAGTAGGGGAAGGTGGCCCAAAATGATGCCCTTAAGGGCAAATCTTGCATGGAATAATATAAATGTAAAAAAAAAAAAAAACTTGTGCCCTTTGCTACAATACTTCAAACCATATTTTGTATCATAAACATAGTTTAATAATATTTTAAACCGAAATTGAATAACGAAAAATAGAATTTTGAAAAAGAGTCCAAAGAATCATTTTACCCTCACCCAAGGGCAAACTGATCCTTCATTTGAAAATAATTGTAAATTGTTTTTATCTTCAAATAAAAGATGTAAGACTAATTATGGCTATACACAATGAAATAAAATAAGCTTTACAATCATATAGTAGGCATAACTTATTTTATGAACATTTTAAAATAAAAAAGTATAATAAACAATAAAAGGGGAAATTTCAAAATTATATTTAAAAATTATAGCCTACAATAAACACAGATATAAATTAAATAATGTAATGGATAGTCATGCATTTTGAGTATGCATGAAGGGCTGCCATGAAGACTTGGATTCGGTACTGGAGTTTCTTCAGCCGATGGGTCATTTTACCCGGCAATATGACTGCCCACTATTTTAAAACATTATTATTAACCGTAGCAACAATAAGGCTTAAAATACCGGATCCTGTTATTTTAAGCCTTATTGTTGTTATCTGGTGTTTAAAGCCTTATTGTTTGGAGAGTGGAAGCATGACACTTCGTTGAATTCATTGTGTCATGCTTCCACTCTCGTTCGAATTTAATCGCTTTCTGTTCTCAGTGGGGCTTTTGCATAAGCATTTTCCGAGCAAGATGTCAAGTTACAAAAGCATTTTGTAAATGAAAGTCTTATGAGATTACTTTGCGAACTTCTGTAAGAGAACCTTTCAGTGTACCATTGGCATATTTAAGGAGGAGGGGAGGGCCGAGAAAGTCCGGGCCCCCTCCTACAATAGAAAGGAATTATTAAAAACCTATTTTAAAACATTTATATTAATTGTAGCAACCATAAAGCTTAAAATACCGGATCCTCCCCCCCCCGAAATAGGAACCTATATATGCGACTGAAGTGTACCGCCCAAAACATCTCGATTGGTGAGCTTTCAAATATTCTTAAGCCTGCAAAAAAGAGATGCATTTTCATAAAAACAACTTACAATATGCGTGCGTGTTTTTAGTCATCAGAAAATGTAGGTGTGCCACGGTAAAAATTGAAGGTTGATGAATGGAACTGTTATGTGACTGAACTGCACAGAGGGTCAAACAATAAGGAGTATCGAGACACTTGTTGAAGAAGTTGACACTTTTAAAGCAATCAGTTAACTATAACAGGTTGTGTGTTGTTTATTCACCCTAAATGGAAGTTTGCTTTGCTTGCCTACAGAGTTCTAAAAGCTACAGATGCCTAATTTCCAAATTATACAGCATTAACACTGAGTTACTATCAGGAAAGAAATAAAAACAGAAAACTACTATTCTATAATTCTCTCGTTGGAGAGCAGACAAAGTTTTAAAGCACTATAGAAGTAAAAAAAGAAAAAATGGAATATTTGATATAACCAGCCACATTAAATAAAATTAGACCAATAAAAATCGTGTAAAGAGTAGAGTTTTCTATTACTTAATTAATTTTAAGCCTGTACAGTATAAACCAATGACACGATTTTTATTTTACATTAAAGAAATTTAAAAAGAAAATTCTTTTCGTAATGCGTATAACTGCTAATTCTACCCCCCCCCCACTAAAAAAAGAAGAAAAACAACAGTTGACTGTACCAAAATATGCAGCTTGAGAATTTTTTCTTAAGAAATTCATTAGAAAATCAAAGTTGTCGATTACGACTGTGACAATACCGATCATAAATACAGTTAATTAAAGCAACTATACTTCTGCCCTTTGACTTTCAAAGTTACAAATAGAAATCCCTGAGATTTAATTAAAAGCTTCCTATAAAAGAGATTTGCTTCCAGCTTCGCGTAAAATCGTGAAAGTCCTTTAAAAGTATTTAATTATTGAGTGAATAAAGACAGTTTTCTAAAATTTACGAGCATTTTGGAATTACGAAAGATCTTAATACTTTTCTAAACCAATCCTGTCATTTAGTAAATGCCAACATTTAAATAAACCTGACAGTTATCTCAAAGCCTACCGAATAAAGAGTATTCATGTGTGAGTCAACTCTTAACTGAAAATATTTATTTTGTGCGATAACAGTGGCGCACCCAGGATTTTAGTTTAGGGGGGCTGGGATACAAATTTTGTTGAACTCTGTTATAGTGAGCTCGATCATAGTTATAACTCTCTTAAAACGTCAAAATATTCTGCGCCATTTGACTTGCCCATAAAACAACATGCGCACAAGCAATGTAACTCGTTATAGTCAAATAATTATCTGATCTTTTCAGTATCGTTGAAACCGAGTTTAACTGCGTTTCGTACACTAACTGTAAGTATTTATTTAAAAAGTAACTTTTTTCTTTTCTGTTTCTTATTTTTTGTTTTTTCTGTTTTTGTTTTTGTAAAAAGTACTTCAGAAATAATTTAAAGAAAAATTTTAAAAACAAAAAATTTAATTCATTAGGGACAGTTTTCAATTTTTCATGCTTTTCACTTCCAACTTTCCACTTTTAGGGGGGGGGGGGTTGAGCCCCCATAGCCCCCTCCGTGGGTGCGCCTATGGTGCGATACAACATAAATGTCGTTGAAAGTGAAGTCGCTAATATTTTAAAGTTCACTTGTACCATAATTAAAAGAATTGTATTAAAAATACATTTTTCTCCTAAATGAATAGCTGCCAACTTTTACAAATTTTTCACTACACCTTTAAAAAAGTTTATTTTACATAAAAAAATCGGATTTATTTTAATACAAGATTATGAATTAGTAAATAATGGTAGAAAATCGTCCGAAAAAGGTGTAATATGCAGATATGCCTAAACGCATGGTTTAATCGCACAAATGAGCTAATTGTTTTGGTTTTAAAAGAACAGTTCAATGGCTACATTACAAGATCCTAGATATTTGTATATATAGTTCTATAATGTTAATTAGGGATGATGCAAAGGGAGACGGAGATTCAGAGCTTTTTTGCGAGATGAGACAAAGCTTTTTGGCTGTGTTGCGAGACACGAAGAGCCTTTGTTTCTTCTCGCGTCCATCCCTAATATTATTTAGACAGTACTATAGTATATCTTGATAGCACTATCATGCCAATTTTACCTTAATTGAAATATTCTCGTTTTCAATAGAGCATAAATATTTCAGGGGTCATTTTTCAGCCTTCTGAAAATAAAGGAAAGAGAATGAATTGATGACTGCCAAAGAAAGCTAATAGTGTAAAATCCACCTTAACCGGATTGTTTATTAATAAAAAACTTGTCTCTCTAGTCCCTAAAGGTCTATCCGTTTGACACCTGACTTCAGAAAGAAAAGACCATTTTATCGTTTTGACTCTGTTTAATACAAATCTTTTTAATTATAGAATACTAGCTGCTACCCGCGACTTCGTCCGCGTCGGCTTTAGAATTAGGTCCCGACAGAAATGTAGCATGTGCGAATAACAAATATTGTTTGCGACAAAAGAAACTGCATTTAAATATTATTTGCTTTTTACTTGTTTCAAATCAAGTATAATGCATGTTAGTATACTTCATTTAAAATAAGAGAATATGCACAGAGTTACTAAATTTAGATTTTTTTCAGGCATTTGGCGAATAGAGACAGTTATGACAGTATTTGCGAACTGTTTTGTAAAAGAAATATTTATGCTATATGCATGAATTTTAGTCTATGTAAATCAGGAATAGAGCAGCTTTCTATTAGTGAAAAAGTTTTAGAATCGGTTCTGTAGTTACAGAGATACCTAGAGAGCGTAATGTATTAGAATTATTTTGAGTGTTCCTGTAAAGGAACTATTTATGCTACATGCATGAAGTTTAGCCTATAATACTCAAGAATAGTGTAGCTTACTATCGTAAAAAAAGTTTAGGAATCGGTTCAGTACTTACAGAGATGCACATAGAGCGTTATGTAATTCTCATTAGCATCCCTGTAAAAGAACTATCTGTGATATATGCATTAAAGGTAGCCTATAACACTTAGGATGCCACCAGTGTCTAAGAAGTTCTGCTCTCAAAACTGCAAAGGTTGACATAAAGGCAAACTTGAAAGGCTGCCTGTATGTTAATCCAGGGCATAAGCTATTTTCATTACAAATTTTTTCAAATCCGTTCAACCATTTTTGTGTGATTCAGTCAAAAACATCCAAACACACAAACGTACACATTTATATTATTGGTAGGATTTGGAAATTTATGAACTTTAAGAAATACATCTGGATTTTTCTAGGTATTTACGTATTATCCCAGCGGTCATTCCCGCCAAACTGTTTTATCGTCAAATGGGTTGCCAATCGTATTCAAAACCATTAATAATTTCATGTGCCCGGCATTTATTTCGGCAAAAAATCGCTTGTCTTGCGGGCCGCCGGGATAATACGTAAGTACCTCTTTCTTTACTTATGCTTTTTAATTTGGCGTAAAATCAACATAATTTCCATGTTTTTCAAATGCATGTGATTTTAGATAGAATTGATAGATTGAAATAGAATTTCTGCTTTATTTCAAAAGCATAAATCATTTTGTGCGAGCGATAAAACGGCTTTTAATTAACAGTTTGAAAAGTAGTTAAAATTTCAAAATTTTGAGCCTCGGGTGCACTTTACCGAAGTTATAGGCTCAATCATGCTCAAATTTTCAAAGCTCTGCTTTCTGTAGATTTGTCTGGAGAACATTCATTTTTATTATTACAGATAGATAGATTTGGCATAAAACTGGCTTAATTTCCGTGGCATTTAATGTTTTTCAGATGCATGCGCGCTTATTTATTGAAGTAAGAGCATTCTTGTTAGCTCAAAACATGAATCATTTGATACGGGCAAAACTCGCCAACCATGGCAATGCAAAAACGGTTTTTAATTAATAATTAAAAATCTAAAATTCTAATTAGCCTATAACCAACTCCAGGGTCCCCTCTATATCTAAACCAAAATGCATCCTAATCGATTCAGCGGTTTAGGCGTGAAAGCGTCATAAACAAACAAACAAACAAACAAACTCACTTTCGCATTTATAATATTAGTTAGGATGCAAAAAAATACCCTAAATAAATTTTTGCTTTTTCTGGCTTGTAGTATCGCTTCCCATTTTGTTGTTGGAGTCAAAAGTTATAAGTAAATACAGTAATTAAGTGTTAACAGAAACACAGCTGAAAGATTCTTATTTAAAAGTACATGAAAATAAATAAGAAACATGACAATGAATAAAAAACAAATGCCTATTTATATTAACTGACGATTTTATTTGTACGTTGTATGCGATAACTGATTATTAAATAAAAGCTTTTTATACTTCACTAGAAGTCAAAGACCATTGTGGAGGCAATTACAACGGACGCTAGAAAATAAATTCGACAAAAATATACTTAATATATTTAATCTTTGTCCGCTTAAAATAAATAACTTCTTATTCAATTTTTATTATAAACCCAAATTGGAATTGCATTTTCTTCAAAGGCGTGCGACTCGCAATCGTAGGATTTCGTTTCTCTGGGAACATCACCCTCTTATATCAGTGTTTCATGTCAGACAAAAAACATTTTATTTCTTAAAAAAAGGAACTGCCTAATCTAGAAAAACTGTTTTAAACGAGAATGAATCAAAATTTTTCCTTCAAAGCCAGATAACCGTGAAGTCAATATAACGTAATTATCACTGGATACTCCTAATTTTGCCGCCCCAATAATAAACATATTTTACTCTCGGAAATAAAATGGAGCTGAAAAAGCGAAATATCGCTAACAAATTAGGGAACGGGCGGATTTTCAGATTTTTGAAGTAGTGCCGATTGTTTTCTATATTTTTATACATAATTGTGAAAAATTTCAAGCGGATCGCACGAGCGCTGCAGATATTATTGCGCTTTTCCTGCTTAACTTTGTAATCTTTTTGCACTAATGGTAGTAAAAGTTAGCGGGTAGGAGAAGCAAGTTGTAGGAGCAATGGTAGTAGGAGCAGGTTACCCGGAATTGTTACAGAGTTAACGTAACTGTATAGTAGGATTGCGATTAATTTGCCTTTTTATTTACTTTAATTTGTTGCAAAGTTCGTTAGTACGGTTTCCTAAAAGGACGTTCGATAATCGACTGTTATTATGTTATTGATAGCTTTCACTAATCTGGAAAAAATAATATTCTTTTTCCGAGACCCGAGAACTGTCTACTTCATTGAGTTTTTGACAAATTTCTCTGTTGTATTACAGGTGGTTATCTGTACACGACACATGTACAGTTAAAAATTGGAACATTTTGTTCTAAACCTGTTTTGATCGAATGGATTACCTACAACAGCTCTACCTAATGAAACAAACTTAACAGAAAGTCGCATAGATGACAAAAAGTTTAAATTGCTGTCTTGTTTATTTTCACGGATTTTTCTTTGGTTTTAGGTTAAATATTAAAATTTAGCTGTTTAGTTATTTCTACAACAAAATTTATTTCTTATGAGAAAAATCGTGTACTCAGACAACAGTCTGAGTTGATCGTTTCATAAAGTTTTAAGCATTTGTTTTAATATGAGTATTGTATTCAGGTTGATTTAAAATATGGTATTTTCTTAGTGTAGTTTTTTGTAATGGCCTCTGTAACCAGTCAAAAAAAGATTCCTGAGGAAACAATATATAATCATCACTTCTCAGAGAGAAAGAAAATATTGTATTTTAAGACAAGTTTTAATTATCTTACTTAATTTATAGAAATAAAGTTTTAGTTTTAGTCAAATCAGTTTTTACGTTCTTTTTAAATAAAAAGTCAAACAAAATGAAAAATACTCGAAGTAATATGCAGATTAAAGTGAATCTAAGTTTAAAAAAAAAAAACCGTTTTTTAAAATCTTTTTCTCTTTTAAATGATTCTACTTCGAAAACTGATTAAAAATATCAAAAATAATCTGGAATTCTCTTTTAAAATCCTTTAAAAAACGACTGTTTTCAATTACTTGTTTGAATGACTGCCTTAAACATACGCCTTGGGTGTCTAATCTATCGAACTTCCGTGTTTTGGGATGATACTACAATACATTGTACTTCGTTTACATTTGCTTTTGATATATACGTATTGTTGAGGTTGTATTTTTATATGTTGAACTTTTTATTATAATCGGATTACATGTAATGAAACTAGAAAAGTAAATGTGTTATTTTTCCATGGGGCGGAATAAAAAGAAATAACATTCTAGATGCAGAAAATGATGGAAAAGTAATGGAAATACTTCAGCTGATTAGAAACCTATTAAACCGATAGTCTATATAAATTGCTAATATACCGGGCGATTAAGAATGAACATGCCGATTTCGGAAAGCTATATTTAAAAGAACGATAAAAGATTTCCCCTTTTTTTTAGAAAGTGAAAAATCGCACACATATACGCAACACTTAGTTAAATTTTAAAGTGTTTGGGTTGATTAAAATACCAACTATGCGAAAAATTTCAGAGCTGGGGATCGAACCCAGGACAACCGCTTAACGTGCGGGCGCTCTATCACTGATATCTATCCTTCTACTCGATTAAAAGTATTAATCATTTAAAGAAATTTTTAAATTAATATTAATTGAGAAATAATTAATAGAACTAAAATTAATAATTTAAAAGTTTTGTATTTTGATAAACATCCATGCTCTAAAAAATGCCAACATTTTGTTTTTAAGGTTCGACCCTCCATAGAAAAACTGTGCCTGGAACGTTAACAACATTTTTGCATGGCATGTTTCCTCACTATTAAAAAAAATAATAATGTTATTCATACTTCAATTCAAGCAGGCAGCCGAAAAAGAATTCAGAATACCGAAAAAGGGTAAAGTTCAGAATTTCTCAGAGAAAATCTTGATCTTTCTAAATTTTTAAACAAAAATTTGAAATTTCAGAGGTTGAGTGGGCCCAAAGTTTCTCCTCTGCCTATGCCTTTTATTCCATAAATTAACCATGTGTCTTGAAAAAAAAATCTTGTTTAACGAATATTTTCTAGCTTTAGTCATGTCCACACATAAACTCAATAAGGGAGAAATTCATAAAGGCTAATAATGAACTAGCGAGGGTCGCGGGGAGTCTGTGGGGAGTTCCAACGTCTCATCTTTCCGCTTACTACAGAGCTGTGGCACAAAGCCAAGCGCTGTACACCGCAGGCGTGTGGGGCACGTCACTAACAAAACTGGCAAGGCAAAAGCTCCTGTCCGCTCAGCGGATCCCTCTTCTCCGAGTGACAAGATCATATAGGACTGTTTCCACAGAAGCCCTTTGCGCCATCACAGGCAATCCCCCTCTGGACATTCTGATTCAAGCCGAAGCCGCAAAAGCCCAACTCCTAAGGCTCATTGACCCTTTCATCCACATCCCTATCACATCATCTGAGCTTCCAACCTATGATACAGCCGTGCCAAGAAGGCGTCTGCACCCTGCTAGGGAGCCAGGCCCCAATCAAGTGGTGCTGAAGACCAACAAAGAAATACCTCACGGCGGCTACACAGACGGCTCTAAATCAGAAGAAGGAGTTGGAGTAGCTTTTGTGGTTTTCTCGGATGAAAGAGAAAGATACCATCAGCGCATCAAGCTGGAGTATTTTAACAGTGTGTACCAAGCGGAACTCTTAGCAATAGAGAAGTACTCAAGTGGATCCACTTCAACATAAACGGTAGCAGAGTAAGGATCTTCAATGACAGCCTCTCAAGCCTTCAAGTCCTAACATCTGCAAGAACGAAGGACTCCCTCATTCTTGAAATAAAAATCCTTTTAGTCAGGCAACACAATATCAGCCTAGCGCACACGAAAGCGCACTACGACATAGAAGGCAACGTGAGGGCAGATCAATTAGCCAAAGAAGCTGCCCGTCTCCCCCAACCCACCCTTTCTATCCCAGCGTCCGCTTCTCACTGCAAGAAGCAGATTTGGCAGTACACCCTGAGCAGGTGGCAGCAACAATGGGTCGCCTCAAGCAAGGGAAGACACACCTATACTCTGCTACCCAATATTGGTTCGAAGGTTCTCAACCTAGGCACTCCACTAACAGCTTTTGTTACAAATCACGGACCCTTTCCAGCCTACCTTCACAAGTTCCACAGAAGCCGAACGGAAAGCTGTTCGTGCAGCGAATATGGAGACAGCTTCCATTACATGCTTGACTGCCCACTCACGTCAGCATACCATCTTAAAAGACCAGCATCCAGTAACTATCAGGCTTGGCTTCTGGGAGTCCTAAAGAGCCAATTGGCAAGAAACAGACTATGTTCAATTTATGGACTTCTGATGGAACTGAGTTAGTATCTTTGACTCCCTAATGAATATGTACTATATGAATAACACAGCACTTTGCAATCGTCTTTTGCATATATATGTAAAGGGACCTCTGTAAGCCAGCACTCCTGCGTGAGATAAGTCTGGCCGGCTTTCTCCCATAAAATATTTTTTATTTTTATTTATTTTTTATAATGAGTTTATTTTGAATAAACTCCGCAGCTGCCATGAAAGGCTTTAAGGTCGGCTTCGCCGACCAAGCCTGCTTCTGTGGCTTCAAATTCAAACTCAAAACTGTTGATTAACACCGTTCATTTTTCTTGAAAAAGAAGACTCAATCACTAACACTCCTCTTTTTTTCAAGTTTGTGGATTATGCTAGTTGTATTTTTGTAATTTCATTCAAAAATCAATTTGAAACTTTTGGGGACTTAATGTGTATTTGGACTTTTTTTTTCACAAAAGTGGCAACATATTTTAAATATGATATATAAACAGCAAAAGGAGGCCCCTTCACAAGGAGGGGCCCTGGGGAATTTTCCCCTGCTTCCTTTCCCTCTCTGCACCACTGCTTCTACTACACCCAGATTTCATCCCAGAATACCTCATCAATAGAGAGCCCGCACGTTAAACGGCAATTCTTCGTTCGATCCCTAGTTCTAGAGGTTTTCAAATAGTTGGTATATTAAACACTCCATGATTTTTCCCCTTTTTAGGAAAAATAAATAAAAAGTTAACAAAATTAATAGCAGCGGAAAAATTTTAAATATTCAATATCAAATGTCATCACCAGAAACACGTACGATATGCATTCTGTACCTGAATTTGTCTCAGACTTTTTGAAGTAAAACTTCTTTTGTGGCGGCTAGGGAGTACCTCAGATTTTTTTTCTGACGGAAGAAACGCTCAGTAAAGGAAGTGACGTGCGCGCCCCGAAAAAGAAGAACCACTGAAAAACCTACCTTTTCGACCTGCTTTCGCCGTTCCCCGAATACATCGTGTAAAAATACGCGGAACCTGTTAGAGAAAAACAGTCAAGAGCCTTATCTTAGAGACATCATTCTTTATTTATATATCAATAAGCGTTTTGAAGGTACATCCAACATAATATTTTAAATGTAATCCCAACCTCACAGGAGGTTCTCGATAATCCTTATTTTTAGATGAATAGTATACAATACATGGTTTTGGAAAATCACAAAGAAATGGAACCTGCCTGCAATCGAACCGGAACAGTCTGGGACTGATTTACGGCGGGGCATTCAGGGCACGTGCCCTGGGCCCTCGATTTTTAGGGGCCCCCAAAACTTCCTTTTATGTAATCATAATAGTAGCTACTAAAATTATCTCTCAAGATAGACATTTCTGATTACTTCATTTCATCACAAATATTCAAAAATTTTAATTTAATGTAACTTGTAACGCTAAAAATTATGCATTCAATTCCATATTCGCAAATTCGTTCGGACACCTCAGCATGCTTCTCCTTTTATCTTTTCAAAGGTGTGTGACGACTGTAAATACCCATAAAAACATTTCAAAATCGAAAAATTCATATAAGTGGTATCTGTCGTGACATTTTACTGATTTGTAAATGCTTACGTATTGCTAACTTAGGAATGATAATTGGTTTTAACTTAATTTAATTAAGTAATATTCTGCGGAAACTTTTTTTGCCCCCAAGTGTGTAGATCGGTCACTGGGAACGGTAGATGGAAACGTCAGTTTAAGAACCCTTTTCCTGGATTCTAACCCAACTTCCAGGCAGAACAAGGGGAAGGAACACCACAATTAAAGGGACAGTGGCTGCAAACGAACCTAAACAGCGGGGGGGAATTTTCGTTTAAGAACACTGTTGGAGGATCATACTTCGATCCCACGAAGGTAAATTTATAGGAGGGGGCACTTCTCTTTGAAAGTTGGATAACGCCGTAGTTGCAAACAGATGGCGCTACGCATACTGGGTTTCTGCGCATCTCAGGTTGTTTATATTTCCATTGAGGCGAAGTAAACGGAGATCGTTGAATTAGCAGAACTTAAAAAAATTAAATACATAAACTTAAGAACGTGATATATAGTAATTACTGGCTTCAGGTTTGTTTTAATTACATAATTGTCTTAGAATACTATTTCGTAATGATTATAGGCAATAGTTTCGAAGCGAAGTGCTATTATTATTTGTCAAATGCCAGTTACATTGGCCGTTAGGTCATTAAACTCCTAAATATTATGTATGTCATGTCTGTTATTATTTTGCCTAAAAGCTGTATTTTAAGAAATGTTACAGGGTGTCTACCGCTCCGAAAAATCCGGAAAGTCTGGAAAAAGCCGGGAAATTGGAAAATGGGACCGGAAAGTCTGGAAAAAACCGGGAAATTGGGTAATGGGTCCAGAAAATTCACCAAAATAATCAATTCTTTTGCTTTTGTATGCTTTTTTTTTACCCTTTCTTTCTTAGTCAGACTGGAAACCGAAAGCAACTGCAACGCATTTTTGGGACCGCGAAAGCTTCAAGCGATGTTTTGTATAAGGAGGGAAAACTGGGGGCTCATCCATCGTGACGGGAGGGTAAAAGACAAACTAGCTTACTTAGTAACTTATGGCTTAGAACCGTATTTCCGAGAACAGTTAGTTAATTCTGTGAGAAAGTGCGACTACTTCTGTTTCTCAATGGATGAAAGCTTAATCCTGTATACTTCAGTTCAAATTGATTTCAAGAAGTTGTACAAAATATGCAAATATAAAGACAAGGGAGGGGCATTGTGCAATTTTCCAAAGTAAAATGCATGGGTCAGGAATTTTTTTTCCCGGGACCTCCCAAAAGTCAGGAAAAAGTCAGGAAATTGACTTTCAGAAATTGGGTAGACACCCTGTGTTAGTAAATTTAGAAGAATGTAGTTTGTGTGAACGCAATATTTATAATGATATATATATTTATATATAGTAATGATATATATATTATGATATATATACAACGATTTAAGAATACGGGTATGTAACACCACAAAGAAACAAACACTGGCTGCAAACAGTTTAATAACAACATAAAAGAATAACAAATGGACACTCCGTGGATTCTAACCCAACCTCAAGACGGAGCCAGGTTCCGTTTCTTGGTGGAACACCACAAAGAAACGGACCCTGGCTGCAATCAATCTCAAACGATAGACAGAACCTGCAGTTTAAAAACGCGGATAGAGAATAATAATTCGAAACCTACCAGCAGACGAAATCAACGCTTAAGAAAAACACCAAAAAAAATAAAATAAAATAAAATAAATTACACTACCTGCATTCGAACCCAACTAACAGAGAAAAACATCAGTTAAAGAACACAGTTAAAGTATAATACTAAACTATGGACATTCCCCCTCATTCAAACCCAACCTCCAGACGGAACAATGGTATAAGAAAACAGTTCAAGAAAAAAGTGTTTGTGTGCAATCTTTACGCGCGATTGAAGTAAAACTTCTTTGATGTTTACGACACATATCACTGAAATGATTAAACTTTAACTAAAAATAAATATTATATCATAATTTAATTTTATTTATTATTCATGTGCTTTACAAAGATTATATAAATGTTATATTCATATTATTCATTGGAAATAGGTACTTGAATGTCATGATAATTTTTTATGTATGAAATTATAGGTTTGTGGTAACTATAGTGTGAAAAATAAATTTTACTCTCTAAATGTGCTAATTTTCTTGAAAATACAGCATCTATCGTTGTACCTAAACGCGTTGTTGATTGAAGTCGAAAAGTATTCATAGTTAGATCAAATTTTTCTTTTAAAAAATCAACTGACGGCTGAGATTCTTGAGAGTGAAAATCAACATTAAAATCTCCAGTAAGAATCATCGATAATTCGTGATAATTATTTAGAATCCAGGAAGTGTCCATGTTGTAGTATTATTCTTTAACTGTTTTCTTATACCATTGTTCGGTCTGGAGGTTGGGTTTGAATGGGGGAATATCCATAGTCTAGTGTTATACTTTAACTGTGTTCTTCAACTAATGCTTTCATCTGTTTGTTGGGTTCAAATCCAGGTAGTGTAACTTTTCTTTTGTGTTTTTCTATCACAGTGTTCTTAAGCGTTGATTTCGTCTGCTGGTAGGTTTCGAATTATTATTCTATAGCCATGTTTTTAAACTGCAGGTTCTGTCTATTGTTTGGGATTGATTGCAGCTAGGGTCCGTTTCTTTGTGGTGTTCCATCCCCGTGTTAAAACGTTGCTTGCTCCGTCTTGAGGTTGGGTTAGAATACACGGAGTCTTCATTTTTTATTCTTTTATTTTGTTCTCAAACCGTTTGCAGCCAGTATTTGTTTCTTTGTGGTGTTACATACCCGTATTCTTAAACCGTTGTATATACATATAATTACTATATATAAATATATATATCATTACACTATATATATCATTATAAATGTTGCGTTCACACAAACTACATTCTTCTAAATTTACTAACATTTCATAAAATACAACTTTTTGGCAAAATAATAACAGACATGACATACATAATATTTAGGAGTTTAATGCCCTGACGGCCAATGTAACTGGCATTTGAAAAATAATAATGTCACTTTGCTTCGAAACTATTGCCTGTATTCATTACGAAATAGTATTATAAGACAATTATGTAATTAAAATACATCTGAAGCCAGTAATTACTAAATATATCACATTCATAAGTCTATGTATTTAATTTTTTGAAATTTTTCTAATTCAAGGATCTCCATTTACTTCGCCTCGCTGGAAATATAAACAACCTGAGATGCGCAGAAGCAGAAGATGCGCAGTTGCCGTAGCGCCATCTGTTTGCAACAACGGCGTTATCCAACTTTCTATGAGAAGTGTCCCCTCCTATAAATTTATCTTCGTGAGATCGAAGTATGATCCTCCAACAGTGTTCTTAAACGAAAATTCCCCTCTGCTGTTTAGGTTCGTTTGCAGCCACTGTCCCTTTAATTGTGGTGTTCCATCCCCTTTTTCTTAAACCGTTGTTCTTTCTGGAAGTAGGGTTAGAATCCAGGAAAAGTGTTCTTAAACTGGCGTTTCTTTCTACTGTTCCGTTTCGATTGCAGGCAGGTTCCATTTCTTTATGCTTTTCCAAAACAGAAATGTCTACCTCTAATCAGAAATGTCTATCTTGAGAGATAATTTTAGTAGCTACTATTATGATTATATAAAAGGAAGTTTTGGGGCCCCCTAAAAATCGAGGGCCCAGGGCACGTGCCCCGAATGCCCCGCCGTAAATCAGTCCCAGACTGTTCCGGTTCGATTGCAGGCAGGTTCCATTTCTTTGTGATTTTCCAAAACCATGTATTGTATACTATTCATCTAAAAATAAGGATTATCGAGAACCTCATGTGAGATTAGGATTACATGCAAAATATTATGTTGGATGTACCTTCAAAACGCTTATTGATATATAAAAAAATATTGATATCTCAAAGATACGGCTCTTGACTCTTTTTCTCGCCGTTTCTTTCCCTAACAGGTTCCGCGTATTTTTACACTATGAAGTCGGTGAACGGTGAAGCGGTCGAAAAGGTAGGTTTTCCTGTGGTTCTTTTTCAGCGCGCTTGGTGTGGGGTATATGACATATACGTCACTTCCTTTACTGAGCGTTACTTCCGTCAGAAAAAAAAAAATCTGAGTTACTTCCTAGTTGCGCCTAAAGAAGTTTTATTTCAATAACTAGGGGCCAAGGCCCCCAGACTCGCTACGCTCGCTTTTCGTATGAGGCATTCGGCCCCTAATCGGGCTTATTCGTAAAAAAGACATAATTTCAACAGAGAAAACCCGAAGATTGGATCAGATAGAATGTTACTGAGCTAAGCTACACATTGCTTAGTTCTTGCATCTTCATTGGTACATAAAAATTTAAACTTCACACAACAGTAGACCCCCTACCCCTCATAACACGGAAGATATTTTGTTATGGGAATCCGTGTTGTACGGGTCCTGAGCTATACTCCACCTGGAGTGAGGATTCCGCTTATAATCGCTGGAAAAATTATTTGTACTCCTCAGAAACACAATGATATTTAATGTTGCTATTCAAAGTTATACTAATTAGGAGCTAAAGCGTAATAAAATAAGAACATATGTCAGCTGTATTTTTAATAATGTAAAACCTATTGGACACCTTGCGAATTTGCCACCCATGGCGATTTTTCATTATTTGGCGACTTGCGTACATTTAAAGTTAATAAAAGCTACGGAACAGATAGAATAGCCTGCCACCAATGGCGATTTTTCATTATTTGGCGATTTACACATACTCACAACCTATATTTACTGTTCATTTAAGGTTACCGGAAAACTGTTATCCATACTTTCATTTACATAATCGTTTGCAGATTGGCGTACTTAACACCACGAATTATACCATCTCGTCTGAATCGACTGAACCGGCTTTAAAATAATCTGCATTTTAATTATTTTTCATTTTCAAGATATTAGTTATTCTGTTTTGGAAAAACGAATAATCGCTAATTATAAACTCCTGTTGTCTAAGCGAACTTACTATTTGAAAATTGTCAACTTTGTGTAACACATTTTGAGTTACTTATTTCATATAGTTTTTATTTTGGCATAAAATGGGCGCAATTCTAACTCATGTTTGTAAATTTTACACGATTGTTGCAAAGGAACATGTTGCTTTGTTGCAAAGGAATGAACGATTTTATGCCAAATTTGGCAACCATTCGGTTTATTTTTTCAGTTTTTTATTAATATCTTCTAAAATAATTCGATTTTCGAAATTTAACTTAGCTCATCAGGTTCCTCGGAATTTTTCGAATCTGTGGGCACCTTAGTTGAAACTTAAATCCCCACGGTTTAGGAGGAAATAGGCCAACAAGCTTTGACGGCGACAGCGGCCTTTACTTTTTTTTAGAATAGAGAGATACCCAAATTAAATTTCATGCTGTTCTGGAAACTCGCGGAATCTTTTCGCAATCGAAATATTTCGTTTTGTGTACACACCTATTCTCATGTCCATGCAAACGATTTATTTGTGAAAAAAAAAATGATAATAAACTGTGTAATCTGGAATATCTGTTTTAAACGAATTTCAATCCCAATTGTATGACGTCATATTCACTTGAAAAGGGTAATTTTGTCACGCAAATGATTTACTTTTTTGACTCTCGGAAATAAAATGGTGCTGAAAATAGCGAAAAATCGCTTAAAAAGGAGGGAACGGGTAGATTTTCAGATTTTTAAAGAAGCGCAGATTGTTTTCTATATTTTTATACATGATCATGAAAATTTTCAAGCGGATCGTGCAAACGGTGAAGAAGTTATTAGGCTTTTTGTGTTAACTTTGTAAATTTCACGCGATTCTAGATACTTGGAAACGCTTTGTTGCAAAGGAATGAATGATTTTATGCCAAATTTGGCAACCATTCGGTTTATTTTTTCAGTTTTTTATTAATATCTTCTAAAATAATTCGATTTTCGAAATTTAAATCAGCTTAGCAGGTTCCTCGGAATTTTTCGAATCTGTGGGTACCTTAGTCGAAACTCAAATCCCTACGGTTTAGGAGGAGATAAGGTCCAGAAGCTTTGACAGCGCCAGTGGCCTTTACTTTTTTTTAGAATAGAGAGAAGAGATACTACAACATGGACACTTCCTGGATTCTAAGTAATTATCATGAATTACCGATGATTTTTACCGGAGATTTTAATGTTAATTTTCGCTCTCAAGAATCTCAGCCATTAGTTTATTTTTTAAAAGAAAAATTTGATCTAACTATGAACACTTCTCGAATTCAATCAACAACGCGTTTCGGTACAACGATAGATGCTGTATTTTCAAGAAAATTAGCAGATTTAGAGAGTAAAATTTATGTTTCACACTATAGTTACCACAAACCTATAATTTCATACATAAAAAATTATCATGACATTCAAGTACCTATTTCCAATGAATAATATGAATATAACATTTATATGATCTTTGTAAAGTACATGAATAATAAATATAATTAAATTATAATATGATATTTATTTTAAGTTAAAGTTTAATCATTTCAGTGATATGTGTCGTAAACGTCAAAGAAGTTTTACTTACACGGCGCGTAAAGATTACACGCACGCACTTTTTGTTTCTAACTTCTGTCGAGACAGTGCAAGAAGTCCCTTGCATTTCGTTGCTGTTTCTTTCATGTTCGTGTTTTGTGTCTTCATGTTTTATCCACGAGTACAGCAGGAAAGGCAACGGAATGCATTTGAGCTGACATTTACACTCAGTGCTGGAATTGGAGAACGTCGCCCGGCGCAAACCTTAATATTGGAATCCCTTATTTCAATGCTCCCTCTCAGCAGGCCACCCGTAGGGTGTGCCCCGTTTGCCCTCCCCTAGTGAAGGCCCTATAATATAAACAACAGATTAAATTAGGCATGATGAAAAATCTTTCTTTTGCGTATAATTCTTCAATAAATGTGTTTTACTTAACATATATATATATTTTCGATTCTATTAAAGTAAGTCGACTTTTTTGACCACTTTGCTTGATTATTACAATTTTTTTTATAATTCTTACTATAGGATTTCTATAATCCGGGAATTTCTGTAATCCGCGATTGATAAAGTCCCGGGGATTCCATATTGAAAAAGTTCTGTTGTTCTGAGTGAGTCTGGTGTAGTTCGTCCTTATTTAAATGAAAATGCGGCTTCATTCTAGAGGAAAATGAGTTTGCTTGCAGATGATTCTACCATTTTTGATTAAAAAATTTGTTACATTAAGTATTCTTTATTTTTTCACTGTTCTTTTACTAAACGATTTACGGAAGGACACTTCCTATTCAGTGAAATTCTGAAATAGAATCTACGGTTTTCTGGATGTGACAACGTAAAGGAATTGAAAGAAATAATTGATCATTCTTTCGGAATATCACTTGGAATTAAAAATTAAAGACAGAGAATCGAAACTGATTTAATCTTTGAAAATTGAAAGAAATTTCCAAGGATACACAGATAAAAAATTGTCTGATAAATGGTTAGGATGTTAATATATAGCACTTTAATGGGTATTTCAAATTTGAAAGTGTTTCCGATTTTCTTACTTTTTTTTTTTCCTTTCGGTTTTTTGATAATGGCCAGTATATCTAGAAGCTCTTCAAAATTAATATAGGATGAAAATAATTTGTACCTTGTTGTAGGTTTTTATCACTAAACCATCTTATTTTTGTACCCAGGGGCGGCCCGACATGGTAATTGAGGTAAGCATTGCATCGGGGCGCTGGCTTCGAAGGGGCGTCATTTCGAACTCAAAAACTAAGTAGATTACAAAAGAGGGCATCTTTTTTACATTAGCAAGGGCGTCACTTACCCTTGGGACGCCTCTGTTTGTAACCACCTTAATTTTAAATTCCCTTCAGAATCTGAGAGAATTCAGTGCCAAGGAAGTTGGTGAGGAACAGGAATCTATCCGAACAAGATTTATTAAGATGGCGAATCAACTTGTCGCCGGAGGCGGCTAGTTCTTATAATTCTTGTTATAGGATTTCTATAATCCGGAATCAATAAATTCCTGGAAATTCCGGATTTAAGAAGTTCTAGTGTTCTGAGTGAGCTTTCCAGTGAGCTCGTTGAAGCTAATAAAAAGCTTCACCGAGTTAGGATCGATCTAATAAAAAACTTGAAATAAAAATAAAGTTTTGCCTAGATATATTTCTATGTCTTTTAACAGAGAAGCAAAACACTGTAATGAACTTAATTCAATATATAATGTAACAAAATATGTGTTGCATGCCTTGAACGAAAATGACATTATTTGTTAACTGAAACGTGCTGGTGTTATACTAAATAATTACGACATTGTCTAAGCAGCTACCGAAAATATGTTTTAAATTTTGAGGTCTAAGACCGAGCTTATCTCGGGTTGCTATTTACAGTAAAGCGAACAAAGCCCGAGAGTCTCTCCTGGTAAATTTTGTGAGCTATAAAAATACCGACTAGGTACGTTTTTCATTTCGAATATTATCTACGAATATTTTTGTTAAAAAAAATCTAGATTGGGTGGCATAAAACAGAATTAAATATATGAAACTATCTAGACTTGGAATTTAGCCTTAGTTTAGCAGTCAAAGCAAATTTTATTAAATAACTAGCTGCGTACCCGTTCTCCGCACGGTGGGAAACGCATATTTTCCTAACACATATATAATTCGAATTAAACGCAGTAATGCGGAATCTCAAAACGTGAAAAAATACTTGAATCGTGACTAAAAGTTGGCGTCATCAGTGCAAATTTTAGACGATTGCAACATGACACAAAAACTACGTCAATGTGACTGGCGATCAAAAAAGAAAGAACTTTGTTGTATGCAGGCAAAACTTTTCTCTTTCGAAAAATGCCTGATTTCTACATCATATAATTCTCTTTGTGAGGTTTAATTTATAGCATTAATATATAGTATATACCACATAAATAACATTACATGATGTTGGCAACAATTTTACCTTGCATTTCGCAAAGCGTGGACAATGCATTAGCGCAGTTATGTTACACACGACTTTATTAAATTTAACCTAAATTAACAAAACCTACATTAAACAATGGATGCATTATTTACGTTTAAAAGCCAAAAATGCACCCTGCTCCGGTGAAAATGATGTCGCTTTTGTAAATGAAAACGTTCGTGATGTAACTTCTGAGAAAAAATTTATTACCCTTATTGAACTCTTAATGCAGTATCACACTTGTTACATAACACTGACGTTGATCTCGCTGTCAATTCGCACTAATTAAATAACTATTTTCATTTTTCATTTTTCACAGATTGCAGTTGATCCCTTTATAACATGGGTCTACAACACGAATTCTTAGAACTCGGCGAAAACATTACGATCGTTTTCGTGTAAGACGTTAAAAGAGACTTGTACAGCACGGTAAAATGAGACATATGTTCTGATATTATGACGCTTTAGCTCCTGTAATTAACATATTTTTTGAATGGCAACACCAAACATCATTGTATTTTTACGGAGCGCTAATAAGTTTTGCCGCGATTATACCACGCAGTCCGCACTACAGGTGCAGTATAGCGCAGGACCCGTACAACACGGATTCCTCTAACACGGAACGTATCTACCGTGTATAGGGAATCTACTGTAGTTGCATAGTGTCAAATTCAATTAAGAAAACTCTGGGTTGCCGTATTTACTAATATTTCATCTCACCTTGGTAGCCGAAATGTATTAAAACCAAATATCCGAACTGTATCAAAAGTAAACTTTACTAAAAGTAAAATTTAAATTATAACCCTCAAAACAACTTCGGTGTTTACCATCTACAACGATTTTTCATGACGTGAGAACTTATGCTTGCGTACAGTGGCGTAGCCAAGGAGGGGATCGGGGGTCATAACCCCCCCATGCGGAGTTTTTTGCCATACAATATGTATATTCTTCACTCCCTTATCACACACACGTGTGCATATATGTGAGTTGCAGTAGTCGTAACATTACCATGAAAAATTTCTTTCTACTCCTTCTTGCATATAATTGATCTTTTTTTTTTCATGTATCAGTAATCAATATACTTCAGGATCGGAATCTCCACGGTAAAAAAATGGTCCAAAAAATCTGACACCAGAAAATTCTGATTAACACAATGGAGTTACACAAATACGCGCCGAACATACGCTCTTGCTTATGTCCGGAGGAGCAAATAAATTAGAGGTTATGTGCTTTCCCCGGATAATCTGCTAGAAAATAGCAAAATTGACGTAAAAAATGACATCCACACGCGAAGGAAATAAAATTAAAGGTATGTAGAATTGCATAAAAACTTCGATTATTTTTAAGGTACAAGTCTGTTACAGTTCTGTTTGTTTCACATTTGATACGTTTTCACTTTTTCGAGTCTTAAAAGCTGTAGAAAGGAGTGGTTTCACTTAATTGTAAAATTTAACAACTTAAGTGGCAACAATGGATTCCGTTGCTACGGAAACTATATCAATGTTAAAAATAGAACACGAAATGAGTTATCTATGTTTCCTTTGCTAGAACTGCCATATTGGCGTAATTAACGCCACCAGTCGATGTCAAATAGCTCAAATCACAAATTAAACTTGACACTAAAGCTAATTCGCAATACCCTGTTTGGCGGAATAAAAAAAAAAAATTATGTATGCATACTAGTGACATGGGCTCATCTCAATTGTGGAACGGAATTTATAATACGAACAGAGTTGCACTGCATTTGAATTTTTTTCGCCTACTTTGCTAAGAAATGTACTATAATAGGAATCAACGTACATTTCAATTCGTAAAACAAAAAATTTATTAGGCAGTATTAATATTAATTACTCCGCTGCTTTAACAAATAGGAATCTATTATTTATTACACAGTACTTCAATCGCCAAAATGCCAACATGCACCATTTTGCGAGATTTTTTTGCTTTCATTGAATCATTCGAAGCATTGATTTAACAGCAATCAAAATGGGAAACAGTTATCTATCATTTATATAGTTCGATCGCTAAAATTTAATCCAAGCATCTAATTGATAAGTAGAAGTTATATAAATTATTAACTATAATGTGTTTTAAGCACCGTTAACTACGATGTACAAAATGCGAATATTTCAATTTTCTGATATTTGGCGGAATTCCTCTAACTTTAATCAGTTTACTTATTGGTGAAAATTCTGAAGATAGATCGTTTAAAATCGCCTTAATAACTGCATTATTTCTGTATGAAAAATTGAAGTATAGCTCCGTATTCTATGAAAACCTATACTTGTTATTAAAAATACTATTTCGCTACACTCTCAGTAAGTTGCGCCAAGCCCAAAACTGTGCAAATCGGTAGAACCTACTACTTTCTCAAAATATGCCGTATCAGCCATTTTATTTTTCGCCAAACTAAAAAAAAAAAAAAAATATACATATTAGTCTCGGATATCTCCATGCCCTTATTCTTTTATGTATAAAAAACAATGTATTCCTCCTCTAATTTCCTATGCACTCGGTATTTTAATTAAAAAATAACCTAGCAAATATTCTAAACAGAAAAAAATGATTATTCTTTTATTTTTAATTCTAGAGTCTAAATCATTTAATAAATTTGCCAAACATGGCAACCTCGATGCTTATTTCTCACTTTTTTGACTGCAGGGGTTACAATTGCGGAATTGCGGAGAGCAAAAATTAGCGTTTTTGACGGGTTTTTTATTAATATCTCCTAAACTAATTCGAATTTTGAAATTTAAATCAGCGGAGGTTCTTTCTCGGAATTTTCCGAATCCGTGGATACCTCGATCGAAACTCAGGTCCCAGCCGTTTCGGAGGAGATGATGTTACAGACAGATGGACGCGCACAGATTTTAATAGTATAGATATTTATTTACAAATAAAATCTAGTTTAAGGTATTTGTACAACATTTAAATAAGTTGTTATTGGGTAAGTCTGTAAAAGTTTATGTTAAAAATTATTTTTTCTTATCTGGAACTTCTTTTATACTCTAAAACTCATTAAATATTAATTCTTAACATATTTAAATATTTCCTTTCTTATGCATAAAAAAGAATGAAGTTTATATTTGAAAAGAATTATTAAAAAATTTTCAAAGTATTCTTTTAAAAAAATCATAAAAAGTACCAAAAATTCCCAGTCACTGGGTCGAAACAGCTCACACATGAAAGTGTTAAGAAAAGCGTATTTCTCTTATGTGAGCCAAAGCCTCTGTATTGTATGCGTTTTTATAAGCATTATAAGCAATCTTTTGCTTGTTTCGTAAAGCCTATTGAAGACTGTGAATTTTTCATTGTCATATGCTGAGGAGCAGATGACGGTCTTGCTCGAGAATTTCTACAAGACTGCGGAAGAATTTTATTGTACGCGAAATAGAGCATCTAAGAACGCACTGACTGTTATCAATCAAGTTACTGATTGTTAGTTCCTGTGGTGTATAGCAGATTGTTCGTCGAATTTCTAGAACCAATAAAATTTGTGTTTCGTTCTGTCAACTTGACTGATTACTAGAACTTTCCATATACACTAAGCTACGGACCCGGAAATTAGCAGAGTTTTAAGCAACAGTATTTTAAAAAGTATTTGCCTTGTAAAAGCATCTCTCGTTACGTCTCTGAACATGCTGTCGTTTTTGGAAGAAATTCAGATGCGATTCGCCTCACTATAAATGTTCTAAATTGCTTGAGAAAAACCAAATGGTATACGAATTTATTCATTAATGATTATTATTGTCAAATGATGATGATTGAGTATTAAATTTTCTTATTTTTTTTCTTGATAATTAATAGAAATGGATTGTTTACCAGGTCGCGGATCACCTTCGACGGATTCTCTACCATCCTCGATTTTTTTTAAGCCAATGAATGCTATTGATTTTTATGAATTTATAGTTTTTAAACACTGTTTACAGTATACCTAATAACACGACTGTCCTCCGTAATCGAAATGTGACCACGCAATATAGTCACAAACAGTGACTGCAACTGCTCTATGAAGTCACACGTGCCCTGCCATCTAATCACAATGCAACACTGAGAGAAAAAAATTATTTTGGGGCGGTCATCTACAGCAAATTTCCGAAATCTCTTCCAGAGGATATTTGACACCTCAGCTTCGAGCACTTGGTCTTTTGGTTCGTAAGCACAGACGTTATCTTCCGTGCCATGCACACCCTACTGCAAATACTTTAAAAAGCGACGTGATTGCAAAACTAGTTTCGAAAATTGCAATTTTAGTGTGTATTTTGTAGGAAAAATACCATAGTTAATAAATATAAAGGAAAAATTTTGAAAAGATTTTTTCCTCCATGAATTATCTTCTAGGTGATAAAATAATTATAGATAGATGTTTTATTTATTTATTCATTAAAAAAGCTAATTATTTATTGAGAATTTCATCTGCTGTCAAGAAAAAAAACTTATAAAATGCGATATGCTTTCGACATTCAATACATTAGACGTTCATTTTGTTTTCAATTAACTTAACAAACGCAGACTGTGATGACAAGTCTCAACTGTAATATTTTTCGAAATAATAACTTTTTTATAAATAGTATTGTTCTATTTAAACGAAATAATTTACTTTTAGAAATAATAAATTCAACTTTATTCCATTACTTCACAACCACTAGAATTTACTCTACTACTCCTTATAATTTCCGTATTTACTGATTAAGATTGCAAATGCTTTTGTTGCAGAAATTTCACAGAAAAAAAACACACACCAATGCTTGTTCTTTGCTCTATACCAGTGGTTCCCAACATTTTTTCAATCGCGACCCCTTTTAGATTTTTCAAAACTTTCGCGACACCTCCCCCCATCTGCCATGTTTGACCAATAAAAAAAATTAATAATGAAAAAATACATCTTGAGATTTAAAATTGATATTTTTTTAATACGTACTGATTTTTAATAGGATGATTGAGGTTGAATTTGGCTGACATGTTTGGCTACTCTTGGCTGAATATTGGTCAAAGTCAACCGCATGTCATCTTAGACATCTAATTTATTACTGGCTTTTGTCTTTTCTGCCTAAGTGTTGAAAATCCAACTTCACGCAGATAAGTGTGGATGCAAATGGCGTTAACATTTGACACCAAAAATTATCGGATATGAGCAACGCACAGCACACCAAAATTGAGTTAACGGTTTTTCTTGGTATAAATCACTTGCGGAGGAGTCATTTTGCAAATTAAAAAATTCACCCTGCACTTCATCAGGAAGATCGGCGAGATCCAAAGATGTATGAAACGGATTTCGCACGATTCAGATTGAAGGGCTTCAAGGTGGTTACTAATTACCCCCTTTAAATTAATTGCAATTCCTATTTCCGATTCTTCACTCTTAATGCATGGGTTCCCAAGCATTAGTTAACACTCCTAGATTCACCGACGGACGTCAGTGCTTGTAGCTTTGATACAAAAGCCCTGACGAGAATAAGGATTTTTTCTTTCCAAAGGAAAAGGGAGAAATGGTGTCTCATGGCAAAGAAACGTGAAAATAGTTTACTATTAATTTCCTTCAAAAGCGGTCTGCGGCGACCCCGAAAAAAGGCTTGGCGGTCGCGACCCCCCGGTTGGGAACCGCTGCTCTATACCATACTTCATTTTGAAATATCAACAGAGAGAAATTTCTTATCTGGTTATAAACATTTTATATTTGAGTATTTGCAGCCGATAAAATTTAAATACTCTCTTGACTGTTGTTAGATGTTTATAAAGGTCATAAAAATATATGATAACAGTTTTCAGACTGTATCTATTACTGATGATTTTAAATGGAAGCATTTCGAGTACTTCATAATCACTGGGGTGCATCATTCAGTACACTGGGGTGTACTGAAACACATTGCACATACCTAGTCTGTACATAAATTTTTCACACCTCACTCTCCACACTTAGACTACGCGTGTGATATCCAGTCGATTATGACACATTTTAACGAGCCCACTTCATATAGTGGTCAACACTTGAAGCATCAGTACTAGCCTATGCCTGAAAAGCAAAGTGATGCCATTCCGAAAGAAATTGCATTTACTAAAATTTTTTCATGTTTGTGGGTTTTACGCCGAATATTTTCCAATTTCACCACTTTTTTTTCTACACATTTTGATTTCTTAAAAAAAAGAAAACTATATGGAACCACTGTTATGACATTTTAATTTTATAAGAGAGAACTTACAGTAAGGTAACTAAACTCTGATTATCTTAACTACATGGGTATCATTTATAAGAAATCTGAGAAGTTTTTAGGTCTGATTTTGATTTCTGTCCACTCAAGAGATTCTTTACTTTTATTTAAAGTATTCCAACGAATCCCGACGAAATTGTCGTCTTTTCCTTTTTTGTACATGCCATTTAAACTAGAATCATAACAGGTTTTGTACCACCATGCACCTTTATATTTTTGGGCACAGTGTGATAGACTAGTGTCATTGTCTTGGTCTTTCGTCGAAAACTTTTGATTCTTGTGATATGTCATAGAGTCACCTGAAATTGAAAATAATGGAAGTATAAAACACACACACAATAGGTAAAAAGAAATAGTCTCTCTGAATAAACACATTTTTATGAATGGAAAATTTATATTGAAAAATTAAAATGATTAGTATACTTAAATGATTGTTTTCATAGATCAATACATTCTACATAAAATGTCGAATCTATTGAACAAATAATGAAATCGCAACGTAACAAATGTTATGAGGTTAGTCAGCTTTTATTTGTATTTAACATAAATTATACGTATAGCAATAGTAATAGGGTGCTTTAGATTTTATTTAGAAATCTTTGATACATCGTTTTGCTGTAGACTTCGGAAACATAATTTTTTTTTTAACCACTAGGGGCCAAGGCCCCCAGACTCGCTACGCTCGCTTTTCGTATGAGGCATTCAGCCCCTAATAAGGCTTATTCGTAAAAAAAGACATAATTTCAACAGACAAAACCCGAAGATTGGATCAGATAGAATGTTACTGAGCTACACATTGCTTGGTTCTTGCATGTTCATTGGTACATAAAAATTTAAACCTCACACTACAGTAGACCCCTTCCCTCTCATAACACGGAAGATATTTTGTTATGGGAATCCGTGTTGTACGGGTCCTGAGCTATACTCCACCTGGAGTGCGGACTCCGTTTATAATCGCTGGAAAAATTATTTGTACTCCTCAGAAACACAATGATATTTAATATTGCCATTCAAAAGTTATATTAATTAGGAGCTAAAGCCTAATAAAATCAGAACATCTGTTTCAGCTGTATTTTTAATAACATAAAACCTATTGGACACCTTGCGAATTTGCCACAAATGGCGATTTTTCATTATTAGGCGACTTGCGTACATGTAAAGTTAATAAATGCTACGGAACAGATAGGATAGCCTGCCACCAATGGCGACTTTTCATTATTTGGCGATTTACACATGCTCACAATCTATAATTACTGCTCATGTAAGGTTCCCGGAAAACCGTTATCCATATTTTCATATACATAATCCTTTGCAGATTGGCGTATTTAGCACCACGAATTATAACATCTCGCCGCGCTGGCAAATATCCCAAGTGTACTATAACTGCTATAATGGCATAATTAACGCCGCCAAATATGTCTACTGGTAGCCAATACTACAGCTGGACTGAACCGGCTTTAAAATAATCTGCATTTTAATTATTTTTCATTTTCAAGATATTAGTTATTCTGTTTTGGAAAAACGAATAATCGCTAATTATAAACTCCTGTTGTCTAAGCGAACTTACTATTTGAAAATTGTCAACTTTGTGTAACACATTTTGAGTTACTTATTTCATATAGTTTTTATTTTGGCATAAAATGGGCGCAATTCTAACTCATGTTTGTAAATTTTACACGATTGTTGCAAAGGAACATGTTGCTTTGTTGCAAAGGAATGAACGATTTTATGCCAAATCTGGCAACCATTATGTTTATTTTTTCAGTTTTTTATTAACATCTTCTAAAATAATTCGATTTTCGAAATTTAAGTCAGCTTAGAAGGTTCCTCGGAATTTTTCGAATCTGTGGGCACCTTAGTCGAAACTCAAATCTCCACGGTTTAGGAGGAGATAGGCCAACAAGCTTTGACAGCGCCAGCGGCCTTTACTTTTTTTTAGAATAGAGAGACGGAGCTTGCAGGTATGAATCACGAGGGCTTTAGACTGATCCACAGTATCATATACATGACCCACAGTGAATCATTCCGTATCGTAAAAAGTTAGAAATTACCTGTAACTTTTGTGATCAATGTTAGTTTTCATTCTCCTAACTGTAGTAAAAATTGCAGAAAATATGACAACACAGCTCAAATGAGAAAAGTTATCATAAAACCACAGTGACCGAATACTTTTGACCATAGAGAGTGCATACTCGTACAAATAGGTGCATAAAAATTGTTTTACACAGAACAGATTGGAGATTTCAAAAATTTTTTTTGCAGGGGGAGTGAAAAAATGAGAGCACGCGACCTCTGTATAAATATTTATTAAAAGTTCATGAATTAATATTAATTGCAATTGCTCCCTTTCACAATTGTGTACATATATGTGCAATTTTGGAGGGATATACGTAAAGTAACTATGCATGAAAATTAGAATTAACATTTGCCAAAAATTGCCATTAACATTTTTACTAAGTATTTTAAATAAAATAACTATTAAAAGATGATGTTTCATTATTATGCTTTAAAAATTATTAAATGAAAGATACCTGCGTCGCCACTAAAATTAGAAATGTGCAATTGATACTTCGTAATTTCGTTCTCAATCCAAAACTCGTCGTATAGAGCATACCTCTTCTTTCCTTCGAGATCTTTTAAATCGAATCTTACGGAGTAGAGTTTTTGATTGGACAAAGCAAATATATTGTCATTTCCTGAAAAGCAATCACAACATAATAACTTACATTGATATTCATGTGAAAATATAATGAATTAAAATTTATTATTTTATCTACATTTTCTAATATTCATTACACTAACTGAAGTACCCGTTCTTTGCACGGGAATGCAGATTATTAAAACATCTAACACGAACTATGGAAACTAAATTGCCATCACCTATAAGATGATATTAAACGAAATAAATATTCAACCTGTGACATCAAAATGACGTCGATCTCATTTGCAATATATCGTTGTGTTTAATACATAATCAGATATCGAGAAGCTGCTATTTAAAAGAATGTACAAATCAAGTTAAGATTTTTCCTCATGTTATAGTACATTAATGTTTAAAATTTCTAGCTCATTATTTTAACAGTGATGGTGACTTCGTGATTTGGTCTTGTAATAACCTCCCAAAATACTTACCAAAATAGCCTTTGTACCCGGCGTTGCCCGGGTGCATTAAGTGTTAGGGCATAATTGGCCAAAAAAGAATATCAGCTTGCCACGAGCATTGGGAATGGTTACTGTATGGTTAGCTGTCCATGAAAGCATTGGCATTATCTAATCTGGGGATCTTTCTAGTAAAGAAAATTTGGGCAAGCTTTTTTAAGAAAGCTGGTCGAAAGTATAAAAGAAGACAAGTAGATCGGCACTGCAGGGAGAGTTGTTGTTCAATTGTTAATCGAGTCGAGCGAGAGACGATCTATTCATTGCACAGTATATATTGAATCTTTAAAACATACCTGTCAATATAACGTAATGTAATACAATTCTTTTGAGGGTTCTTCTAAAAGAACTATTTATGATATTCTATGAAAGGTAACCTATAATACCCAGGAATTGTGTAGCTTTCTATCAGTGAAAAAAGTTTTAGAAACGGTTGAGTTGTTACAGACATGCCCATAAAGCTTATGCATTACAATTCTTTTGAGTGTCCCTGTAAAAGAAATATTTATTCTGTATTTATGAAGGTAGCCTATAATACTCAGAAATAGTGTTGCCCTCTATTAGCGAAAAAAGTATAAGTATCGGTTCTCTCCAAGACAGCACATAAGCTTAAATCAAGCTTGACATTTCCTTGAATTTGACGTATTAATCCAAGCTTGACAGTTCAATTCATTTTAAGCTTGCAGCAAGCTTGGAGAAGTCATTTGAGCTGTCAAGCTTGAATACAACTTGATTTGGAAAGCCACATCCACATAACAAATAATTTATCATCAGTCATAAATGTACTTGACCACAGAATTAAAAAAAAGATTCTATATTTCCAAATATTGAAATTCTTCAAAATAAAATACAATTATACTACGAAATTAATTTCAAAATCAGTCGTTTGTCTCGATTTTGGCCAGTGTTGCCCAACATGAGTGTCGCGATATTGAAAGTTTTAAAACGTGTGCTGCTTTTAAGTTTATATTATGCTTATTTCCCTATTAGTAGAGTCTCTAAATCACACATAACATTATTTAAATTTTGATTCATTCCATGAAAAATATAAGAAACAGATCAACACATCGGCCACTGACCGATCTCGCCGGAAAACAGCGTGATAACCATAACAGTCACTTCAAAATTTTGTTATATAAGCGGATCTCAGGTTGGCCGAGTGGTTAGGACGCTGGCTTCAAAACCCTTAGATATCGAGTTCGATCGCGGACGCTTGATGTTAACAGATTAAAATAACTTGAAACTTCAGCGTAGAGGGGAAAATGCGTGGAAAAATAAAATATGTGGGGCGAGTTCGCCGACGGGCGCCCCGTGCATTTAGGAATTTTTTTTTTGAAAATTTTTTGAGCTCTAAATTAAGCTTGCTATGTCAAGCTTAATGCAAGCTGGGCAAGTGTAAACTAGAACATTTGATTCAAGATTGCATTAAGCTTACACGCCTGAAATTTTCAAGCTTAAATCAAGTTTATTGACTTGATAAATCAAGCTTGCTGCAAGTTTGATGCAAGTTTGCTGTGCTGTCTGGGCTGTAGTTACAGAGATGCCCATAGAGCATATTGTATTAGAATTATTTTGAATGTTCCTGCAAAAGGACTATTTATGCTGTATGCATGAGATTTAGCGTATGTTTCTCAGGAATAGTGTAAATTTCTATGAGTGAAAAAGTTTTATAGTTCAGTAGTTACAGAGATGCCCATGTATTAGAATTGTTTTCAGTGACCCTGGAGAAGAACTATTTATACTATACGCATGAAAGGTAGCCTATAATACTCAGGAATAGTGTAGTTTTCTATCAGTGAAAAAAAGTTTACAATCGGCTCAGTGCAGGGCTTAATTTGTAAATCAGCACACCGAAGCTCAGCTCCCGTACTTCTTTTTTCAGAGTGATTTTTCACATATTAGTCAAAAGCCAGCGGAGCTCATGAATATTGCGTTCCGTTGCCCACCAGTACATTAACTCGAAATTGCCCTACTTTTCACACACAAACCAATTTTCGTGGACAGACTAATCTGGTCCCTTACACCTCGAACCGATCTGAGAATACTGAGATCAACAGATTTTGGGTCTTCTACTGTGCATTGCTTAGATTTCTTTATGCTAATTTCAGACTATTTCATTTCATTTCACCGTTCTGTGATATTATGAAAATATGTCCAATACTATTGCATGGAAAAATGTTTGCATTATCATAATTTTAAGAATGTACCACCGACTCTCGTATTACAGGGGTCGCGGATCTTGTAATACGGGAGACCAGATTTTTAGTGTTTCAGTAGAACAAACACAAAGAACGCCGAACGCCGGTGCAACTGACCCTAGTCCGCGGTTGCAGCTATCAATCAAATCGGAGGGCGAGTTGCGCAGGAATTCTTACTTTGCTCCCCCCTCAAAAATATGCTACTGCTGGCCGTTTGCGAGCCCTCAAAAAACATCACCGGGTCCGGCCATAGATGTAGGTGGCCCTTCGAAAATATACTAACGCTTCCCTTTTGCGAGGCCCCCGCCTCCCCAAAAAATTACTCGGTCTGGCACCGCTGTAGGGGGCCTTTCGAAAATATGCTACCGCTGGCCCTTGGCGATACCCTAAAGAACATCAATGGGACCGGCTATCGCTGTAGGGGGGGGCCCTAGTAGCACAACTAGTTCAAAAAACTTTTAAATTACGTTGGAAACACGTTTTTTGACGTTAAAAAACGTATTTTAAACGTTTTTTGGACTAATCGTGCTACTAGGGGGGGGGGGGCTCGGAAATATGCTACCGCAGGCCCTTTGCGAAACCACAGGGTTTCCCTATGTTTCTCCCATTCCCCTCCATTTCGCGGGGATTAGCTGGAGGATTAAGTTCATCAGCGGTGCAACTCACCCTTTTCTCCCATCGCCCAGAGCAACAAACCCATTGCCGTTTTTCCATGGTTTTTCCGCAAGAAAAGCTTTATTTTTATGTATATCGTTCTTGCTTATTTGCTGAAAATGTCGTCCCAAAAATAAATTCAGATAGGCCGCCAAGTATGTCAGATGTATATAGCCGCCCGAACATCAAAGCCGGCCCTGATTATGTGCATGCGCTAATCGGCAGAGAATCACCAGAGAATGAAAAGATATGAATATCAAATGAAAATCAAAAATAAATCAAAAAATTTGATATATGTATCATGTAAGAGACATAATGCTATCATGTGGTAAACCAAAGCGCTCCCAAAATACGCAAAATGCAATGATAAATTAATTTTCTTGGCATTTGCGGAATTTTTATGGATAACGGATTCCGATGTGCCTTAAATACTGCCTTGAAGATGACCTCTGTTGAAGTTCTATTAATTTCATAGCTATGTATTTTCATTTTGGGAGACTAAGAAATCTAGAAATGTCTTCAGTTTTTGACGACTATTGCGTTAAAAACAGAATACAGAATTAAGTATTTACTTTAAGTGCAAATTACATGTAAAATTGACCTCAGATTAATGTAACGTGTTTGAATCTGCATTTAGAACGCAATAAGGGTAAAAAGCCCTTTTACAAAAGTTATGACAAGAGCGTTTGCATTTACCAAAGCACCGTAATCGTTACGGTAGCAGGGGGCATTTTTGGAGTCAAAAAATCGAATGGACACAAAAAATCGAATGTTTCGTGTAGGTATTTCTATATTTAAATTATCAGAAATATAGTAATTTTTAGGGGTAAAATTTGAATAACGCCGTCTGCAGCATGACTGCACTAATGCATTGTTCACGCTTTTCAAACTGCATGATAAAATAAAAATATATGTCTAGGTCGTGAAAGGTTATTCCTTAGGTATTAGTGCTATAACTTAAAACTAAAGGATAGCATTGTATGATTTTAGAAACAAGACACTTTGAAAGTGAAGAGTTTCGCCCGCACACCGTGAGATTTTTAAAATTCTTTTTAACGTGAATACGTTCTTAAAATTGCTTCCATACTGGGAGGGGAATTCAGAAAACTGATGACGACGAAATCGGGGGATACAGTTTGATGTTGCAGCTACATATCTATCATCTACATCCAAAATTTAATTACACCACTCGGTAGCTAAAGCATAAAAGAATTCGTTACGTTGAGTAAGGACTGTGACGCATCACTAGCGGCGGACAAAGAAGCGCCGCCATTTTGAGGTCGTTTAGCTGAGTTACATAATGTCCGTTTAGTATAAATTTTGATCAGAGAAGTCAGAACGTTCGTTTGCGTTTCAATCGTTCAGCAAGATCTATTGATTTCGTATATAAAACATTAATGTGAAATAGTTACAACGAATATACAGGGTATCCCAAAAAGGTGGTAACGGGCTTTATTTCTTTATCTATTCAAGAAAAGTGCGCAGTGTAAATTGAAAAAAATGTTCAAAATAGGGACGGAAATACGAGTCCGTTAAGAAAAATTTTCTCTCGTAAATTTTCTTAAACTTACACTCTTTAAATGTGTATAAGGACCCCTTATAAAACATTTACCAGTTAGTAAAATGTGCTCCATACACGCATGAGGTGCCATACAAAATTTCAGAATTATGCCTTAAAATGTGTCAGAGATATGAAGATAAAGGTAACGCTGACTTAACCCACATTTCCATGGCTCTCGAAGGGAAAAAATCACGACGAATGAGCGCACTCCAGGTGCCGCACAGAAATTACAAAAGAAAATCTTTTTTTCTCCCCACTGAAGCAATAAGCGTTAACATTCAAAATCCTGTATAGTCTCCGATAATCTTTATTTAAAGATATCTGTTGTATGATGAAACTGAAATTTGGAACATGACCTCATTAGTGCATGGGGCACTAATTGGGAATTTTCTCGTACAGGAGTCGTTTACAAATTTAAAATGTGTAACTTTCTGTGAATGAACGAGAAGAATTTTTTCTTAACGGAGTCTTATTTTCGACCTTATTCTGAATTTTTTTCAATTTACACTGATCACTTATCTCTAATAGATAAGGAATTAAAGCCCGTTACCACCTTTTTGGGACGTCCTGCATATATTGTTAAAAAATAATAATTGTATTGATTTAACGTTTACCAGAAGTCTCGATGAATCTTGTATGCCATTTGTTCGTACTTTTCGTATCACAGACCGATAAAGTTGCCACACAGAAATTATTTGTTTTCTTGATTTCTTTCCTCCTGAACCCGATAAAACTCAGAGAAAATATTACTCGCTAGGTATATGTATTCGCGCAAAACACACGGCCATGTCCACAACACTGCCAAACTCCCGTTTTTTTTTTTTTCTAATTCATGACGCGAACTTTATGTCCCGAGACAAACAGTTTTTCCTTTTTGGAGATTGTACATCACTGGAATTAATTCGAAATAATGCGCGTAAGAAAAATATTCGTTTCCTACTGAACGAAGAACAGGCATGCAGTTAGTTTAGAAATATTAGAACTATTTAAAAAGTTAGAATATCTGGATACCATGGATCAAAAAATTAGAATATGCAACTAATTTTCCTAATGGTTTAGATAATAGCTGCGGGACTACAAAATGTGTTCCGCGGAAAATGAAACATTGCTTGGCATTTTATTTTATTTTAGCTTTGGCTTAATATGGGATGAAAGAGAGAGACTTATCTGAGGCTGTAAAATTTCAAATTGTGTACTTGCACAAAGAAGGAAAAACACAACTGTTTACAGCAGAGGAAGTGAAATGTTCTGAAGCAAGTGTGAGTAGAGTTTTGATAGAATATTCAAACAATAAGTGTTTTCAAAATAAGCATTTTAAAAGTAGTCAAAAGATAGCAACTTCAGAAAGAAATGAAAGGAAATTAAAAAAGATTGTGAAGAAACATCGCTTTCGAAGTGTGAGATATTTGCAGAGAAAATGGAAAGAAGCGGGTATAACTCCCTCTAAATCTACAACATTACGACGACTTCACAAATTAGCTTTTGGATCATGTGTGCCTAAGACAAAGTCCCTCTAATGAGCCAAGCAAAAGATTGCAAGAGTTAAATGGTGTAAACAAAGGTTATTTTGGTATCAAGATGACGGAAGTACGTTTTGTGTATCTCATGGGAATCAAAGCATACGTGCTTGGAGACTTAAACAAGAAGCTTTTGAAAAAATGTGTTTAAGCCGTCCAGTTAAATTTGCGACCTCTGTCATGGTATGGGGCCGCATGACTGCACAAGGCCCAGGCAGGTTGCGTTTTGTTAACGCAAGAGTCAATTCAGAAGTTTATCAAGACATTCTTAAACACTTCATGATACCTTCATCTGAGGATTTATGTGGTGACGATTTCGTTTTTGAATGAGATTCAGCCTCTTCCCCCTCTTCCAAATCGACAACTAAATGCCTCCAAGAGAAGGAAATAAATGCACTCCCCAGGGCCTTCAATCTCACCACATTCTAATCGAGAATTTATGGTTAATTATGAAAAAGCGACTTCAAGAAGTTGCACAAGGAGACAAAGAATCGGGAATAGGAAACGCTTCGGGCCATTTAGAGAAGTAGTCAGTGACAACTAGGATGTATTTGTTGCCATCCGAAGTTCGCGGAAGAGGTCCCAGGATTTCGAGGGCAATCCTCTCAAAAGGCGCTCCTACATTATAACGATGTAGTCTTCCACGGCTTCGTTTCTTCGGGCCTTTACGGGCGGCACAGGCGTCACAAGCTTGACACCACTTTTCGACATCGCCGCGAGCCCTAGCCCAGTAGAAGCGCTCGCGAACTTTCTGCAGGGTCTTCATTACGCCGAAATGGCCTCCAGTTAAGCCATTATGAAGTTCTTCTAGAACCTTCGGAATCCTCGAACTAGGGAGTATTAACTGCCATCGGAGCATCTTGCCATCGTCCGATCAAGAAGCTGGGCAGTACAATCCCCAGTTAGGAGGTCACACTAATATCTACAGTGTCCAACCTTTAACCAAATCTTAACAACATAATTTAAGCCAATAATCAATAAACACAGTAAGCAAATACATACTAATAAATAAATAATAGACATAATAAACAATTACACTAATAAGTAATAAATGTAATAAACAAATACACATTAATAAAAACCAATATATTACAAATATATACACTTAACATGGCGTAAGTGCTGAGTGAATGAGAGTTGAAGAAAGAGGAAGAGAAGAGAAAGACAGGAAAGAAATGAAAGATGCAAGAAAGGGGGAATTACGCCATAGTGACCATGGTCTAATATTCAAATAACTAATTACCACCACGGTAAACGGCTAGCCGATCGTAATGTACAACTCTTGGCTTCGAGTTTGGTGACTTACGAATCCGTACGATGACGTCATTCAGCAGGTTTAGGGCTGTGTAAGGATCGTCCCACGGCGATTGCAGCTTGGGAGACAGGCCTTTCCGTCGAGTAGGATTCCATAGCCAAACTTTGTCACCTGCGTTGAACTCGTGTCCCCTAGCCTTCGTGTCGTAGCAAATCTTCATCTTTTCCGTGTTCAGGTTGATCCGCTCCCAAGCAAAATGTTGCACGTCTTAAACCGTGCCCAGAGATTTTCCATATACTCCTCTGGCGATGAAGGCGTATCTGGAGGGCGGCCAAACAATAGATCGGCGGGAAGACGAAGATCTCTGCCGAACAGCATCTGGGAAGGTGTGAAGCCGGTAGTCTCATGGACGGCACTCCTATAGGCCAGCAGGAAGAGGGGGAGTTTCTTGTCCCAGTCCTCTTGATTCCTAGATACCAGGAGCGAGAGGTTGTTCAAAATTGTGCGATTGAACCTCTCCACCATGCCGTCGGATTGAGGGTGTAAAGGCGTAGTCTGGGTTTTGTCTATTCCGAGTTGTTGACATAGTCCTTTAAAGACTGCAGATGTAAAGTTCGTTCCTTGGTCGGGATGAAGTTGCAGAGGGGTTCCATATCTGGAAATCCATTCTTGCACCAGTACCTCTGCTACGGTCGTAGCTTCTTGATCGGGAATAGGAAACGCTTAGGGCCATTTAGAGAAATAGAGGTTTGATGTCAATGACAACTAGGATATATTTGTTGCCATCCGAAGTTCGCGGAAGAGGTCCCAAGATGTCGAGGGCAAGTCTCTCGAAAGGCGCTCCTACATTGTAACGATGTAGTTTTCCACGGCTTCGTTTCTTCGGGCCTTTACGGGCAGCACAGTCGTCACAAGCTTGACACCACTTTTCGACATCGCCTAGATCCCTAGCCCAGTAGAAGCGCTCGCGAACTTTCTGCAGGGTCTTCATTATGCCAAAAGGGCCTCCAGTTAAGCCATTATGCAGCTCTTCTAGAACCTTCGGAATCCTCAAGCGAGGGAGTACTAACTGCCATCGGAGCATCTTGCCGTCGTCCGACTCCCATTTACGATACAGGACTCCATTCCTCAGGCGAAGCGAATCCCATAAAGCCCAGTACTGTTTTGTTGCCGGACTGTAAGATGATATTTCTTGCCAACTGGGCTTAGCGCTGGATTTTTCCATAAATTCCACAATAGGTTTGATGTCGCTGTCTGCTAATTGGTCCGCCCGAACATTTTCGTCACTCCAGGGATCTTGGGATAGTGCCGATGATGTAACTTGGCGGACAACGGGATGTTTCAGATAGTAATTTTTCTCTGCCCTGGAGCAATAGCGACAGCTGTCTATACAGGGCCTTCTTGACAAATCTGCATTTCCATGAAATACCCCTTTCCGATGACGTATCTCGATGTCATATTCTTGTAATCGCTGTATCCACCTGGCTATTTGGCCCTCTGGATTCTTGAAATTTAGAAGCCAGGTTAAAGAGGCATGGTACGTTCGGAGCAGGAACTTTCGGCCGTACAGGTAATGATGGAAGTTCTCCACGGCCTTAATGATAGCAAGAAGTTCTTTTCTCGTAACACAATAGTTACGTTCTGCCTTTAAAAGGCATTTGCTCCAGTAAGCAATGACGTGTTCTTGGCCATCTATCTCCTGGGACAAAACTGCTCCAACACTCTCCTTAGTGTCGTCTGTGTCCAGGATAAATGGCTTGTCAGGGTGAGGATACGACAGGATCGGCGAAGATGTTAAAGCCGTCTTCAGTTCGTTGAATGCGTCCTCACATTCCTCAGTCCATAGAAATTTCTGTCCAGTCTCGGTCAATTTGTGAAGAGGTCTTGCAATTTGAGAAAAACCCTTCACGAATTTTTGATAGTAAGTGCACAGACCGAGAAAACTTCGTAAGTCATGGATATTCTCCGGACGACTCCAGTTCTTGACTGCGGACGTCTTTTCGGGATCGGTTCGGACTCCGAGGGCGGATATTATGTGCCCGAGGTAACGTACTTCCCAACGAAACAAATTGCACTTCGACGGACTTAGTTTCAAGTTTGCCTCTTTTAATTTCTGCAATACCTTTCGAATGTTCTCGAGATGCTCTTCGAAAGTCTTTCCGACGATAATGATATCGTCCAAATCAACAAGACATGCTTCGTAGGAAAATCCTCTCAACACGGTCTCCATCAGACGCTCGAATGTAGCCGGTGCGTTGCAGAGTCCAAAAGGCATAACTTTGAACTGCCACAATCCTTGTCCCGTGGTGAACGCAGTCTTTTCACGGTCATCGGGATGGATTTCTACTTGCCAGTAGCCACTCTTGAGATCCAGAGTGGAGAACCATTCGTTTCCCGATAAAGTGTCCAATGTGTCGTCTATCCTGGGAAGAGGGTAGCTGTCTTTCTTGGTAA
Source organism: Cheiracanthium punctorium (assembly GCA_038373885.1). Classification (NCBI taxonomy): domain Eukaryota; kingdom Metazoa; phylum Arthropoda; class Arachnida; order Araneae; family Cheiracanthiidae; genus Cheiracanthium; species Cheiracanthium punctorium. The sequence goes on along the minus strand of JAWZYV010015048.1, from coordinate 31,559 downwards.
TGTCATTCAGACGTCTGTAGTCAACGCAGAACCGGGTGGAACCATCTTTCTTTCGGACCAAAACAATCGGCGAGGCCCACGGACTAGTCGATCGCTCGATGACGTCATCACGCTGCATCTCCTCTAAAAGTCTGTTCACCTCTTCCTGCTTAGCAAACGGCAGCTGCCTAGGATGTTGCTTGATGGGAGAATGGCTGCTTGTATCTATCCTGTGTTGCGTTAAGCTCGTACGGCCAAAGTCACCCGAAGTACGAGAGAAGAGGTCTTCAAATTCAGCTATTACTTTCTCTGCAGCGCTTCTCTGTTCTGCCGTTAACTCCACGTCTTGTAATAATTCCTTCGTCAGGCACTCGGAAGATTTAGCTGTCGTTTGGTTGATGTTCTTATTAATGCAGGTAACAGGAGTGCATGTCGCCAACACTTCATTTTTATTTATCACCTTCGACTTGTCCGTCACATTTGCTACTCTAACTGGAATTTCTGTTCTCGACAAGTCCACAAGTATTGCTCCCACAAGTACTCCTCTGATGGAATCACTATTGTTTGGTTGTTCGATTAATCCAAAACGGAATTTATTGCTTTCTTTTACTGTTCCAGTAATTATTGAATCAGTTCTGGGAGGTAGAGTGATATCAGTCTGGGCTATTATTTGCTGAACAGGCAAAACAGTTTCATTTCTAATATCGAACGCAGCTATTTCTTCTGAGTCTGAACGAAGCTCATTATTCTTAAAGTCCAAATTAAATTTGTGTGATTTTAAAAAGTCCAGTCCGAGAATAAAAGAGTCTGTAATATTGGCGACATATACCACAAGGTCGTATCTTTCATTTCCAAACGTGATTTCTACTTGCGCTTTTCCCACCCACTTCGATATTCTCACCTGTCACAGTCTGGAGGGTCAGCGAAGGCGGAGTCCAGATAATCTTCAAGTTTAATTTCTTGGCCAGATCTGTCCTTATGATGGTTACATTCGCTCCAGTATCAATCACCATGTGGCATGGGGAACCATTAACGTATCCGAGTACAAATAGTCCATCACTGCCGCCATTCACTGATGAAATCTGCAAGACTTTTAGATGGGGCTTATGACTATCTGGCAACCTCCGCCCCGCGAGATGGCCACCTCCTAGTTTCCCTCCTTCATGTTGTTAGAGTTCTCTTGCTGGTCATGAGACTTTCGATCACAATACTTTTGTACATGATCTTCGACGCCACACTTCCAGCATTTTACTTTCTTTGGGCCATCTCTCGTTCTATCGGATCTTAATTTTCGTTCTATGAGATCTTCAATTCTCTTCAACCTGTTCTCGACATTCTCTGTGTCTTTGTCAGCTCCCTCTTGGACTGTGACCGCTCTAACAGCATGCCGATCTCTTCTCACGGCCCGCTGAGCTGCCTCTAGCTTCATTGCGAACACCAGAGCAGACTTCAAATCTTGATAATCCTCCATCATGAGTGCCTTTTGTGTTTCTGGATCCCGGACGGCATCAATAAAATGACGCACGGCCATTTCTTCTCGGACATTATCAAGGTGGTCCATGTAGGCTAGATGACACAGCCTATCTATGTCCGAAGCCAGCTCTTGAAGAGTCTCGCCAGATCTCTGCATCCTTGACTTAAGTTGGATTCTACTATATTCTTTCTGGCACTTCTCTCCGAATTTCATCTCCAAGCACTTGTGAGGGCATCAAAATCTCCTATCTTCTTCGCTCCAATAGTTTGCAATACGTTAATTGCATCTCCGCTAAGGGAAGCGGCCAGTTGGTTCGCTTTCTCGGACTCGCTCCAACCATTGGCTTTGGCGACGATTAAAAATTGGGTCTTGTAGGCTTCCCAGGGAGTCTTTCCGTCATAGGTAGTAAGTTTCACTGCTGGGCGGTGTGAAGATAACCTGATGTTTTCATATAACTTTCCCAGCTTTACGAGAGAGTCCAATTTCTCTTCAATTTTAGCTTCACATTCTTCATGTATTTTCGAAACTATATTTTCTTTCCAGTCTAGTTTCTCCTCAATTTTATTATTGAATTCTTCCCGCATTCTGCAAATATCTCGCTGCAATTCTTTAACATTTCCTTCAATTCTTTGTTCATATTTCGTTTGAGTTTCTTCTATGAGCGACATTCTTTTCTCCATTATCTCTTGATTTTCCTGCACACTCTTTTCGAATTTCTCTAATTTTCCCAAAGCAGTCTCCATTTTCTCCAATCCCAATTTCATTCCTTCTTGTCCGGCTTCAATTTTCTTCTCTAAATCCGCTTTCATCTGTTCTTGTCCGGCTTCAATACGTTCTGGATTTGAAAGGCATTTGCTCCAGTAAGCAATGACGTGTTCTTGGCCATCTATCTCCTGGGACAAAACTGCTCCAACACTCTCCTTATTTGCGTCTGTGTCTAGGATAAATGGCTTGTCAGGGTGAGGATACGACACAGGTAGTACGTGGAAAATCTCCGGGCACGGTTTGAAGACGTGCATCATTTTGCTCGGGAGCGGATCAACCTGAACACGGAGAGGATAAGGACTCGCTACGACACGAAAGCTAGGGGACACGAGTTCAACGTAGGTGACAAAGTTTGGCTATGGAATCCTACTCGACGGAAAGGCCTGTCTCCCAAGCTGCAATCGCCGTGGGACGGTCCTTACACAGTCCTAAACCGGTGAATGACGTCATCGTACGGATTCGTAAGTCACCAAACTCGAAGCCAAGAGTTGTACATTACGATCGGCTAGCCATCTACCGCGGTTTTAATTAGCTCAGACTATGGTCACTATGGCGTAATTCCTCTTTTCTTTCACCTCTCATTCCTTTCCTGTCTTTCTCTTCTCTTCCGCTTTCATCAACTCTCCTTCACTCACTACTTACGCCATGTTTAGTGTACATATTTGTAATATATTGGTTTTTATTAATGTGTATTTGTTTATTAGATTCATTACTTATTAGTGCAATTGCTTATTATGTCTATTATTTATTTATTAATGTGTATTTGCTTACTGTGTTTATTGATTATTTGCTTAAATTATGTTGTTAAGATTTGGTTAAATGTTGGACACTCTATATATTTGTGTGACCTCCTAACTGGGGATTGTACTACCCGGGACGTGCAGTCCTTGGGAAGGGGGCAATGTTACGAATTTTCGGGGCAACCCGCTGCTCTGGGGCTTAAAATGGTTTAAAATTCGTACTCTACGCTTCAAATAGATAAATTTTGCTTTTTGTTGCATCAAAATCGGCCAATTAGAACCAGAGATACGGAGGTTTCAGCGCTCTGCTCCGAAGGTTCAGTGCGAGTTGAACGCTCAATGCGTGAAGAGCTCTCAGTACGGTTGTTTTGTGAATTGATAGTGCTATAGAAGCTGTGTTTTAGCTTGCTTTATGAAGCTGTTTTTAAAGTGCTTAAACTCGTTGTGCCAAGTCAAGAAGAAGCAATGGCGATATTTAAGCGATCGGTGTATTATGTGTCTCAGTATAATTCTTCAAAAGCTGTGTTTTATCATATCTATTACGAGGTAAGCACTAACTTTCTTATTTATCTAGAAATACAATATTTACAGAAATATGACTTGGTTGACTGAACAGAGTATGTTTTTAGATGTGAATTGTACTTATTTAGTTTATATTTCTCCGCGAGTTCCAGTATTATGAACTAAAGTGGGCAGCCATACTGACAGGGAAAATGATCCATAGACTGAAGAAACTCCAGTACCGGTCCTTAGCCATCATGGTAGCCCTTCAGACGTTCTCAAAATGCATGACTCCCCATCTATATATAATACTAGCTGAAGTACCCGTTCTTCGCACGGGAATGAATGGACTTTTTGAAATTACGATTTGTGGTGATTACTATTCATTGTAATAAACAGATATAGCAAAATGGATATCGCGTTATATTGTGTCCAATAATCATGCATACCAAATTTCAAGGCAATCGTTTGTACGGTGCAGAAGTCCATGCGGCGTAGCGCAATCTAGTGGCGAGTTTTAGCAAAACGGATACGGCGAAAATATTCTTCGTATTCAGATATCGATGTATGCGAATTTTCATGACGATCGGCTGGACAGTCCTGAAGTTCATGTGTTGACGCGACATCTAGTGGCAAGTTATAGGAAAATGGATAGCGCCAAACTCTTCCCCGTGTTCAAATATCTATGTATACCTATTTTGATAGCGATCAGTTTCCATCTAGTGGTTAATTAAAGTAATGATTTGCTACAGCGCCGTCAAGTGGCGAGTTATAGCAAAATTGATAACGCCAAAATATTCTCATTGTTCAAATAGCTATGTATACTGATTTTCATAGCGACCGTTTGAATGGTCAAGAATTTGGCCTGCTGCAGCGTCATCTAGTGGCGAGTTAAAATAATAATGCATTGCAGTGTCATCTAGTGGTGAGTAACATCAAAAGGAACGCAGTTAGAATATATTCTTCGTGCTCAAATGTGTAAGTATAAAAAATTTTATGCCGATCGGTCGAACGGTATAGAAGTTGATGCGTTGCAGCGCCATTTAGCGGCAAGTTACAGCAAAATGGATAGTGAAAAATATTCTCCGTGTTCTAATATTCGCGTGTACCAAATTTCATCGAAATCGGTTGGACGATATTCGCATAGCAAACGGCTAAATGGAATAGAATTCGACGTTGTGCTGCGGCACCAAGTGGCAAGTTAGAGGAAAACGGATAGCATAAAAACCTTCTCCATGATAAAAGACTTAGGTGAACCAAATTTCATGGTGACGGTCAAACGGGGCTGGAGTTTTTTAACCTCATACACACGTACCAACATTCATTTTTATCTATAACCAGTGTCATTATATATAGAGGAGAGGAGGGTATTATGGAATACCATTTACATTTCTAACTATAACTTTACAGCTTATTGAATAAAATACCCAAAATCATCACGAGTACATACTATAACTAATTGTAATGAAATGTCACCTGTAAAGAAAAACACTACTAATTTTGTTGTTGTAGAACAAATTATTTTAAAAAAAAGTTACGAATGGAGTATAATATGGAATAGTCGGGTAATATGGAATAAGTGGTTTAAACCGTTGAAAAACTAACTATACTTCATAAAAGTTATTTTTAACTATGATTCATATTTTCAAGACTATGCTCGAGTCATTCCTGATTCGTGTCTCTATTTAGATAAGTCACAGACATAATCTTCTTTCTCTGCTCCGGTACAGTAAAGATAAGCCCACAGAGAAAATGTGAAGCATTGAATCCAAATTTCACCTCATTGATTTTTGAAGAATTTTCAGTTACAGCAGATATATTCAGTGTGTTCGTTTTCCGGTTCTTGAGTGGATAGCATGAAATATATTGCACTATTACCTAGTATTCCATAATACCCGACACGCCATCTAGGAAAATGAACCTTTAAACGGATGGGCCAAACACTGTCAGCTAAAAAACAAAAACAGTACAACAAACTACAATTCTTTTAGGGTACATTATGCGTAATATCCATGTTCAAATCACGTGTATACTAGTAGGTTAAAATGCTTATCTGCAAAACTTATCTGCAAAAACTCTTGAAAATCACAAAACACACTTTGTTCTGTAGAGAGTGGTACGGCAAGAACAAGGGGTCAACTCTTACTGCATTGTGCCACTAGAATCTTTCTTGAGTAGTTCGTATTATTCCCACGTGACAACAGCACCTAACAGAGCCAAAACTTCGGTATTCCATATTTTATTTCCCGACTATTCCATAATACCCTCCTCTCCTCTACCAGTCTCAAATAAAATCCAGTTTCAAATCTAAGCCTTGCCAACGTGCCAACATATGCCATTTTGCAAGAGTTTTTTCAGGGAATCATTCGAAGCATTGACTTAGCAGCAATCAATATGGGAAATGGTTCGACCGCCAAAAAGTAAAGCACGCATTTATTTGAAAAGGGGAATCCCTTAATACAGCCGAATTTTTTAAAATTATCAACTATAACGTGTTTTATTCATCGTTACTCCGATGTACTAAATGAGAAGATTTCAATTTTCTAAAATTTGCGGAATTCCCCCAACTTAAATCAATGCACTCAATCGGCGAGAATTCTGAAGATAGATCGCTTGAAATCCCTAAATAACTGCATTATTTCTTCACAGATCATTAAAATTTAACGCTGCATTCTAATAAAACCTTTACACTTGTTTTCAAAAATCTATTTTCTTAAGCTCTCAATAAATTGCGCCAAGCCGAAAACTGTGCAAACCGCTAGAACTCACTTTCTGGGCATTTGAGCCATTTTATTTTTTCGCCAAACTAAAAAATTTTAATATTAGTCTCGGAAATCTTCAATTCTTATTGTTTTGCGTATAAAACATTTCCTTCCTGCTCTGATTTCCCATGCACACGATATTATAATAAAAAAATAATAATCTTACAAATATAAACTAACAAAAAATCATTATTATTCTTTTATTTTTACTTTGAGAATTTAAAACATTTTATTCGGCAAAATCGCCACACATGGCAACCACGATGCTTATTTCAGACTTATTTGACTACAGGGGTTACAATTACGGAAAGCTTTTTGCGTGGAGAACATAAAAAATCTCTTAAATTCCGGGAACGGGTGGACTTTCAAAGTTTTAAAGTGGACTATGATTTATTCTATATTATTTTACATATCTATGCAAAATTTCAGGTTGATAGGTCCATTTTTGTGGATTTGTATCCGAATGAAATCCACAAACAAACAAAGAAACAAACAGAATTTCATTTTTATTTATAAGGATTAAAATGCTAAGGCAGCTCGCGACAGAATCTGGAAGTCATTTCTGATGCAGTTTGAATATGCGCTTTGTCCATAATACTCTCCTCGACCAATCAGTAACCAGAATAAAAGCCTGTGTCAACACATAAGTATGGCATTTCATAAGTTATTACGTCATTTTCACATCATATTAAAAAGCATGAAAAAGAGTCGAAATGTATTTCTTAAAGTTCATAAATTTTAAAATTGCTAATACGATCGCGTGGATAACAGGAGTTTAAGATTTAAGGTGATGCGCTTTTCCGAAATGATATAAATAGCTGTTTTCATTTGGCAATTTTCTTCTGAAAACATCGGTTTGATGATGTCATATTCTCAATCAATTGAGAACAATCACCAGTTTCGTCCCCACTTTCGCCAGCCTAAAAAATCGCCGCATTTTGGCGAGTTTTACAGTCATGGGTTTGAGGAGTTATTGTTGTGCACAAGTTTCAACGCTTGACAACACAACCAGTTGAAAACGAAAGGTAACAAATTAGCGGTAAAAACACCAGTTAAAGAATTTGAAGACACTTAATTATTAAAACTACATTCATTGGCAACCCCCCCCCCCCAAAAAAAAAAAGAATAATATAATAATAAAAATACATTTAAAGTAATATACTTACATGTTGTTCCAAACTGTCGTGTTCATCTAAGTTAAGGTTGCCAATAAATACAAAAAATCGTGATGGTCACTGCTTATGTGATGTTAACGCCACCTTGGCGAGAGTGGGTGCGTTTAAGTAGGAATCAACTGGATTTCACTTGGAACAATTTTAAAAATAGCAGTTTTGGTGCGTTTCCCCTTATTGCGTCCAGGAGGGAGCTGTAACGTTCTCAAAGACACTACGAAAGTTCTAAAATTGTTTTTTTAATCTAAAAGCTAGAATTTTTTTTATACAAAATCATATCTTAATTATAGCAAGGGTATTTACGTATTATCCCGGCGGTCAGCCAAGACGATCAATTTTTTGACAAGCTAAATGCCGGACACATGAAATGATTCGTGGTTCCGAATACGATTGGCAACAGTTTGCGGACGCATTTTCCGAAAAAATAATTTAGCGGGAATGACCGATTGGATAATAACGTAAGTACCCTAACAAGGGTAAAAGAAATCGCTTGAACTCTGAAACTAACTTTTTAAAATCTAAACACTAGAATTCTCTTTCATCCGCTGTCATATATATACCTTAGTTAAATCATAGCACCGGAGTTCAAAATGGCGACTTTCACAAAGGTTGCCATATATTCACAGAAAATCGCCAAGATTACAACATCTATGCATTTTTCATCTACTTGGCGGAATGGGGTCGGAGAGAAGGAATCAACCACGCCAGGGGCGTAGCTACCGCCGTATCAGCCCTATCAATTACACGGGGCCCTCGGGCGACGGGGGCCCCCAACGTGCGTAAGCAAAAATTAATAAAAACTTCCCAATTTTTTTTTTCAGAAATGGAGAAAGTTGCCACTTCTGTTGGTTATTAGCAGATCGTCAAAGCAAATCGTACTCCTCTGCATGGGTTAACGGTGTTTCCATTAGAAGCAATTTTACGCAAACTATACTTGACCATGAAAAGTCACAGCAGCATATTAATGCCTATCTATATAAATAAAATTAGACTTTTGTCTGTACATTTCTTGGAATTCAAAAATTTTGCGATTTCTGTCCGTTTCAAGCACCCGGGAATCCGATGCGACCCTCAAAAAAAAGTTTGTCTGTCTGTCATTCTGTCGTTCTGTCGTTCTGTCGTTCTGTCATTCTGTCATTCTGTCCGTAACGCTTTTTATGTTTAAGCATCACGTAAAAACGACTGAAGCGAATGATATGAAATTGGGTGTCATGATAGGTGGTCAATCAACTTAAAACATAGGCGTCGAATTTTTAAAAAATCTCGATTGGATTTTGAGATTTTGCGAAAATCCTTTCAAACTGCATAAATTTGTGTTCAAGCATCACGTAAAAACGACTGAAGCGAATGATATGAAATTGGGTGTCATGATAGGTGATCACTCAACTTAAAACATAGGTGTCGAATTTTTAAAAAATCTTGATTCGATTTTCAGATTTTGCGAAAATCCTTTCAAACTGCGTAAATTTGTGTTCAAGCATCACGTAAAAACGACGGAAGCGAATGATATGAAATTGGGTGTCATGATAGGTGGTCACTCAACTGAAAACATAGGCGTCGAATTTAAAAAAAAATCTTGATTGGATTTTGAGATTTTGCGAAAATCCTTTCAAACTGCGTAAATTTTTGTTCAAGCATCACGTAAAAACAACTGAAGCGAATGATATGAAATTGGGTGTCATGATAGGTGCTCACTCAACTTAAAACATAGGCGTCGAATTAAAAAAAAATCTTGACTAGATTTTGAGATTTTGCGAAAATCGTTTCAAACTGCGTAAATTTGTGTTCGCACATCACATAATAACTGCAAAGGTGAAAAAATGATATTTGGTGAAATGATATTCTAATCACCTAATTAAAAATCTAATTAAAAAAATCATCTAATTAAAAAAAATAGATCATATTTCGAGATTTTGCGAAAATCGTTTAAAACTGAGTGAATCTTTGTTCCCGCATTACGTAATGACGACTAAAGCGAATGATATGAAATTTGGTCACATGATAGATGGTTGCTCAGCATAATTTACAGGTGTCCAATTTTTTAAACATTTTTATTAGATTTTGAGATTTTGTGAAAATTCTCTCAAAATACGTTTATATTTCTTCAAACATCACGTAATAACGACTAATACGAGTGATACGAAATTTAGTGATATGATAGGTAGTTGCTAATCTTAATTTATAGGCGTTGAAATTTTAAAATATTTTGATTACATTTTGAGATTTTGCGAAAATTGTTTTAAAATGCTGAAATTTTGTTCCAGCATAGCGAAATAATGACTACAGGGAATGAAACGAAATTGGGTGACAGGATAGGTTGTCACTCAACTTAAATTCTAGGCTTCAAATTTTTCCAAAATGTTGATTAGATTTTGAGATTTTGCGAAAATTATTTCAATATGCGTAAATATTCGTTCGCGCATCACATAATTACGACTAAAGCGAATGAAATGATATTACTTAGTTACTCTCTAACATGTGTTGCGGAATTACTCTGCTACTCCTGGGGTTCGTCGTTCTAAAGTCCCGTTGGTGTAAAAAGTTCAAGTAAAAAGTCACTTGTCAGGATGGAACACAAACTTTATTGCTTCTAGAACTTCGTAGAACAATCAGCTGTACACAATTCACAAGCACAATCTAGCAATAACGTGCTTTTAACAATCCGCTTGGATCAGAAGCTCTCACAAATGCTGTATTTCTCACACAAAATAAGTCCCTTTCACAGGCAAAAATTCCGTGGAAATATACGAGAAATAACACTAACAGTCTCTCAAGACTCAGCGATGAAGAATTTACACACAGCACTTCAAAAACAGCTTCACAAAGCAAGCTAAAACACAGCTTTACAAAGCACGCGTACTGAGAGCTCTTCACACATCGAGCGCTCAGCTCGCACTGACTGGCTTCGGGGCGATGCCCGCTTCTATAAATAGCCGACGCAGGAGGTACAAGAGGTTTCCAGAAAAGTCAATTTCTCGAGGGTTCTACATAAAGCGTGAATTTTGATTACGTCATAGAAGAGAAATGTTAGGTTATTATGCGTTTTTAATGCAGGAAAAACAACTTCCAGGCCCCATTGGGAAAATCGCGCCAAATGACCAAAATGTCGCCAAGCTTGGCGACTTTTGGCGAAATGTCGCCAAATATGGCGCAAAAATTAAGTCCTCAAAAGTGAAGAGATCTAAGCTCTAGGACTAATATTTCTCGAGATTTCTAGAAGCCCATAGAAAAACATATGGGAAAGCGAAACCTCCGTATCTCCGGTTCTAATTGGCCGATTTTGATGCAACAAAAAGCAAAATTTATCTATTTGAAGCGTAGAATACGAATTTTAAACCATTTTAAGCCCCAGAGCAGCGGCTTGCCCCGAAAATTCGTAACATTGCCCCCTTCCCAAGGACTGCACGTCCCGGGCAGTACAATCCCTAGTTAGGAGGTCACACAGGTACCTACACTGTATAACACTTAACAAGATCTTAACAACATAATTCAAGCAAGTAATCAATAGCACAATAAGCAAATACACATTAATAAATAAATAATCATCATAATAAATAATTACACTGTAATAAGTAATCAATGTAATAACAAATACACATTAATAAAATCCAATATATTAAAAATATGCACACTAAACATGGCGTAAGTGGTGAGAGAAAGAGAGTTGAAGAAAGAGGAAGAGAAGAGAAAGACAGGAAAGGAATGAGAGGTGAAAGAAAAGAGGAATTACGCCATAGTGACCATAGTCTGAGCTAATTACAACCGCGGTAGATGGCTAGCCGATCGTAATGTACAACTCTTGGCTTCGAGTTTGGTGACTTACGAATCCGTACGATGACGTCATTCAGCCGGTTTAGAACTGTGTAAGGACCGTCCCACGGCGATTGCAGCTCGGGAGACAGGCCTTTCCGTCGAGTAGGATTCCATAGCCAAACTTTGTCACCTGCGTTGAACTCGTGTCCCGTAGCCTTCGTGTCGTAGCGAGTCTTCATCTTTTCCGTGTTCAGGTTGATCCGCTCCCGAGCAAAATGATGTACATCTTCAAACCGTGCCCGTAGGTTTTCCACGTACTCCTCTGGCGATGAAGGCGCGTCTGGAGGGCGGCCGAACACTAGATCGGCGGTAAGACGAAGATGTCTGCCGAACAGCATCTGGGAAGGTGTGAAGCCGGTAGTCTCATGGACGGCGCTCCTATAGGCCCGCAGGAAGAGGGGGAGTTTCTTGTCCCAGTCCTCTTGATTCCTAGATACCAGAAGCGAGAGGTTGTTTAATATTGTGCGATTGAACCTCTCCACCATGCCGTCGGATTGTGGGTGTAAAGGCGTAGTCTGGGTTTTGTCCATTCCGAGAAGATGGCATAGTCCTTTAAAGACAGCAGAGGTAAAGTTCGTTCCTTGGTCGGAATAAAGTTACAGAGGGGTTCCATATCTGGAAATCCATTCTTGCACCAGTACCTCTGCTACGGTCGTAGCTTCTTGATCGGGAATAGGAAACGCTTCGGGCCATTTAGAGAAGTAGTCAATGACAACTAGGATGTATTTGTTGCCATCCGAAGTTCGCGGAAGAGGTCCCAGGATGTCGAGGGCAATCCTCTCAAAAGGCGCTCCTACATTATAACGATGTAGTCTTCCACGGCTTCGTTTCCTCGGGCCTTTACGGGCGGCACAGGCGTCACAAGCTTGACACCACTTTTCGACGTCGCCTCGAGCCCTAACCCAGTAGAAGCGCTCGAGAACTTTCTGCAGGGTCTTCATTACGCCAAAATGGCCTCCAGTGTAGCCATTATGAAGTTCTTCTAGAACCTTCGGAATCCTCGAGCGAGGGAGTACTAACTGCCATCGGAGCATCTTGCCGTCGTCCGACTCCCATTTACGATACAGGACTCCATTCCTCAGGCGAAGCGAATCCCATAAAGCCCAGTACTGTTTTGTTGCCGGACTGCAAGATGATATTTCTTGCCAACTGGGCTTAGCGCTGGATTTTTCCATAAATTCCACAATAGGTTTGATGTCGCTGTCTGCTAATTGGTCCGCCCGAACATTTTCGTCACTCCAGGGATCTTGGGATGGTGCCGATGATGTAACTTGGCGGACAACGGGATGTTTCAGATGGTAATTTTTCTCTGCCCTGGAGCAATAGTGACAGCTGTCTATACAGGGCCTTCTTGACAAATCTGCATTTCCATGAGATACCCCTTTCCGATGACGTATCTCGATGTCATATTCTTGTAATCGCTGTATCCACCTGGCTATTTGGGCCTCTGGATTCTTGAAATTTAGAAGCCAGGTTAAAGAGGCATGGTCCGTTCGGAGCAGGAACTTTCGGCTGTACAGGTAATGATGGAAGTGCTCTACGGCCTTAATGATAGCAAGAAGTTCCTTTCTCGTAACACAATAGTTACGTTCTGCCTTTGAGAGGCACTTGCTCCAGTAAGCAATGATGTGTTCTTGGCCATCTATCTCCTGGGACAAAACTGCTCCAACACTCTCCTTACTTGCGTCTGTGTCCAGGATAAATGGCTTGTCAGGGTGAGGATACGACAGGATCGGCGAAGATGTTAAAGCCGTCTTCAGTTCGTTGAATGCGTCCTCACATTCCTCAGTCCATAGAAATTTCTGTCCAGTCTCGGTCAATTTGTGAAGGGGTCTTGCAATTTGAGAAAAGCCCTTCACGAATTTTCGATAGTAAGTACACAGACCGAGAAAACTTCTTAAGTCATGGATATTCTCGGGACGACTCCAGTTCTGGACTGCGGACGTCTCTTCGGGATCGGTTCGAACTCCGTGGGCGGATATTATGTGCCCGAGGTAACGTACTTCCCGACGAAACAAATTGCACTTCGTTGGACTTAGTTTCAAGTTCGCCTCTTTTAATTTCTGCAGTACCTTTCGAATGTTCTCGAGATGCTCTTCGAAAGTCCTCCCGACGATGATGATATCGTCCAAATAGACGAGGCATGCTTCGTAGGAGAGTCCTCTCAACACTGTCTCCATCAGACGCTCGAATGTAGCCGGTGCGTTGCAGAGTCCAAAAGGCATAACTTTGAACTGCCACAATCCTTGTCCCGTGGTGAACGCAGTCTTTTCACGGTCATCGGGATGGATTTCTACTTGCCAGTAGCCACTCTTGAGATCCAGAGTGGAGAACCATTCGTTTCCCGATAAAGTGTCCAATGTGTCGTCTATCATGGGAAGAGGGTAGCTGTCTTTCTTGGTAATGTCATTCAGACGTCTATAGTCAACGCAGAACCGGGTGGAACCATCTTTCTTTCGGAACAAAACAATCGGCGAGGCCCACGGACTAGTCGATGGCTCGATGACGTCATCACGCTGCATCTCCTCTAAAAGTCTGCTCACCTCTTCTTGCTTAGCAAACGGCAGCCGCCTAGGATGTTGCTTGATGGGAGAATGGCTGCTTGTGTCTATTCTATGTTGCGTTAACCTCGTACGGCCAAAGTCACCGGAAGTACGAGAGAAGAGGTCTTCAAATTCAGCTATTACTTTCTCTGCAGCGCTTCTCTGTTCTGCCGTTAACTCCACGTCTTGTAATAATTCCTTCGTCAGGCACTCGGAAGATTTAGCTGTCGTTTGGTTGATGTTCTTATTAATGCAGGTAACAGGAGTGCATGTCGCCAACACTTCATTTTTCTTTATCACCTTCGACTTGTCCGTCACATTTACTACTCTAACTGGAATTTCTGTTCTCGACAAGTCCACAAGTGTTGCTCCCACAAGTACTCCTCTGATGGAATCACTATTGCTTGGGTGTTCGATTAATCCAAAACGGAATTTATTGCTTTCTTTTACTGTTCCAGAAATTATTGAATCAGTTCTGGGAGGTAGAGTGATATCAGTCTGGGCTATTATTTGCTGAACAGGCAAAACAGTTTCATTTCTAATATCGAACGCAGCTATTTCTTCTGAGTCTGAACGAAGCTCATTATTCTTAAAGTCCAAGTTAAATTTGTGCGATTTTAAAAAGTCGAGTCCGAGAATAAAAGAGTCTGTAATATTGGCGACATATACCACATGGTCGTATCTGGCATTCCCAAACGTGATTTCTACTTGCGCTTTTCCGCCCACTTCGATCTTGTCACCTGTCACAGTCTGGAGGGTCAGCGAGGGCGGAGTCCAGATAATCTTCAAATTTAATTTCTTTGCCAGATCCGTCCTTATGATGGTTACGTTCGCTCCAGTATCAATCACCATGTGGCATGGGGAACCATTAACATATCCCAGTACGAAGAGTCCATTACTGCCACCATTCACTGATGAAATCTGCAAGACTTTTAGGTGGGGCTTTTGACTATATGGCAACCTCCGCCCTGCGAGATGGCCACCTCCTAGTTTCCCTCTTTCATGTTCTTAGATTTCTCTTGCTGGTCATAAGACTTTCGACCACAATGCTTTTGTACATGACCTTCGACGCCACACTTCCAGCATTTTACTTTCTTTGGGCCATCTCTCGTTCTATCGGATCTTAATTTTCGCTCTATGAGATCTTCAATTCTCTTCAACCTGTTCTCGACGCCCTCTGTGTCTTTGTCAGCTTCCTCTTGGACCGTGACCGCTCTAACAGCATGCCGATCTTTTCTCACGGCCCGTTGGGCTGCCTCTAGCTTCATTGCGAACACCAGAGCAGACTTCAAATCCTGATAATCTTCCAACATAAGTGACTTTTGGGTTTCTGGTCCACGAATGTGGGCGTGGGTTCGAACCCCACTTCTGACGAAACTATATTTTCTTTCCAGTCTAGTTTCTCCTCAATTTTATTCTTAAATTCTTCCAGTATTCTGCAAATATCTTGCTGCAATTCCTTAACATTTTCTTCAATTTTTCCTTCAATTCTTTGTTCATATTTCGTTTGAGTTTCTTCTATGAGCGACATTCTTTTCTTCATTATCTCTTGATTTTCCTGCACACTCTTTTCGAATTTCTCTAATTTTCCCAAAGCAGTCTCCATTTTCTCCAATCCCAATTTCATTCCTTCTTGTCCGGCTTCAATTTTCTTCTCTAAATCCGCTTTCATAAGTTCTTGTCCGGCTTCAATTTTCTTTCCTAAATCGGTCTGTCCTGCTTCAATTTTCTTCTCTAAGTCCGCCTTCATCTGTTCTTGTCCAGCTTTCATCTCGTCTTGTCCGGCTTTCATCTCGTCTTGTCCGGCTTTCATTTCTTGCATCATATTCATGAGCTTTTGAAGTTGTTCTTCCATTTTTTTGTCTAGTCAAAACCATAAACTGGAAAATTAAAGTCTTTCTTTAGAACCCCGATTCTGACACCAAATGTTGCGGAATTACTCTGCTACTCCTGGGGTTCGTCGTTCTAAAGTCCTGTTGGTGTAAAAAGTTCAAGTAAAAAGTCACTTGTCAGGATGGAACACAAACTTTATTGCTTCTAGAACTTCGTAGAACAATCAGCTGTACACAATTCACAAGCACAATCTAGCAATAACGTGCTTTTAACAATCCGCTTGGATCAGAAGCTCTCACAAATGCTGTATTTCTCACACAAAATAAGTCACTTTCACAGGCAAAAATTCCGTGGAAATATACGAGAAATAACACTAACAGTCTCTCAAGACTCAGCGATGAAGAATTTACACACAGCACTTCAAAAACAGCTTCACAAAGCAAGCTAAAACACAGCTTTACAAAGCACGCGTACTGAGAGCTCTTCACACATCGAGCGTTCAGCTCGTACTGACTGGCTTCGGGGCGATGCCCGCTTCTATAAATAGCCGACGCAGGAGGTACAAGAGGTTTCCAGAAAAGTCAATTTCTCGAGGGTTCTACATAAAGTAGAACCCTCGAGAATTTTGATTACGTCATAGAAGAGAAATGTTAGGTTATTATGCGTTTTTAATGCAGGAAAAACAACTTCCAGGCCCCATTGGGAAAATCGCGCCAAATGACCAAAAAGTCGCCAAGCTTGGCGACTTTTGGCGAAATGTCGCCAAATTTGGCGCCAAAAATAAGTCCTCAAAAGTGAAGAGATCTAAGCTCTAGGACTAATATTTCTCGAGATTTCTAGAAGCCCATAGAAAAACATATGGGAAAGCGAAACCTCCGTATCTCCGGTTCTAATTGGCCGATTTTGATGCAACAAAAAGCAAAATTTATCTATTTGAAGCGTAGAATACGAATTTTAAACCATTTTAAGCCCCAGAGCAGCGGGTTGCCCCGAAAATTCGTAACACATGTAATAGTTTAACAATACATAAAAATTATAACTTCGCTTTCTTTACTTTTCTTTACTACAACATACTACATCCATTCTGTGTACTCCTACAATGCTGACGAAAGTTCTTACTTTTTGGAAATTTGCATTCACTAACCCATCAAGAACGGGTACTTCAGCTAGTCTTATAATAATTTGGTTACAAGGAAATACCATCGATACTCTATTGCAAAGTGAAATCAATAGTAAAATTACATTCTGGAGAGATGTATTGTATCGTATAATTAATGTTATAATTACTTTAGCATCTTGTAATCTACCTTTAAGAGGCCATGATTCTGATTCTGGAAATTTTATGGCAATTTTACGTTTGCTATCTAATTATGATGCAACTTTAAAAGAACTTCTTCTAAAACCAAAAGGCAAAATAAATTATTTAAGCCTTAAGATTAAAAATGAAATTATTAATTTGCTTGGTACCGCAGTTAGGAACAATATTATCTCAGAAATTAAAAAAGCTCCATTTCTGACAATAATTCTAGATACAACACAAGACTTGTCAAAAATTGACCAACTTTCTGTAGTTTTTCGATATATCTCGATTACAGAAAATGATGATAATGTGCCTAAAGAATTAAAAATCTGAGAGTCTCTTTGGGGTTTACAGCAGTATCCGATTGCAGAGCTGAAGGACTTAAAACTGAAATTTTAAATACGATTAAAGAATATGGAATTAATTTGACTAAATGTAGAGGACATGGTTACGATGGAGCAAATGTTATGTCGGGTGTTTATGGAGGATTACAAACCCTAATGAAAGAGCATGCTCCGAATGCCGATTACCAGGGTGTCTACCAAATTTCTGAAAGTCAATTTCCTGATTTTTTCCTGACTTTTGGGAGGTCCCGGGAAAAAAATTCCTGACCAATGCATTTTACTTTGGGGAATTGCACAATGCCCTCTCCCTTGTATTTATATTTGCATATTTTGTACAACTTCTTGAAATACAGAATTAAGTTTTCATCAATTAAAAGAAACAGAAGTATTCGCAATTTATGATAGAATTAACTAACTGTTCTTGGAAAGACGGTCCTAACCCAAAAGTTACCAAGTAAGATAATTTGTCTTTTACCCTCCCATCACGATTAATGAGCCCCCATTTTTCCCTCCTTATACAAACACATCGCTTGATGCTTTCGCGGTCCGAAAAATGCGTTGCAGTTGCTTTTGGTTCCAGTCTGACAATTAAAGAGGAAGGGTAAAAAAAAGAACACGAAAAAAAATTGATTCTTTTGGTGAATTTTCCGGACCCATTACCCAATTTTACAGTTTTTTCCAGACTGTCCGGACCCATTTTCCAATTTCCCGGCTTTTTCCAGACTTTCCGGATTTTCCGGAGCGGTAGACACCCTGATATGTCCATTGTGCTGCGCACGCATTAAATTTAGTTTTAAACGATGCTGCGAAACATTCTCGTGAAGAAGTGTCGACTTTTTTCGATAATTTAGAAAAATATATACATTTTTTGGAAATAGTATACAACGCTGGGCAATGTTAAGTGACGATTCGTCTGAAAAATATTTAATTACCCTTAAAAAGGTATGTCCTACCAGATGGTCTTCAAGGAACGACGCTTTATTAGCAGTAAAGAAAAGTTATTTATTAATCATGAAAACTTTGTACCAACTAAATTTAATTTCGAAAAAAAAAAGACGAACGTGAAGAATGTAAAAATATAATTAAAATTTTAGAGAGTTATGATTTCTTAGTGCTTGTCACATTTTTTTCTTCACTATTTGAAATCATTAATTCTGTTTCTAAAGCTCTATACAACATGAAAATAATGACTTACAGAAAACTAGTATTTTATTAAGTAATCTTTTGAATAGACTGCGTGAATTAAGAAATCAAAATTCATTCAATAGTTTGCTAAATTAGTCCAAAGATTTAGCAAAAGAGTGGAGGGTAACAACTGTTTTTAAAAACAAAAGGCGAAAGATAACGAAGCGTTTTTTTGATGAGTTATCACAAGAGGAGAGAATTTCAGACCCGGAATCCTATTTCAAAGTTAATGTCTACTATTGCTGTTTAGATATATTAATTTCTCAAACTAAACAGAGATTTTAGAGCCTTTGCGACCTGAGTATCATGTTCGAAATATTACAACCGGAGGAACTCCTGTCTTCAAACGAAGAGATATTAAACGATTCCGGAAAACTGTCGGCTAAATATAGTAAAGACATCTCAGTTAATCTTTATGACCAATTAAAGACTCTAAAAAAATGCTTAAAATCTGAAATTCAAAAAATTCCTTCCATTAAGGAACTCATTGAATTATTGCTGATAAAATTCAATAGTCTTGCACAGTGGCGCACACAAGGGGGGGGGTCCAGGGGGTCTGGACCCCCCCCCCCATCGGCTTTGAATTTCTTTTTTTCGATTGATTATTACCCTATATCTATAGTAAATAAAATGATTCCAAAAAAAGGTAGCAATAGTTTCAGTTCTAATAAATAAAAAAGAAATTTTTTTCTCGTTTTCCTCAACTTTTCAAAAGCGCACTGAAAGAGAACATAAAACACCATCTTGTTCTCAAAACTGTACAACTATTATTTTGCTTCCTATTGTATTGTGTAGTGTATTCTTAGGGAACTGGATGGGGCGAGTTTTGATGAATTCCATCTAATGAAAATGAGTTCTTTCATCACTGATTTTTGTCAATCTGGAACATCCCTAAAAGTTGGACCCCCCCCCCCCCCAGCCAAAAATCCTGTGTGCGCGCCTGGTCTTGCATCCAGTTTATCGGAGGTAATAACAGCATGATTTTTGTTCTTGACCCTTCCAGTTACAACCGAAACTGCTGAAAGAAGTTTTTCAAAATTATAAAACTGATAAAAAATTATCTAAGAACTTGGGGAGACTAAGAGATGGGACAGGAACGTCTGTCAGACCTGTTACTATTGTCCATAGAGGCAGAAACTTTAGAAAAACTAAAGTCATCATCAGCTATAAACGATTTAATAAATCAGTTTGCCGAAAAAAAGGCAAGGAGAGTGTATATTTAATTTGAATTGTTTGTAAAAATTTTGGAAAAAGTGACAGATAATTACGATGAATAAATATTTCTTAATTTCATGCAAACAATTTTTTTTCTTTTGTGAGAAATCTTTTCCCTTCCTAAGGGCCCCCAAACAAATTTTTATACGGGGCCCCGCCAAGGCAGGCTACGCTTCTGAACCACGCATACCTTTTATTTATTTATTTTTCGGTTGCCAATAAATGCATGTTTAATAATTAAGTGTCTTCAAATTCCTTAACTGATGCATTTATCGCTTATTTGTTCCCGTTCATTTTCATGCAATTCCTTTTGGAGTTGAAACTTGTGCCCATAAGCGTAAAGTTTTCAAAATTATTGGGGGGGCCGGGCCCCACAACCACATATATTCACGTCACTGGCGTAGTCTAGGGGGGGTCATAACCCCCCCTTGAGGAATTTTTTTCCATACAAAATGTATATTTTTCACTCCCTTATCATACACCCGTATACATATATGTGAGTTGCAGAAGTCGTAACTTCCCCATGAAAAATGTCTGGCTACGCCACTGATTCAGGTACATATAACTTAGTAATAGCTGCCAACTACCATGGAATATATATAACCACTTTTTCTACATGATTTTTCCGCTTAAAATATAGCAAAATTTTTGTGCTGCGCGCGCGAGCTGGTTACTATTTTAAAAAAATAATTAAAAAATATACTGTTTACAAAAAAATGGTTAATTATATTCCGTAGTAGTTGTCAGCTATGACTTACTATATATAAGTAAATTATTGGAGGCGCTCGAGCTCTATGGGTCTATAGAATTCTATACGTATGTAGGGTAAGTATCCATGTTAGTATCTTCCTACCATGTTATAAGTTAAAAATAGAAGCAGTGTAAAAAATCCAAAGGAGGAAAAAAAACATTTTCGATGAGATAGTGCATTTTAGACACATCTGAACTTTTCTTTATTTCATACTTTACATTGCATAATCTGATTTTAATTAATCAGAGCCTGGTGAGGGCAGCTTATAGTAACATTGTGTGTTACGTGGCGTCACAATGAATACTAAATCATGATTGAAATCAAACGAAGGAAATTTTTAAAAGTCCAAGTAAAGGTTTTTTTTTTAAACATTTGTAAATGGCGTGAAATACTTTTTTTTATGTTAGTATAAATGAGTTTTCTGTATTTAGTGATAAATTATTGGGTGGGCTCAGCCCCTATTCACAATTTATTGGGGGGGCTCGAGCCCCACGGGCCCATATAACTCTACGCCTATGCTTGTGCCTGTTCAGCTTTGCAAACGTTCGGTGATTTTTTAGGTTGACGACAGTAGGAGGCTTACAACATCTATGCATTTTATTTTTATTTGCATCAACATATGAAGCAAATAAAAATAAAAGGACAGAAGAAGAGCTGTTGCTAAAGTCTGTTGAAATTCAGTATCGATGTACTCTTTCTGAAAATACCAGAATAAAACCTATCTTTACGCATACGCAGCTTCAGCCAGATTATTCGATACCGTTTGAGCATGCGCGTATTCTCGCCGACCAATGAGTAACCCGAATAAAGCCTGTCTTTATACATGGGAGTGGAATTTCATAAGATTGGATCTCTTGGATTACAGGAGTTTAAAAATTTGAGGTGATGCGTTTTTCCGAAATGATATAAATAGCTGTATTCATTTGGCAGTTTTCCTCTGCAAAATAAGAGATCAACTTATTGTGAAGTTTAATTTGTGACTCAATTTGGGCATTTACAAGATGTTGGCAAAATAAATTATTTGGCGGCGTTAATTACGCATTTATAGAAACAATCTAAAATAAAAAGCAGTGTTTTATTCGCAACCCTTATGCGAAGTAATGATCAGTTATATCTAACAAGTATAGGTCACAAAGTTATGAAAAATCGCCGTAGATGGCAAATATACAAGCTGTTCTGAAAAAAATTCACCGCACGTTGGCGAACATCCCAGGCATGGGTCTCTAGGAGTTATACAGTTACAATGCAAACTCCGGGATAACGCATGCACATCTTTATTTTGTGACTTTATCTCCTATTTCTTTAATTTCTCAGTTTTCTCCCTCATTGATTTTTACCACTGAGGGCAGATCGAGTAAATGTAAATAAAGCAGGGAGCGCGATCACTGCGTTTGGCGTATTAGTTCATTGTCCCTTGCAGAATACAGGACACGTCACTCCTTTCTACGAATTCTGGCAATTTTTACTATTTTCTTGCTAATAAACCGTTTAAAGCGCGCTAGCTTCGAAACGGTTGGTAGTAGTGAGAGAATGAGAGTACCACGCCACCCCAATCCGGGCGGATTGCGGATTGCATTCCAGTGGAGCAGAGGTTACATAATCCACGATGTGCTAAGAGGGGGGTGGAGTTGAATGACAGCTGATGGAGGAGAATTCGACCGGAGCAGGGGAGACGGAGTTGAGTGGCAGTTGGTAGATAAGACAGAAGGGTACAGATTTCTTTTTCTTGCATCATTCCTAATAGAGGGGAATCGGAAAAAAGTTTAATTTTTTTTCTAATAATTACCGACTACAACTATTTATGTAGAGACCGTCTTGCAAAGTATAAAAGAGATGTGATTATGAAATAGGAAGTAATTGTAAGGATGACTCTTAGAAAAAAATTTTCATTTGTGTTTTTAGAATTTTGATTGTTAATTTTTCAGACATAGAAAATTTTGAATTTATGGTTTGTTTGTTTTTTTAAATTTTGAATGTTATTTTTTTCAGACATAGAAAATTATGCTGAGATATGAACTAAGAATATGTAAAAGAAATTACTAGCTAATGGTTTCATTATTGAAGATAAAAATTAAAGTTGGGTTTTAACTAGTTTAATGATATATGTTTTATGAAAACTTTTACAGAATAGTCGAAAGAATTGTGTTTAATGCTAGGATAACGATACTTTGCGAATTTTTTCTGACATAAAATGGTATATGTTAATTTTTCAGACACAGAAAATATTGGATTTGTGTTTAGAATTTTGATTGTGAATTTTTCAGACATAGACAATTTTGGATTTATGTGTTCTGGAAATTTGAATGTTAATTTTTCAGACATAGAAAATTTTGCAGAGATATGAACTAGGAAGATGTAAAAGAAATTACAAGGGATAACCATTCTTTTAGCTTTAGATTTTTTTTTTTTCAGATACTAGAAAGAGTTAAAATTATTGGTGTCTACCATCTTAATAAAAAAAAAAAAATACGTTTCAGATTTAAAAAAAAATCATTATGGTAAAATTCTGGTTAATAATAGAACTTAGAAACTATTTTAGCGAAAGCGAAATCTACTGTATGGATTTGCCCCTGAAAGTTAACTTCACAGTACACCCGTTGACTTAACAGCTGTAGTGTAAAGATATAGCTATATTCTTCTTATGCGTGCAAAAATATCATGTTCCACCCTACAATAGGTACCACATTATCATGTAAACCTTTTACAGAATAATAGAAATAATTATGTTTAATGTTAGGATGAGACTTTGCGAATTTTTTCGTGATAAAATGACATTGGTTATATCTTTAAACCTTTTAAGCAAGTATTAGTATTGATAGAATTTTTAAAAATCCTATAGCATTGAAAATAAAGTTTAGGTTTATACTAACCGATCAGGAAATCGCGGTTACATGGTAATTTCCTTATATGACTTTAGAACTTTACGATACGTTTTTTTAGAACTTTACGATAAAATAAGTTACAAGCTTGTAAATAAAATTGCAATTTTAGATCTAACTATCAAGATATTATAGTTATAAAGTATTAATATATCAATTCAATAATAAGAATGCTTATATTTTAGGTACAAAAGTAGCATTTATCCAGATACAGACTACACATGTGTTTCATTTTATGTTATAAGATCTCTCAAAAGCGTTAAGTATTATAAATTTAACTCAGAAAAAATATTATTTTGACGGAAATAGTGTCATCGCATCTTGCTGCTGTATATTTTTGCGTTTAATAAGGTATTTGCACAAAGACTGAACCACAAATGTTCAGCAAATATGCTTTCACTAAATAAGGAAACTTTTTTTTTTTTTTTCTAAATCATGTATCAACAAAGTACAAAACATTAAAAGTAACAAAAAAATTTTGCAAGTTTTAATAAACAAAATACTAAAAGGAATAACTAACACTAATAGTCAATACCATACTTGTAAAAATCTCTACGATTAAGCGAAATGCATTTTAGAAAATAAACATTATCAAGACATCATATTCAAATATTTACAAATACACTGAAACAAAGTCTAACATAACTATCAAATAATAGATAATATACTTGCGTATACTACAAAATATTTAAACAGAAATACACTTACTTCATTACTTGAATGATCGATAAAATACATCATAAGTGTATTTTTATAACATGAACTATTTTAAATTAGGCTTAGTATAAGCCATTGAAAAAATGCATCCTACCACCACCACAGATAGAGTGAGAACAATTTTTTTCATATAAAAATACCTTGTCAAACCAGTTCTGTTAACCTTAATCATGAAGCTTCGACCTTGAACCGGCATAACCTTGAAACGACCTCTTTGATAATCACGTGGTTTTTTTTTTTTTTAACCAGTGGGAAAACATTATTTCATCTATGTTAGATAAAGCGGCTGAATGCGAGGCTCACATTATGCTGTTAGTACCTTCACTTTAGACGTGTATTTCTAGTTTTATGCTTTAATTGATTTTTTTCACCGTGTTTTAAAAAAATGTCTTTGCTTGAATTGATTGAAAATACTTTTAACATTGAATACACTCCTGAGTTTTACACTCAAAGTGATGCTGATGTGTTACTTCAAGAATTATCGCAATTACCTTTTGATGCAAAGCCTCTGCAAACTGGTGAAAAGGATAATACTTCGACTCGGAAAGTAATTGCTTTTGCGGATGAGGGGATAAATTACAGTTTCTCTGGAGTGACTGTCTCTGTTTTCCCTTGGTTACCCATTTTGCAAAAACTACGTGAAGATCTACAGAAAACAACGAATTATGAATTTAATTTGGTACAAGTAAACTTATCCTCTGACGGGAAATCTAAAATTGAAGACGGTAACTACGAAGATTTTTCTCTGGACCTATCATCATGTGTATGCATTCTAAGTTTTGGATCTAAACGAACTTTAGATTTTAAACCAGCGAACTGTGAAACCACTACCATTAAATTAGAACATGGTTCAATGAGTAAGATATATCCCCCAACCAACAAACTTTTAACGTATGGTACTCCTTCTGAGCCTCATGTGACAGATCCACACATTAACCTAACATTCGTCAAAATGTGCATTTATGAACCTGCGCCGAAAAGACCAAAGTTGGAAGATTGGGCGGATCATGCTTACCATAGCTTACATGCTTCTGTAAATAGTACATGACACTTGGAAAGACTTATCTACGTTTCGCTCCACGATGAAAAAACTGACTTGAAGATTCATATTAGACAATTTATTCAGAACGCTGAATTAGATTATATACCAACCAGTCAGGGAGTCATGATGGACCCTTCAACATGGATTGAATTTATTGTAAAACTATTAGATTTTACCAGATGTCATCACAATAACTCTTTTATTTGTGATAATCAATTATCCGTATTTAATGACGATGGAAAATGCATCCTACAACAAATTTACAAAACCGGAGATTCATTTACATTAAATCCAATTCCCTTGATACTTTTAAATGATCAAGTATTAAAACTTTGTGAAATGAGAAATGAAATATCAGAATGCATTCTAAAAACATTGTACACAACCACCCTGCCTCATATGACACTAAAATTAAAGCCACAAAAGTGTTACCGTGAACCGCATTGTGAATATGAAATGGCTAAAGATCAATTAATGGATATAGTAGCTCATGAAATTCACAAAAGTTTAAAGAAACAATTTAATTGCATAGACCGAGTTCGGGATAATCCATCACAAAGGATACATGCTTGTTCGAATAGAACACATGTTGATGAGAGAGATGGTCTTATAAACATTAAAGCATGGTTTATGCTCGACGTACCATATATTGCAAGAGAGATATGCGAGAACAAATGTACTTGTCATTATGACGGAGAATATTTTGCAAACATTTTCTTCGAAGACTACGGAGAGTATTTTCAAAATGTATTTCTTCGTTCATTTTTTCAACCGTTTTTAGATTTTTCTAATCCCAAGAATGCCAAATCATGTGTAATTATGTGATGTTATTGGTGTATAACTAGTATTACAATTGTAAAAAATTTATTAAAACCATTGTGATTATACAGAAAAGGTACGCTTGCTTCTACAGCAGTGAGTTTTTACTGACTTATGTATGCTTTGTTATATATTACTCATTGAAAAGTTATTATTTTCTTTTGTGTTAATAGTTTGTGTAGTTTAGAATACATTTTTTTGTAAATAAATCAGTTTATATAAGAAAAAAATTATGTGTTTTCTTTATGTGTGCATTGATTACTTGCAAAATAAATACTTCTGAAATTTTACTAAAACAAAAAGTGATAAAGTTAACATACGTAGACAAGATTTCAGATTCTCTTTTATACTTATCTTTTAAATTCTATTACCATAACTTAGACAGTTAGAAATTTGACAAAAACTTATTGAAACTAGTATTATGAAAACATTAAACAACTATAAATTTTGCTTTTTGTTGCATCAAAATCGGCCAATTAGAACCGGAGATACGGAGGTTTCGCTTTCCCATATGTTTTTCTATGGGCTTCTAGAAATCTCGAGAAATATTAGTCCTAGAGCTTAGATCTCTTCACTTTTGAGGACTTATTTTTGGCGCCAAATTTGGCGATATTTCGCCAAAAGTCGCCAAGCTTGGCGACTTTTTGGTCATTTGGCGCGATTTTCCCAATGGGGCCTGGAAGTTGTTTTTCCTGCATTAAAAACGCATAATAACCTAACATTTCTCTTCTATGACGTAATCAAAATTCACGCTTTATGTAGAACCCTCGAGAAATTGACTTTTCTGGAAACCTCTTGTACCTCCTGCGTCGGCTATTTATAGAAGCGCACATCGCCCCGAAGTCAGTTGCGAGTTGAACATTCAATGTGTGAAGAGCTCTGAGTACGCTTGTTTTGTGTGAACTGATAGTGCTATAGAAGCTGTGTTTTAGCTTGCTTTGTGAAGCTGTTTTTAAAGTGCTGTGTGTAAATTCTTCATTGCTGTGTCTTAAGGGATAGTGTACTATATCCCTTGAATATTTTCACGGAATTTTTGCCTGTAAAAGTGACTTATTTTGTGTGAGAAATACAGCATTTGTGAGAGCTTCTGATCCAAGGGGATTGTTAAAAGCACGTTACTGCTAGATTGTGCTTGTGAATTGTGTGCAGCTGATTGTTCTACGAAGTTCTAGAAGAAATAAAGTTTGTGTTCCATCCTGACAAGTGACTTTTTACTTGAACTTTTTTTTTACACCAACTGGACTTTAGAACGACGAACCCCAGGAGTAGCAGAGTAATTCCGCAACATTTGGTGTCAGAATCGGGGTTCTAAAGAAAGAATTTAATTTTCCAGTTTATGGTTTTGACTAGACAAAAAATGGAAGAACAACTTCTAAAGCTCATGAATATGATGCAAGAAATGAAAGCCGGACAAGATGAGATGAAAGCCGGACAAGATGAGATAAAAGCTGTACAAGGCGAAATGAAATCCGGATTGGACGAGTTAAAGACAGCGCACAATGAAGTGAAAACCGGACTGGAGGAGTTAAGAGCCGCACACGACGATGTGAAGACCGGACTGGAAGAATTAAGAGCCGCACACGACGTGATGAAATCCGGACTGGAGCGGAAAATAGAAGCCGGACTGGAGGAAAAAATACAGACAAATCAAGAAAATATGGAGAAGAGAATGTCGATACTAGAAGAAAGCCAAGCAAGAAACTTGATAGAATTACGTGAAGAATTTAATAACAAAATCGAGGACAAACTGGATTGGAAAGAAAATATAGTTTCGAAAATACGGGAAGAATGTGAAGCTAAAATGGAAGAAAAATTGGACTCTCTCGTCAAGCTGGGAAAGTTACCGGAAAACATCAGACTGTCATCACGCCACCCAGCAGTGAAACTAACGCCTTATGACGGAAAGACTCCCTGGGAGGCTTACAAGACCCAATTTTCAATCGTCGCCAGAGCCAATGGTTGGAGCGAGTCCGAGAAAGCTAATCAACTGGCCGCTTCCCTTAGCGGAGATGCAATTAATGTATTGCAAACTATCGGAGCGACGAAGATAGGAGATTTTGACGCCCTTGCCAGTGCCTTGGAGATGAAATTCGGAGAGAAGTGCCAGAAAGAATATAGTAGAATCCAACTTAAGACAAGGATGCAGAGACCTGGCGAGACCCTCCAAGAGCTGGCTTCCGACATAGATAGGCTGTGTCATCTAGCCTATGGCAGTTATCCTGATAATGTTCGAGAAGAAGTTGCAGTGCAACATTTTATTGAAGGCCTCGTGGACTCTGAAATTCAGAAAGCATTGATCTTGGCGGATTATAAAGATCTCAGGTCTGCCCTCGTATTCGCCATGAAGCTAGAGGCAGCTGAGCTGGCCGTAAGAAAAGAGCGGCATAATGTTAGAGCTGTGTCATTCCAGGAGCCTACGGATGGAGAAATGGAGAGATTAGAGAATAAATTAAAGACCCTGGAAAATCTGGTGGAACGACAAGAAAAGTCAGAGCCAAGAAAAGTGAAATGTTGGAGGTGCAACAGCGAGGGGCATTTACGAAAATACTGCGACGCACAAAAGAACTCTCGTCGTAAAGATCGCAGTTATCAATGCACCAGAGAAGCCCATGAAGGAAGACAGAAAAGAGACGACTTTCAGGAACAGAGGCTGAGGGATATTCAAAAGCTCCGTTTGAAAGTCTTACAGATTTCATCAGTGAATGGCGGCAGTGATGGACTATTCGTACTGGGATACGTTAATGGTTCCCCATGCCACATGGTGATTGATACTGGAGCGAACGTAACCATCATAAGGACGGATCTGGCCAAGAAATTGAACTTAAAGATTATCTGGACTCCGCCCTCGCTGACCCTCCAGACTGTGACAGGTGACAAGATCGAAGTGGGCGGAAAAGCGCAAGTAGAAATCACGTTTGGAAATGCCAGATACGACCATGTGGTATATGTCGCTAATATTACAGACTCTTTTATTCTCGGACTGGACTTTTTAAAATCGCACAAATTTAACTTGGACTTTAAGAATAATGAGCTTCGTTCAGACTCAGAAGAAATAGCTGCGTTCGATATTAAAAATGAAACTATTTTACCTGTACAGCAAATAATAGCCCAGACTGATATCACTCTACCTCCCAGAACTGATTCAATAATTTCTGGAACAGTAAAAGAAAGCAATAAATTCCGTTTTGGATTAATCGAACACCCAAACAATAGTGATTCCGTCAGAGGAGTACTTGTGGGAGCAACACTTGTGGACTTGTCGAGAACAGAAATTCCAGTTAGAGTAGTAAATGTGACGGACAAGTCGAAGGTGATAAAGAAAAATGAAGTGTTGGCGACATGCACTCCTGTTACCTGCATTAATAAGAACATCAGCCAAACGACAGCTAAATCTTCCGAGTGCCTGACGAAGGAATTAATACAAGACGTGGAGTTAACGGCAGAACAGAGAAGCGCTGCGGAGAAAGTAATAGCTGAATTTGGAGACCTCTTCTCCCGAACTTCGGGTGACTTTGGCCGTACGAGCTTAACTCAACATAGGATAGATACAGGCAGCCACTCTCCCATCAAGCAACATCCTAGGCGGCTGCCGTTTGCTAAGCAAGAAGAGGTGAGCAGACTTTTAGAGGAGATGCAGCGTGATGACGTCATCGAGCCGTCGACTAGTCCCTGGGCCTCGCCAATTGTTTTGGTCCGAAAGAAGGATGGTTCCACCCGGTTCTGTGTTGACTACAGACGTCTGAATGACATTACCAAGAAAGACAGCTACCCTCTTCCCAGGATAGACGACACTTTGGACACTTTATCGGGAAACGAATGGTTTTCCACTCTGGATCTGAAAAGTGGTTACTGGCAAGTGGAAATTCATCCCGATGACCGTGAAAAGACTGCGTTCACCACGGGCCAAGGATTATGGCAGTTCAAAGTTATGCCTTTTGGACTCTGCAACGCACCTGCTACATTTGAGCGACTAATGGAGACAGTGTTGAGAGGACTTTCCTACGAAGCATGTCTCGTTTATTTGGACGATATCATCATCGTCGGAAGGACTTTCGAAGAGCATCTCGAGAACATTCGAAAGGTACTGCAGAAATTAAAAGAGGCGAACTTGAAACTAAGTCCATCGAAGTGCAATTTGTTTCGTCGGGAAGTACGTTACCTCGGGCACATAATATCCGCCCACGGAGTCCGAACCGATCCCGAAAAGACGTCCGCAGTCCAGAACTGGAGTCGTCCCGAGAATATCCATGACTTAAGAAGTTTTCTCGGTCTGTGTACTTACTATCGAAAATTCGTGAAGGGCTTTTCTCAAATTGCAAGACCTCTTCACAAATTGACCGAGACTGGACAGAAATTTCTATGGACTGAGGAATGTGAGGACGCATTCAACGAACTGAAGACGGCTTTAACATCGTCGCCGATCCTGTCGTATCCTCACCCTGACAAGCCATTTATCCTGGACGCAGACGCAAGTAAGGAGAGTGTCGGAGCAGTTTTGTCCCAGGAGGTAGATGGCGAAGAACACGTCATTGCTTACTGGAGCAAATGCCTTTCAAAGGCAGAACGTAACTATTGTGTTACGAGAAAGGAACTCCTTGCTATCATTAAGGCCGTGGAGCACTTCCATCATTACCTGTACGGCCGAAAGTTCCTGCTCCGAACGGACCATGCCTCTTTAACTTGGCTTCTAAATTTCAAGAATCCGGAGGGCCAAATAGCCAGGTGGATACAGCGATTACAAGAATATGACATCGAGATACGTCATCGGAAAGGGTCATCTCATGGAAATGCAGATGCTTTGTCGAGAAGGCCCTGCATAGACAGTTGTCGCTATTGCTCCAGGGCAGAGAAAAATTACCATCTGAAACATCCCGTTGTCCGCCAAGTTACAACATCGGCACCATCTCAAGATCCCTGGAGTGATGAAAATGTTCGGGCGGACCAATTAGCAGATAGCGACATCAAACCTATTGTGGAGTTTATGGAAAAGTCCGGCAATAAGCCCAGTTGGCAAGAAATATCATCTTGCAGTCCGGCAACAAAACAGTACTGGACTTTATGGGATTCGCTTCGCCTGAGGAATGGAGTCCTGTATCGTAAATGGGAGTCGGACGACGGCAAGATGCTCCGATGGCAGTTAGTACTCCCTCGTTCGAGGATTCCGAAGGTTCTAGAAGAACTTCATAATGGCTTAACTGGAGGCCATTTTGGCGTAATGAAGACCCTGCAGAAAGTTCGCGAGCGCTTCTACTGGGTTAGGGCTCGAGGCGACGTCGAAAAGTGGTGTCAAGATTGTGACGCCTGTGCCGCCCGTAAAGGCCCGAAGAAACGAAGCCGTGGAAGACTACATCGTTATAATGTAGGAGCGCCTTTTGAGAGGATTGCCCTCGACATCCTGGGACCTCTTCCGCGAACTTCGGATGGCAACAAATACATCCTAGTTGTCATTGACTACTTTTCTAAATGGCCCGAAGCGTTTCCTATTCCCGATCAAGAAGCTACGACCGTAGCAGAGGTACTGGTGCAAGAATGGATTTCCAGATATGGAACCCCTCTGCAACTTCATTCCGACCAAGGAACGAACTTTACCTCTGCAGTCTTTAAAACACTATGCCAACTTCTCGGAATGGACAAAACCCAGACTACGCCTTTACACCCACAATCCGACGGCATGGTGGAGAGGTTCAATCGCACAATTTTAAACAACCTCTCGCTTCTGGTATCT